>CM029358.1:19192122-19401129 GCA_017140985.1 Hormaphis cornu | reverse complement strand
TTTTAAGTAATCTGTAACAGGGTACATCTTTAATTGTTACATTATGTTTGATGTTTAAATGAATTATTACAATATACACATAATATACATAACACTATATTGTAATAGTATATTATATAATATATATATATATATATATATATTATATAATATATTATTACAATATAGTGTATCTATTATTAGGTATAGATTATGATAGTTTATAACGGAGGTATTCAAACTGTGCGTCGCGGCTCCCAGGGGCGTCGCGGGAGTTGTCGAAGGGAGCCGCATCCTATAACTGAAAACCAATATGTATATATTTTTACGAAAAACGTTTATTGATGCCCACCGGTTGGGAGCCGTCAACAATTCGTGAAGACTCAAAGGAGCCGTGGGATAAAAAAGTTTGAATACCTCTGGTTTATAACATTGTTTGTTGGAAGTATAATTTTCGTATAATAATTTTGTACATAGTGGTATTACAAAGAGTAGGTACAATGTACTCACTTTGCTAAAGTGGCAACACTGCAGGGAGGCATTTTGCGATCTTCTACCTATACCGTGACTTGAAATCCAAGAGGAATGCCACCTCTATGATAATTTGGTTACTCGATGGTTCAGATGCTGGCAATCTGCAGCGGCTCCTGTGGCGTTTTTGAGGGGAGAACAATAAGTAGCAAGGGCATTATTAATAATTCCCCCACCCGAGATTTTTTTTTTTTTTTTATTAAACAAAATGGCGTTTTTGATAAACTCTGTTAAAAAAGTTTAACAACAATTATTATTGAAACATAAAAAGTTGTATTCAACGACCAATACCGCATCACTTTTACAAATGTGTTACTTTGTTTTATTTACATTAAACATCATGATGATGCATCACTATTTACAAATTTAAAACTGAATACCCAAAAAAATAATAAAATTTGCCTTATATATTTTGAACTTTTCTGTTTACTAAAATGTGAATTTATATTTTGTATTTTAAATATTATAAAAATCATCTTTCGACGCACATTTTAAATACATTTCATTTTTTGTTTTGTATTTGTAACCCATTTTTTTGATACCTATTTTTCCAATAAAAATATTTTGGGCACAAAAAAAAAAAAAAAAATAATGCGTGTGAAGTTATGGTGAATTAGATCCCTCAAAATAAGATGATTTTATGAGAATGAGATTATCTTTCTATTCTAATTAAATGATCATTACTGCATTAGTTATAAATAATGAAACAAAGTTCATAACTTATTTTTGGGCAGTAGTAATACTTACCTACGTCTAAAAATAGCCGACAAGTGTACATATTACTCAAAGCATTTTTGTGTATTTTGAAAGTTATAATCCAAAATAATAAAAAATTTGAAAATTTCCAAAAATGTTTAAAAATTGTTAGAGATTTTAACACAATATTAAAATGGATTTGTAATTAAAATCTGAATGAAATATGAGAAAAGCAGAGAACCAACTACAAAAAAAAATGTGAAAAATTTGTGAATTTAATTTTTGCAGTTAAGGACTGTACGTTTCATAAAACCTATAATTTTCAGTTTAATGTCTTAAAACTTTAAAACAATCCAAACAACATATTTTCCTGTACGTTTTTTACCTATTTTTAAAGTATTTCAAAAATTAGTAAACACAGTTTTTGTTTATAAATGTTTTAGCACATTATTGTAATGAATGAAGTTTAAACATGATATTGTGATAAAATATTTTCTTTATTCTGTTAGGATTTTTCAATTAAACAAGTACCTGGTTTTCATATTTGACATTCAAAACGTTTACACAAACTTCACAGACCACAACATATTGCGTAGTTAAATTTTTAGCGTAACCATAAGTGGATATGGATAAGTTTTATTTGAAATTGAGAACTATAATTTTCAAATAATAATTAATAGCCTATTACCATAAATACTAATAATGTATTATTGTGATATAAAAATGGGGGCTATAAATTATAAATAATTCACTATTCTCTTTTGGCTTTTCAAGTGCCCTCTAGCTGTGCTTGCGTGGCAAGATGACTATTTGACCACCCAAGTCATTTATCACATTAATGTCAAAAAGGGATAACTAGGCCATTTAATGACAGTTAGATTATTGTTGAGGCTGTAAGGTCTACTAAATATGATATAGTTGAATCAGAAATCTAAACACTTTTAATTTTATACTTATTTAATAAATGTGCGCTGCTATCTTTCAAATGTTGAGCCCAGTTTAAAAGAACTAATAATTAAGTGCCCATACTATAGTTATTAATAATATTGTTTCTAAAATTATTCAAATAAAATTAAGTATTACATAAGTTCTAATATTTTATTTATAAGTTGGTCAAGTCAATAACAACTGTACTTAAAGTTTTCTAAAGTTAATAAACTAAATAAAAACTAAATTATTGATTACTTTTTGATTATTAAGTACATTATCTATGATGAAGCTATAATGTAACTATTCTGATTTTAAATTTTTTGTGATACAAAATAAATATTTAAAATTACAAGTTAGTTGCTTTTCGTTTTATAAGTTTGTAGCAATTTAAAACCTGGAGATCCTTCCGGTTCATTTTTTAGCATATCTAAAGCTTTAGACAATACTCCACTAGCTTCAACACACATTCCATTACTTTCAGCTTTATTTTCTGAAATTCTTGCAGCTGATTCCAACAAAACCAAGTGAAGTTCATATAATGTCACTGCAAAATAAATGTTCAACCGTATGTATAACGGATCGATGACATTCAGTACAAAAAATACGTCTCTGCAAAGCTCTAAAAATAATTCAAAAATAAACATCATTTTACTTATTATCATTTTATTAAACAATTATTATCAAGATTTAGTCATACTTAATTTTCTTTTTAGTAAATCTTCTGTAAGCATTGAATGTTTGTAACCCATTGAATGACCATACAGCTGTATCAATGTATGTTTTAAATTAAAGCATAAGTAGTGATTGGAGTGAAGACGAGTTTTTAATTTTGAAAGAGCATTTTCAAGTGTATTTATACTTGGATTCTAAAATTAAAAAATAATAAAAATATATTCAATAGTTAAATTATTCATTTTACATACTTGGAGAGCTTTGTCAGCAATGTGGTTTAAACCTGTTAAAATTTCATCAACTTTATTCGATGAAACAATTGTTGGACACCTATCACATTCCCACTCGCTAAAATCATCTAAAGGGTTAATTGGAGTAAGATTTCCCTTGCAAAAATCCTTTACCTAAAAAGTATAGAAAATTAGCTCACGTTTATGGTAGGTATTAGACTTAAAATTATAAACTTAATTCAATGTTTATAAATAAATTCCATAGACCACAAACATTAGACATAAATATAGATGTCAATAATCAAACTTAGTCATAATATGCTTTGAATGGAGCCATAATTCCACCTATGATACAAGTTGAAGCCTACATTAGCAACGAGTCTCTGGATTGGACAGTCAAACAGCGCATTCACAAAGAGAATTGTCACTTTTACTGATAATAGATTTATTTTATTAGTACAATAATACCCACGCCCAACGCAAAATCTGTTACCGATAAATGTGCAACAATCTCTTTTGCACATAATATGCTGTTTGTCAATAAAATCCAGAGACTTGTCATTAACGTTTACTTCACAAATCAGAGACATGGCCTTGTTGATAAAATATAATCTAAGTTCTATAATCCAAACTATAATAGTTAGGCATTTTGTACATCTGAAAAATTTATAATAGTTTTGTAATTTACTATAATAAATACCGGGTAAAAATTGTTGGCGAATTTAATATAGTTTTAGAGCCTATTAGCTTTCAAAGATCCATTTGACATTTTATTAAGTGAATATAAGCAAAGTATTGGCATAAATATTAGACATTCAAAACTTACATTACATATAATTGTACTGAAATTAGTACCAAGTTCTGTTGGATCAGCACATCTTTTACAGTCACATTTAAAGTACTTTGTGGACATAAGGTGGGCTCTTCTCGCTCGAGTGCCCCATAACGCATTTGTATACATAGTACTTAAATGTTCACCCCTTATCAATAAAACATTTTAAAACTAACATTAGGTTTTCAATATTATGTCTTCACAAACATTTTATGATTGATTATAAAAATACTTACTTGACTACTTTCCGAGCAACATTAACAGAAATATGTCCAAATTTATCAAACGATAAACAAACATTTGGCAAGCAACTGTGTTCTAGCATGCTTACAGTGGAGTATACAGCTGTCAACTCTGCTCCAGATATTTGAACATCCAAAGCATTTACATCCAAAATACCACATACCTTGTGTATGAGTTCTGAGGAAGCTTCGAATTCTACTTCACTTAAATAATTTCCTCTTAAGTAATTGCAAATTAAACTAATTTCCCTTAAAATATTTAATATTTTATCAATTTTAATCTTTAATACTATGTAATAATATCTAACATACTCATATATTTCAGAGTTTGGACCTCTATGTTCCATATGGGATTGTAGTCCAATTAAACGATTCCATTTGTTTTTATCCCCAAGTTGTAATAAAAGACATCTTAATGGGGTTAAAGCATCATACATATAATCATTAGTTTTGGCGATTTTATCAGCTGCAAAAGTCAACACTTTGCATTCTTCATCGTGCATATTAAGTGTTAAGAAGTTTGGCGTAACACATTCTGTACCACAAATTGGCCATAAACATTGTTTGCACAAAGATTCAACATTATACTGTGATCTTTTTAGATTTTGTAAACACTTAATGCATACAGGTTCTGAGATAGGAAACTTAGGACCTATAACTAGCGGTTCTTCATGAATTACAATGTCAGATGAGTTAATAGTACGTTTTGCAACTAGATGACAGCCAAGTTTAGTATCTTTTAGTAACTAAAATGTAATCAATGTATTAAATATTCACATTATTATCATATTTTGTTATTTAAATTTACCTCAAAAGCAACACATTCATTCTTATGTGTTTTCCAATGAGCTTTTTGATGTTCTTTAGAACAATAAACAATCAAAGAACATGCTGCACATTTATTAGTGGCAGGAACACCACAAATTGCACAACAATTAATTTTTACACTTTCAGTACTCATTTTATCACACACTACTACGATTATTTTAATATATTAGACTAAAAGAAATGCATTGTCGGAACATATTTACAACCTAGAATGAAAGTAATGTTGCTATTTTTAATGTCACTATAAATAGCCATTTGGTCAAATGGTTCCCAAACTAGACAAATGCTTAATAGGAAAAATAACAGTTTTATTTCAAATAAGTAAGAGTATACAAATTATTATTTTAAGTTTAATATAACTAAAACTGATAAAAGTAAATTTAAAACAAAAATATTTACACTAGTTAGTATGTTCATGTTGAGCTTCAGCTTCGCGCCAAATGTTTTGAATATCTTCAACAAACTTTGTCCAAAAACTCATTTTTCTTACATAAAAAACTGTCCAGAATATAATTACCAACCAGGCTGACCAAAGAGGATAGTTATAGTCATAAGTTCCATACCCAGGAACAGGTTTAACAAAATCTGTTACAGAGATTTCCACTTTTTCATTAGGTGTGAGATCTGTATAAAATTAGTTCACAATTTAATAACAAAATTTAAATACTTGCAATCATAATTTTAAAAAAGAATAATGTTTAGTGCAAGAAAATGTTTTATATAAAATGAACAACATTAAATTACTTATTAAAATATTGGTATACAGTGTTCAACAACAAAGGTAGGTAAGACAAAATATTTTAAATGTATGACTTTGTATTTGATTCTAGTTTTTTTTTTCTTAGACAGCATAAGAGTTATTACATAATAGTATAAAACAATTACTACACTAAATTTTGAAAATTTTAAGTTAAGTTATCCACACAAGTGTAGCAAAACAAAATTTGTATTATGTTAAAGTTGTACCACTGATTTTTTAGTTCGGATCTGAATTTAATTATAGTATTTTATTACTGAGTTTAAGTTTTGATTGATGCAACTCATGTTTATTACATTAATTAATAACTAATCAATAATTTCACAAATTTCTATGTGATTCTAAAAATTTGTATTATATTACATAGATGTATTTAGTATATACATAAGTACAGCACATTTACAATACTCTCATCAATTAATTATTAACTTCAGTTGAAGTAATGTATAATTTTGGTTAATAATAAAATCTAAAAATATATACACAATTCAATGGTTCTGAATACCAACTGATGTTTAAAATTCATGTTTTATTTTATAAATTAAGAATAATTAGGCATGAAAAGCAATTTATCAAATTAATCACTTTAAAGTCTAAAGTATTTCTATTGTTTGCAACACGTCATAGAATTAATTATTTCTGTATACTTAGCTGAAAGTATTTTATTTTCTGTCAACATTGCACAAAAAATCAATCAAATTAATAATAATTAGCATGTACACCATTTAATTATGAAAATAAAATCATACAATGTAAATAAAGTTGTGTATATTATTTTATATGTATTTAGTTATTTCACCAAAAATGTATTATGAAAAGTTGTAAGTTTAAGAGAATTATTTAGTAAAAGTAATGAAAATGTGTTGTATTTATATCAACATACTTGTGTGTCTATTTCACTTAACTATAGCTTAAAACAAAGCTGATTTTTTTACATACTTAAGTTAAATAATTTAACCACAGTAAAAAAAAAATATAAATTAAAAAAATAAATAAAATTTAGTAATAATTAATAAGCTTTCATGCATACCAGTATGTCGAATAACAAACTTTGTAAACTCATAAAGTGAATAATCAGAACCATTATATTTGGCAATAGGTTTTCCATTATGAAACAGAACTAATGATGGAACTCCAGTTATACCGTACATTGTATTATACCTAATAAAAATATAAGATTAATAAATAATATTAAAATTAATAAATAAAAAAATACATGTTAAATCATTTAAATTTTTAATTTATAACATGCATGATGCAACTATTGCTAATATACAGCATATTATTATAAATAATAAATATTAGAACATAATTTTTTGTACAAAAAACAATGTACCTTTGCTCGGATATAGCATTGAAAGCTACCATTTTAACTTGAGGAAATATTCTTGGTAGTACATTATAGTGAGGTGCAGCCAAAATGCAAAATTGACACGACCGAGCATAAAATAATACTAATGAACAAAGGCCAGCAATACGACGATTATTAACTTCCGGGTCGGATTTTAAAACATAACCAAGTCGTGTTGAGTTAACAATCTAAATTCAAAATAAAGATAGAAATTATAGTAATACATTGACAGCATATTAACATATATATATATATATATAAGTATAGTGCAACCGACGTGAGAACAACCGTAAAAACTTGTCGGTCAATGTGCATTGATACACTGTTGAGTAATGGAATGGAACTATTGTGAGAGAAAAACATTTATTATTGATGCACAGATTATGCTTCAAGTATTAAGAATTAATAACAATAATTTGACCAACATAGGAATAATTATAACATGAATGGGCGTAGCAAGGATGGGGAAAGTGTGGGCAATCCTCCCCCCTTTGTGCCTACAATATCATTCCATTTTCGGGTAACATACATATCCAATGTGTATATATATACAAAAAAGAACGATACCACAGTAAAGGTGGACTAGCAAAAAAAAAAAAAAAACATCACTGTCAAAACAATACATTCTTTGCTGAGCTTCTTACCAAAACCTATTTACACGTCAAGAGAAAATTAATTTAAGTATATCCTAAAAGTTTCACTTCAATCGGACAAATATTTTAGAAGATATTACGATTTAAGTGTAGACTGCACAACAGTGCGTCATTTCATTGTATGAACACCGTTTTACCTATACTTATTTTATACGTGTTTGGAA
Source organism: Hormaphis cornu (assembly GCA_017140985.1). Classification (NCBI taxonomy): domain Eukaryota; kingdom Metazoa; phylum Arthropoda; class Insecta; order Hemiptera; family Hormaphididae; genus Hormaphis; species Hormaphis cornu. The sequence continues at coordinate 19,393,264 of CM029358.1, read as the reverse complement.
ACTACTGGTCAGATTTTTTCAAAATTTTCAGGGCACATAACAAATTTTGTTTTATACAATAAATTAAATTTTCAAATCTCAAATAAAAAAATTGTGTTAGTTCCTAATTTTTTTCCAAAAAAAATTTAGTTCCAGAAAAAAGAAAATTACCAGAAATAAGCAGTAATAAAAGTGTTGAAGGGATTGAAAAAATTCCCAATTCTCCAATGAACCTTCCACTTCTTGTAACCCCAATACCAAAGATTCATAAGTTTCATCTTCTAAAGAGCGTCTCTCTATAAACAGATTTTGTCAAGGTTCTAGACAATTGGCATTGTTATGATTTTTTAAAAATAAATTAACATAATAAAATAGTTTATTTTATATAAATTTGCCCCCTTTATTCCTAGCTACGTCCATAAAAATATGAATATAAACTAACTATTGATAACTAATTAAATAATCAAATTTCAATAGTTTACAAATGGATGATAAACGTTGTAATACAAATTATAAAATTTTAACACCGATTTCTTGAGTAATGATAAAAATTCAAAACTACCTATCAACTTAAAAGTTAATAGTATAATACTTGTAAAATATTTTTTAAACTATAAACAGAACTGTAGGTAGTTTGAAAAAGTCTATTGGGTAAATCTAGTAAACTGGAAAAAATAAATAGAGGTTCTAAGTTGTGTCACAAAAAGTAGTTTGTACCAGGCTTGAGTACAAATTATATTTTAAAAGTAACACAAAATTTAACTATTATTATTACTTCTACAGAAATATCTGTCTGATTTAAAGGTGCAACATTTGTGCAATTCACTATCCTTGAGCTGTTGGAAGCTGTAACATTGGCTAAAAGTTCATTGGTGGATGGTTGACTGGTGTTTGAATTGTCGGAAATAAGTCCTGAGTAAAGAACTGAAGATAAAATCGAGCTGAACTTAAATTCTTTACCGCCGCTGCTAGCAGTACTTGTCGTTAAATAAGCCTGCATACCCGGCAAGTAGTTTTTTTCTTTTTCCCACGTTTTCTACATGTAGAAAAATAAAAAATCAACAGATCAGTAATATTGTAAAGTACAGTTTTAACAATGACAAAATTTATACCTGAACGCTTTTTATGGCATTACTAACTGCTAAGATGTCAGTAAAATTAGTGACTTGTGGTGGTATGGTTGCCAAATTCCTCGGAGAATCCGGTGGTTCCAATGGTCCAAATCTACTATCGTCAATGTGCACATTTTCTTCGAACTCACCTTTAATAGTATTTATAACTCTTAACATTACATTTACTTAACATTATTTACGATGGTTACAAAAAATATCTCACCAAATGTTCTCGTACAGCCAAGTAAAAATAACGAAACACGTAATAAATTTACAATGTTAAGTCGACTAATCGACATTTCGGCATGTGTATCGACTATAATTTGCCAACGAGGTATACTAACTAATTTTTGACGTTAACATTGAAGTTACAAAAAAAACACAAGTACTCGCTCAAACGATTTAAAACTTATGAGATTGGCGAACAACGACATGAAACGTCTGACTAAATCATTTAACTCGCAACACTCGGTAGTAAATAAAAAATTAAAAATAATAAAAATTAAAAATAATAAAAAATCAAAATTGAATAGTGCAAACAATTCTCGATGGTTGCTAAATGATAACTGGCTTACTAATAAGTGATAACTGATAACCGTTCGAGAAACACAAGTAGGTACATAAAGGCCCTTAAAAGGCCATTCTAAGGCCTCGAGTAGTTATGAAGAGTAATATGAAAAAATGGGGATTAAAAAAGGATGGAAAATGCGAATGTGGTGGAGAGCAGGATGCAGACCATCTGTTTGCATTCCCACTACTACCGATTAAGTGTAGAGAGGAAAAAGTTTTTGACTCATGAAATTTTAGACAAGGCAATACAAATTGCGGCTTATTGGGAAGGGAAAGGGGGAATATGTAGACCGATACGACAAGAAGAAGATCATAACCTATTACTATGGTATTGACTTTGAGTGTAGCATAAAATGGCAAACTTTAACCCAAATACTTATGGTACAGGTCACTTAGGTTTTCTCTGAAATAAGTACGTATTTTGATACTCATACATCACGAGAGCTCTTACTTTACTATTGAAGTTTTTCATTAAATTGTACCCATTTCGTTATAATTTATAAATTATCACTTTTAATTTATTTTTGAGTATCTATAAATACTTACCTATATTGATGAACTGTTCAATATGTCAATTCGTCTAAATATTTGTTTTTCACCGGGTGCATAGAACATACGTGTACAAACATAATAACTTATAAATTACATATAGGTAGGTAGTTAATTTATAACACCCATTTACATTTTATGACGATGAATGTTTTCATTAATAATTAATTAACAATTATTGTGTAAGTACCGTGTACATTATACACAAATGCAACTTAATTTTTTTATAGTAATATTTTTATAAAGGCGTATTATAGTAAGTATTGTGTTATTTTTTTTAAATGCAAGCTTTCAAAATATTACTGCAAATGTCTCTAATTCAGAGTATAAATACTAAGTTATAATCACAGAATAACTACATAATCTATACCTATAGAATATATACATACATATGTTCGCATTAACTAAGTTAATACATTTCTTTGTTTGTGCAACGTTAATGTTATAATAATAGTATTATATGTATTATATTATGTTGCAGTAAATGCAGTTATAACAAACTTATTACACAGAAAGTCACAGATATAACATACAGCAATTGATACCTATACAATGTATAATACGTACATCAAGCTGTACATTTATAATAAAAGTTACACATTGCAAATGAAAACAACAAAATGTATCATAAACAAAATTCGAGTTAGTTATATGTTGCATCGATGTTATAATAATTATTACTTTGTAATTATTTGTGTGTAACGTGGGTATAGTTTTTATCTCAGTCACCGCCAAAAAGAACTGAACCATCTATAGCTTTGATGAATTACAATTATTTTTTTTTATAAAACAAAATGATTTTTCATTGTAACCAACAAGTTTTATACAAATCTGCAGTGTGCCCTCGTGCGCATCCAGCATCTTTATCCAGAGTGTGTTGCTATGGTAGCCCTGAATTCGGGATAGAAATCAATAAGGATAAGTTTCTCGCAACATAGGTAGGTTGCTTTGCACTTCATAATAGTATGTGCTTACAAACAAGTTTTGAAAGTTACAAAAAAATCTATTGACCGCTTTTGATAGGTATACTTTTCTGTAAAACTAGATTATGTCGAATACCACATCTTTAGACATCGATGGAATGAGTAAGTTCAGTGTTTACTAGAATGTTATTTGTTGGTTTGTTAGAATATAAAAAATAAGTTTAGATGAACTCACTTGTCATTAACGTTGTGAAATAGATAATATTATATTATAGGTGTACAATAAAATTAATATTAAATTATAGATTATAGTGCTTTTAAGTTAGTTTTTTTTTTTTTTGACAAATTTTGTACCTTTCTTCTCGACATTATTAAATTGTATTTGTTGATCAAACTATAATTTTCACTTACATTATTATTTATGGTGTTGTATTTATGAATATTAATTAATTTTTATAAATAGTGCCCTCGGGCATTATTTAATTTAATTAATTAAATTGCAAAAAAATTAACTTATTAAGTTAAAAAATATAACAAAAAAAAAATAAGGTAACGAGTTAATGAGGTGCCTAACTTAACTAAAGCTAACTTGAATTTTTAACTTAATTTTAAATTTTAACGAGATAATGCCCATTGCCCTGCCACATTAGCCTTGGGGATTATGTATATGAAGCTCTCCTGAGATAGATTATCATGTGTATTTTCTTAAAAAGTTGAGGGGCAATTAAGACTAACCATGGCAAGCTAAGCCCCCGAATATGATGGGTAGGTAATACATATTAATTCGAACAAAAATAAAAGTTGGCAAGGATATTTTTTGTAATTTTTTCGGTTCCTGTTCACAGGCGCCGAGGAGAAAATTGAGCAAATCAAAATGATGCGAGAACTGATACGCCTTAAAGAACAGTCTGGAGACGGATGTAGCTCGGCGTTCCAAAAAAACGGAAAGAAAAAAAACCTCATCAGCGACACGGTGATGTCCACCGTGTTTGTAACCAGTTTCGTTTTAATCGTGGCCATGGCGTTATACTCATTTCGAACTTTATACCTTGCTATACAGAAAAAATTTCCATCAACGCACACGGAATTGTAAATTCACGTGCATTGTGCATCAACTAATTGAAAACCGAAAATGTATTCAACTTAAATTATTATTAGACATTTTAATGTTGAATATAGTTTACCACGGGTGGAGAGCCCACCAAAAATATTAAAAGCCTCCCTCAAAATATTTTATATCGCTCTTCAAATTAATATAGCTCTTTGTTGTACAAAATAATAAATAGTCCAACTCTCCGTCTATACAATATATACTTTACATAAGCATTAATTAATTACACAAACTATTATATACATACACAGATTAGTTAGGTACTGTATTATTAGTAATTTATACACACAAATCATAATGTACCTATATCTGTATTAATTATCAATATAAGTAGGTAATACCATATAAATTATATTTACGAGTCAGACGAAAGGATGGTAGCAAATATTTTTTTTTTGTAAACTTACAATAATTATAAATACCTAATTCTTTTTAATAAACCTGTATTTGTATAGCAATCATTGAAATGTTATATTGTTATCGTTGCTGTGTATTCGTATTTGTGGTAACTGGTAACAGAAAATGTGAAAAAAAAATTTTTTCTCGTTTTATAAACTACCTATTTGTTTCCAGACTCTATTAATTTCTTCAAAACTGCCATATTTTCCGAAGCCACAGCTTGTCGATAAGTAGTAATCGTATCGGTTTTGTTGTTGTTCACTAAAAAAAAAAAATAAAAATACAACACATTGCCATTATTTCAAATTTTCACATTTTATTTCTTGCATGAAGTACTGTAGTTGAAGGTGTTTATAAATGTTATGTAGGTACCCTTGTTTTAATTAGAGTTAGATTTTCAAAATTAATTTTTTACACACATATGGAAAACAATATGTATTAATTTTATAGTTGACGAATTGGTATTTCAGAATATAAAATACGTTTTGCAGTGTAATAAAATATTTATAGTTACCTAATTTAAGAACAATTTAAAATAAATTAGCAACGTTAGATACTTTTAATAACTAATTTTATTTTATCATTATCTATATATATACAAAATGTATATATAAAAGGCAAAGGACTAACTATAACTGATCTATCAACGCACAGCTCAAACCTCTGGATGAATTGAGATAACATTTTTGAAAATTGAACCCCTAACGGAGGGTAAAATGAGGGTAAATAACGTTCATGTGTTACCTTATAACTCGCGAACGGCAATGAACGGATTTCTTTGTTTTTTTTTTTTATTTTGTTCGCTATTGACTGTGGAATGTTTAAGCAAATGGCAATTTTTGAAATTCCGCCCCTAAGGATTGCCTCAAAAACAAATTTTGAATTTAAAATACAAAAATTAAAATGTTTTTTTTTTTTTTTATTATTATTTCCGGTCCGCTATTGCAGATTTCTGGGGATTACATTTTAGTTAGCTCGGAAAAATTGTAACACACGCGGGAAACGCTGGCCGGTGGGTAACGAAAACTACTATAAACATAGAAAATAATACACGGATCTGGCTGAAATTTGGTTAGGTTAGGTACCTAGCTATTATGATGTAAGCATCCGCTAAGAAAGGATTTTAAAAAATTCAACCCCTAAGAGGGGTTAAAAGAGGGATAAGGGGAAATGTTTGTAACAGGTTGGCTCCGAAACTACTTATCCAATTGTCATGTGGTTTTTTTTTTTTACTAAAAAAGACATCATGGTGCGGGTTTTTGGCATCGGAAAATTTTTGAAATTCCACCCTTAAGGGTTAGGTATTCATACTTTTTACCTATATTATTTTCGTTTGTTATCGTAGCAATACATATGAACACCGTTGCAAATGTATAGATTCTATACGATATGTAACCACAGCCAACTTTGTACTATACTAACCTCTAAGTCGAGAAGCGTTCTGTACAATAGTATTAATTTTTTTTAACGTTGCCAATAGCTGTTCGTGATTTTCACACGTGACTTGATGATTTTGAATCATTTGTTTATCAATATGATAAATGTCGTTCAAACATTTTTTCATGTTTAACCTATAATAAGTAGTAAAAAATAAGTGTTCAAAAAAAACCAGCAGACAATAAGTTACGTGTCATTTAAAAGCCGAAAGTCTTCCGCTTGTATAACCAGATTTTTCAACAAAGCTGAACTGTCGGCTATCGAGGCGTTTAATTTTGCTGCATTTTGTTGAAAAGTTTTCATAGTATGTATACTCTCCCATAAATCATCCAAAACTTTAGGAAACTCAGCTGTAGACTGTACATAATACGTTTAAACGTATAGACAAGTATTTAGCACGATTAAAAACTATAATAGTTAGGTGTTAGTCAATGCTCGAATTGTGAGGGAACGGAATAAATCCACCTGCAGAAAAATTTTTCGGGGGGAGGGGCCAACCATAAAAAAAACTACGATGCCGTCAATTTTAACAGCTAACAGTTGAGGTCAAACGGGAAGGGGGGTGATGAGGGGGACGTATCCCCTATGAAATTTTTCAGATTTTGACCATATGGTGGAAAATTTCTTTTGATTTTACAAAGTTTTTTTTTTTTTATATAGCATTTAAAGTAATAAAAAACGTACATAAGTGATACTGGAGAAATGGGATCTTAGCGTAAATGTTAATTAATTTAAAAAATTGTTTTTGAAACTCGCTCAGTTTTCAAGTTAAAATCAATGAACCAGGAAAATTTTTAAATGACCAAAAATATTTGTCAATCGACATGATCTTTTATTTCCCAATAACTCTTCTAAAAATAGTTTTTCAAATGATTCTTGACATTTTCACGTACCTAATACTTGAATAAATAAGAGTAAAAATGGTTACGAATTTGGTTACAAATTAAAATTATTTTGATGCTATTTGCAGAGCGCGAATTATCAGAATTTACATTTTAGAACTAAGCATTTTTGAAAATTTGCAAATTTTGGCAGTGTTAATTTCGTAAAAATTCAAATTTTTTGTTTTCAGATTTGAAACACAATCATAACAATATATTTGTTCGTAAATACTACACATATTTAGTCAAAAATTTAAAAATGTAGAGAATTAGTCATTACAATTTTTATTTATAGTAAGACTATTAATACATTAAAAATTAGCAAAGAATGATTTATAAAACTTCATAATACAGTACCTCAGAGCTTAGTTGGAGTTTATTTTTTCCGTAAGCAATTTTTTATCATTGTTTAAAAATTCAACACAATACGTTTATAGGTAGGTACCACACAATTTTGTAGCCCATCCAAAGCAATGACTAATTCCATAGTTTCCAAAACACTACATTTAATACTTATCCAAAATTTTTGTAATGTTTTTCAAATTAAAAAAATTAAGGTCTAACTAAAAAAACCATGTAAATTTGAAAAAAATTCAATTCATCCCCCTCCCATGACAAAATCATTTGACCACCACTGACATCTAATATCAATAATACCTACTAAAATAACAAATTGCGGGGGTACACACGGCCTCCCTTGCGGGCGGCCTTGGAACGGAGTACCTTCCCTTCATTTTAACAAAATATTTTAGCGTACCCATTTAATTGTAGTCTTGTAGTCTGGTGCAGGAAAATTGTAACGATTGTTAACTACTAATTTGAATTCGAGCACTGGTATTAGTATTTAGTCAAAACAATATTATAACAAACATCTAATGTATCGAGGTTAAGATACGATGCTAAAGACTGTACGATATCGGCTGCAAGGTTTATGTTGGCAGAATATATGCACATTGTTTCTGTATCAAAGGTAACACACGTAAGTGAAGAATCTCTCAACGACTTGATTGCTATTTTCCATACACCTTGACCATCGATTTTTACAGGAGATTTTTGAGGTACAATAAAATTTTGACTCAACCACAAGTCCAGCTTAAACAAATCGGTTTAATTTATATTATACATAGGTACTTACTTATCACGTATGTTTGTCATTACTAAAAATAAAACAATCTAAATAATTTCTCACCCTTTGAGTTCTTTCGACTAAACGAAATTTAACGTAACTTTCGGGAACATCTTCGATTTCCGGATAAGACATAAAAGAATACATTGCGAATTTCGGTAACTGCCGGGTAAGTTCAAACACGTGAAATTGATCATTATCCACGTTTGATCCAACAAAAGCCTATATATTATAAAATTGAAGTACTTTAAAATTATTTAATAATATATTTGTATTTTTCTTGTGTTGAATAGGTATTTGAAACAATTTTTTTAATTTTACATCGTCACATCATATTATAATAATTAATAATAAATATACACTTTATTGGCATGCAAAATGCAAAATGTTCGTTTCACTGAAATTGAAATAAAAATTTATATACCTAAATGGATACTGCAAGTGTGCATAAAGGTATAAAATATATGTGTGAGATTTTACAATTAATTATAGAGGTATTTTTTGATATTAGAGAACTTTTTGGTCGAATAACTATTTAACATTTGCACCAACAAAACTAATTGTTTAGAAAGACAACTTACTCGAATATGGATATCCAGTGATATATCTTTTAAAGGTAACAGAGAAATTTTTATTTCAGACGATATACTATCCCGTTTGGGATGTACGACATGTGTTTCATCTTCAAATATACCTTCGGCAAAAACCGTGACCGCTTTTAAAATCATTGAATTGTTTGTCAATAATGTTAACAGAACACACGGGTCCTAAAAATCACTCATATTTCATTATATTATGAAAATTTCACCTAATCTGTGTTATTACCATGAATCACGACAATCCATACAGCAATAATGTATGATTTTAAATAGATATTATTACAAGTATAAATAGTATTTATAAGAAATAGTTCAACATATTTTATAAAAAGAAATCTTAAACCAAAACGTCCAAAACTATTATACCAAAACATAATTTTTTTTTTTTTTTTAACATGTTTATGAGACGCAAGTTAATGTTTTTACATTTTTGCTGTACAGTTATTTTTATTATCTTAACAATATTATACTAAAAACATTTAAAAAAAAAATATTACGATTGTTTCTTCTGAAACAGATACTTCAGTGATGAGCCGCGTATCTCCCTAAACAATAGAATAAACATTATAACGACATACCCTGTTAATCATACAGGTTACAAAATATAAAGTACAAATGCATTTTCAAAATATTTAAGTTAGTATAATCATACACTGGAAATATCGGTATATTACAAACATGAAACATTTAAAAAAGACACAATCTTACTGGAATGCCATGTCCTTCGTTAGAAATTTTTGTGTAATTATTTAACTCGGCCATCAGTATCTGTCTCTTTTGTAAAATATCGTGAATTACATTAGTTTGAACACCAGATTCTACTTTTAAACTTGTATTATCATAACCTCTAACTAAACAAATTACAAATGTTTACTGTAATTAGATAGGCATTGAAAACTATACTAATATAATAATTATACCGATACCTTCGCCAGTTATAGAAACCACAATCATTTGACATTTTCCAGCTCTTCGATAGTCTCCAATGATTACACCAGCTATACTAGAAGGCAGCACGTCTCTAAAAATAACTTCTCCGGTAGTAGAATTCCGTGCATCTACCTTTCCATTTGACCATCCAGTAATCAATTCATCTTTTCCATCGCCATCCAAGTCATATTTTTCCAGGAAGTTCACTGAACTTTTAGACTAAAAAATAAGAAAACATTATGAAAACAAATTTTTTTAAGGTAAAATATAACTCCGATAGCAAAATTAATTGAAGATCCAGGCAAAAAAATGTTATGCTATTTTTTTTTTTACTCCAGTAAATTAATTAGATACCTACCAGCTAGCTGTTACCTGTGTTTTAAAAACGAGAAAGTTAAGTTGGTAACATTTATTTTTATGTTAAAACCAGCTAATACAACAACAAAATTTAAGTAATTATATTTGAGTATAGATTCGTAATCTCTGATTTGATTCTTTATCCATTTTAAAGTAGCTTTAACGACAAAAATATGATTAACCTAAACCTATTAAAGATAATTTCAATACATTTAATATGTATTTATATTATACAGCATACCTACTATAGTACTATACTATAAGTCTATAAATAATTAAACAATAATATTACAACAACATATTTAGAAATGTTTTAGCGATTATAAAAGAAAATATTTTAAATGAAAGTACTAAATTAAGTTTGAGGAAATAATTAAAACTTTTTACATTACACTTGTATTACTTAATATAAAGGAAAGTAAGTAGGTACCTAAAAACGTTAAAACTCAAAAGTTTTGTAGATAACTAAGTTTCAATTTTATATTTTGAGCATATAGCAAAGAATGTATTTATTTTACAATGACGTTTTACTATCTCAAAAATTTGTGTGAATTATAGATGTTATAAAAAAACTTTTAAATTTTTTAATTTCTTAATTTTCGCAGTTTGTGATTCATAAAACTTTTAATCATCAGTTTAAATAATAAAATCTTTTACACAAATTCAACAACATATTTTTCTTTTTATAATTTAAAAATTTTGCATTAATTAAATTTTTAACCATTATTAGAATGGATGAAGTAAAAACATAATTAACATTTCACACAATTTCAAGAATTGAAAATTTTCCAAAACTATTAATAAACTTATGATTTTAGTTAAAATAAAAAAGTTTGAAACAAGTATAAGTTTAAAAAAACTAAAGACCAACTACGGGAGAAAAATTTAAAGTAAAGTGGTATACCTAATTATATCCTACTAAAATAGTTTAACGTTTTAGAATAAGTCAAGTTCAATTGAAAGACTTAGTCGGACGTCATCTTAAACAACAGAAAACTAATAAACACTATCACTATCTTCAATTAAATTAAATTGTACCTATGTTTAATTTCAAAAGTCAACATATATAATAAATAATATGTAATAATATATAACATATAAAATAAACCCCTTACGATTTTTTGTACATAACATGACGTCCGACTACGTCCCTTAATTGAATTTGACTTTTTCTAAAACATGAAACTATTATATTAAGGTATATAAATTTGAGAGTAATTATTTATCCTATAAAAAAAAGGAGTCATTGATTATAATATGTATAGTTATATAAATATAAATTAATAAACATTGATAACATTGTTATCTATTTCAGTGGTTTACCTCATAGACATATAAACTAAAGCTTACCTTAACTCTCCATACTCGGCGAAATTTATCATATACACCAACAGTTCCATTATCTAGTGCATATGCAAATCTCCCAATGGAAAAACTATTTAACGAATTAATTGATGATGTTTCTGATATTTCGTTTACAATTATATCATCTTTAAATTCTCTTATTTCATAGTCATCGGAACCAACAAGTAACTAAAGAAAACATAGACAATTATTGTTATAGGCAGGTACATACTTATACTTATTAACATATACATTTTACTCATAACATCGTGATTCAACTTACAATGACTAAAATTGTGTGTAAATGTGTAATTACAAGATACGATACTCTACAATGTGTAATTAAAATAAAAATTTAAGAGCGCAATACAAAAGTAAAAAGTGTGTATTATAGTTAGTGGTACTGTTTTATAAAATTTCTATTGCATATAAATAAATAAAAACAATTTTACCAAAGTTTCACAAATCTTTAAAAAATTCATACTTTACTACTTCGGTCAAAAATAGTTTATGCACCTATCTAGTTAGAATTGTTTGAAATTTGTATAACATTTTAATCAAATTTAAAATTTTAGAAGCGCGTAAAAATCTGGAATGTAAGGTTAGGTTAGGTTTTAGTGTTATTTTAAGGGATTTTACCCTCTAGATAATTATAGTGCTAGTATAAAACTCTATTAATATATTCTATTGAACCGATTATGACTCAATTTTTATAGATAAGACTATGCTCACTCAGACTCATTATTTTCGTAAGCAATTTACAATTGCTTACAAATGTAATACACAACTTCTAACCTAACTGTTCAAAACAATGACCAACAGCAAAATCAAATTTGCATCTTTACAAAACTACCAACCAGATCTAGAAATTTCCAGCTGTTTGCATACCTATGATCCTAAGACCCTAATGACTGGTAATTGCTCAGAAATGGTATTTTATTTTAAGCTTTTTTTTTAAACTTTTGATTATTTTTTGAGTTATGATTCAAAAAAAAAAGTCACAATTTCCAAAAATTCTTCAAGTTTTCACTCGTCGTCGTTGTAGGGTGCAGAGTAAAACTAACGTAGTTATAAACCGCAAAATTGTATCCAATTTTAAAAAGTATTTGTATTTGTATTTTTTTACAATTATCATATTGTTTTATAATAATTACTGTACCTATACTGTTCGTTTTTTTTTTTTTGCGTTATTCTGGAAATAAATAAGTATGAATCTTTTAGTTTTCAGTTTAGAGTCTTCACACTTTAACTTTTAACTAACTCTCAACTTTGTTCAAATTTAACACGATCTTAACGCATGTAGGTATAGTAAGAAAATTTAAAAGTCGGGTTCTCTACTTTTTAGAATAAATTTATTTTGTTGACTTTATAAATGACTCTATATATACCTACAAATATAATTTATTTACATATAGGTACATGTATTACACCTATACGGAAATACGGTCCATAATGGCTCAACAAACCGCGCGAGTAGATAAATCAATTAGAAATTTACTTTATACAGTTATTAAAAATGAAGAAAAAGAATATAATGTAATTAGTGAACATTAATTATTCATTGCATTGGATACCTATCTACGTCTCAAGTTAATAGTAATTATTATTTTTTTTAAATACGACTTTGCGTTATCATAAGGATAGACGATATTGTTTTTAAATATATATTTGGAGTGTAATAATATATAGTTATAATTGTTATTTAGTAACCTCGTTAGATCCGTCCAAATCAATATCCATGACTATGATTGACCTGACATTGTCACCAGTTACTGTCCATAATATTTCATTGCCTTTGTGATCAAATGCATGAATCGAACAGTTGCCGCCAATTATAATTGATGAATCTTTCATAGTGTTAAGTTTTCCAATGGCAATAGCTGCAACACCGTCAGGAATCTGAAAATGTATCACACATCTGAATAGACGCGTTTGCACGTCCGGCCAACCTTTCATTATAATTTAAATGAATAAATATTTTTATTTTATATGAATTACAATTTTTAATTTTATATAAATATATCAGCTGACCCGACTATCGAATTTTCAACAAAATTTGTGTTTGAGTCACTAACCCTTAAGTGTGGAATTTTGGATAAAATTGTTAATCTAAAACATTCTACAATAAACTTAATCGCACACACAAAATCTCATAAAAATCATTCCAGTCGTTGAGGAAGGAATTAAGATAATATTATTAAGACAATATAGTTGCTTACAACAGCTACACACTATACGCAGACAATGATGAAAGGCTAACAAATTCCTTGGGAAGTGAGAACAACCCATAGCAGATTTATTCATGGATTTCTGCCAGGTCATAATTTTTTAGATTCTTAGCAAAGTCAGTAAATAATGCATAACATACTAAATTATATTCTTTTCGCGAATCTACGATTTAGATTCGCGCTGAAGATGACAACATGGTTGTGGAAATACGTATACGCAAGTAAAAAAGTGTATTATTTCGTGATTCTGGTATTTTATTTTTAAATATATAACATATTGGCTTTGAAATTTTGGAATTTGTCTATTTTCGCAATTTTCGTTTCAGTTAAAAATTGTTGAATTTCTGTCACGATAAAAGTATAGAAACTTTAATACTATCCAAATGAAATTGTATGTGCAGGTCGAAAATGTTTGAAAATCGATTCCTACCTAAACCTTATATAGTTATCAACCTAAAAACTGCAAAAATTGTTCAAACTTATTGAAATTTTCCCACGTTGCTGGAATAGATGAAGTTTAAACGTTTTGCATATTTCAATTGTTTTAAAACTAAATTTCAACCTATTAAACTTTAAAGTTTTCAAATGTTTAAGACACAAAACTTTTAAACAAGTTACAAAACATATTTGTCTATATGCAGTTAAAAAATTTTGATAATAAGCCATCGTTTTATTTTTATTATTTTATTCTCATGACAAAAAAAAAATGCACCGATAGGAAAATCGCGTGAATAACAATGAACATGAACAGATGGACTATTAAAAATGAGAATTGTCATAAGTCAAAAAAAAAAAAAAATTCAACTTTTTTATAAAAAAATTCAAATTTTTACTTTTTGGAACACTTGTACAAAAAAAATAAAAAATGTGGGAGAGCCGATCAAAAGAAGACGTCATAACGAATTCAACAAATCAGTTTTGAGAATCCTTATCGCATTTCTACGGACCAACCGGTACGTTTGTAATAAAAACTACTACCGATTACCGAAAACCTAACCTGTTGCCTGTGCAGTATGCTCTGATTAGTGATAGCACTGAGACTATGACTCTTTAAAAACTTTTATTGAGACCTGACTACTTTAGTACTTTTGTTTTTTTCTAATTTCTCATTGTTCACTATTCTGTATTAGTAGGTACTACATCCGAACAGACATCGACCCACCCAACTTACTATACCCTATCACGATTCACGCGTTAACTTCAGAAAATTTTAAAAATTTCATATTATAGTGGTTGTGTGTGTGTGTGTGTGTGTGTTATACGAGTTACCGATAAATTACAATTTTAATTTTTCCCTTTGGAGTGAATATTATTGAACATCACTCATAAACCATGGCGGTTGATCAACGGTCTCTCATCTTGCGTCTCCACGAATTAAACGTGTTCAAGTTTGGCTCGTTTGTATTGAAATCTGGCTTAACTTCAACGTATTACTTGGACCTAAGAGTGATCGTTTCGCACCCGCAAATACTGGTCTGTAATAAAACCATAAAGGTTTTTGTTTTGTACATTCCGTTTGTCTTGGCTACCCTCCTTGTTATAAAATCATTAGACACGTGTTGAACATTTATAGTCTGCAGTAATAAACTACCAGACGCCTGCAGAAGCGCTATTTATTCAACTATAATCGAACCGTTTTCAGTAATTTCTTACAGAGTATATGATCTAAAACGTTCTAAATATCATTTAAATATAATGGTCGCCATTGATGAATTGAAAGAGTTAGTAAGTAATCAGAGTATAATATTTTTTTCTTTTTTTTAGAAACAAGTTTGTTCGTTAATCTCATCGTGTGTTCTTGAAGAGAAGATCACGTCAAAGTGTCAAACACGATTATGTGGAGTACCGTACACAGCTTTACCAATGGCTACTTTAGTTTCTGTCGATACTAATTTACCAATGTTAATCCGCCGTAAAGAACAAAAAACGTATGGTACAAAAAAACTAATTGATGGGGAATATTCTCAGGGTGATAATGTGGTTGTTATTGAAGATGTCATCTCTAGTGGGGCTAGTATTTTAGAAACAGTTTGTGTAAGTCTAACTATAATATCGTACATTTAAAGTTATAATGCTCACTGCAGAACAAAAAGAGAATGTTACTGTTTACTGAAAGCTTCAAGTTCATTTGGATCAATTGTCCTTTAAGAACACTTTATTAACGTATTTTGTGCTCTCTAAAATAGTTATTATAACTTGGTGATAAAAATTTTATTGAATTCTTCTGGCCTTCATTACTATCCAAGAGTTTATTGCCGTCATCACCAAATTGCTCCATTTATCTTGATCCTGTACTATCTCCCTTCAATTTTGTGCTCCAAGATCTTCAAAATCTTTTTCTACAACATCCATTCATCTCTTTCAAGGAATCTTAATATCTTATCACTAATTTAATATAGTAAATAACCAGATAAATTTTAAGTAGTTAATCTAGTAAAAATTAGGGAGATAAGTGGTATTAAAAATTTAATTTTTAATTTTAAAAGCGTTAAGGTTTCTAGGTATTTAGATTTTCTTAATAAATTAATAAGGTACCAACTATAAATTGGTAAAACGTATCCAACTATTACCATAATTAGTTACTGTAATGAAATGCAGTTTACAGTGTAGCTTGAATTCTACTAGTTTGCAATTTGATTGTCTTGTTTTGTAGAAAGTGCAATTGTATAAATTCATCTCCTTAAATTATTTAAAACTAAAAGTAATTTTAATTTTGTCAATTATTTTGTTAAGTTTGTATCATTATAAGTACCTCAAAATACTTCATATGGTTACTATTGAAAATTGGTATAAATATAATTTCATGCACATTTTTAGGATTTGGAGAAAAGTAATCTCAATGTGTCAAGTGTTATTGTTGTAGTAGATAGACAACAAGGAGGTATGCAATGTTTAAATAAAAGAGGACTAAAGGTCAGAAGCCTGTTTACCATAACTCAAGTAAATTATAGTTCATTTATTTGCTATCAATGTTTTTGTATATATTACATTTGTCATAGTTTACTATCAAAAACAAGAACTTGCGTTTTTTAATCTCAAAAATTATCAAGCAACTAAGCCATACTAAAATAAGTGAAATAAAAATTACAGAGCATCATTTATTTTTATTATATCAAAAAAATAATTGAATTAATATTGTTTTCAATCAACTTTCTATTACATTTACCATTTAAATTTTTAGGTTGTAACTATTCTTAAAGAAGAGGGAAAAATTAGCGAGAATGATTATCAAGGTGTTATTGATTATATTAAAAACCATCAGATAACTGAAGCAATTAACTGCGGTAATTACATTGTTATTTATTTGTATTATATTGGAGTTTTGTTGCTTTATGCTAAACAATTCAAACATTTATCTTTTTCTGTTAAAAAGATTTATTGTAGAAAAAATTACACAATTCATACAAAAGTGGTGATAAAAGATTGAAAAGTGGGTGCAGATGGTATTAAGTTGGAAGCATTTTTTAAAGTTTTGATTAGTTTTCAAGTTTTACCCCAAAGTTCTAAAAATCATTCATATTTCATGAAATTTATATTGGTACATTATTAAAAATAGCAAAATTAATGTATAATTTGTTTTTCTTTTGATTAATAAGCCTTTAAAGCTTTTAGCAGTTATCTCTAAACTTCTTGTTCAATGAAGTCTTCCAAACTTGCTGATTTATCAACCACTCATGTCTTTTTTTTTAACTTTTTCAACCATTGTCATCAGGGGCTTCCACAAGGTTGTTTTCCGGTTGGGTTCTTGACTAGAATCTCTTCCGGAAAACAGATGTTCAAAATGTGTAAAAGTTCTTAACTCTACATTTTCTGTTACTTTTCCATCACATTGCCATCTATGCCCAGCTCATTCTAGTCTTTCAGCATATACAATATTTTTAGATACTTCGTTTATTAAATAATTGATGCATTTACGTGCAGTGCTGCAATAACCCAAAAATGTATACAAATTTAATTAAATTTGACCATTTCCTAGATAAATGTAGAACTTAAAATTCTTTTCAGTTTAAAGATCCAAAAACTTAAACCCAAAATTAACAATTCATTTTTCCTATTTATGGTTAAAAATATTGAAAATCATCAGTCTTCTCAATTTTTGTTTGTACATTAAAAATTATCTTGAACTAAAATGTTAGAATGTTGTTATTCTTAATTTCCACAATAAATCCTTTAAAAACTTAAAATTAAATAAAATGTTTACACATCATTAGAATAGATGAAGTTCCAATAAAGTAAATTTCATAAAATTTTGACAGTTTTGAAGCAAAATATGGATAGAACTTTGAACATTTTTGAGTATTTTATTAAGATTGCTCAAATTTGTTTTTTTTTTTTATATAATTATCCATGACTACCTACATTTTTTTTCATATTTAATGTAATTTTTTCATACTAGCACTATCTAATTTCTAAAGACTAAAACTGAACTTTATGAGACTGCTCTATGCTTTTTTCATTTTATGAATTTACTTACTTAGTTAATTGGTTATATGATTGTTGCTTATTTATTTTTTTATAGATAAACCATTAAGAACTAAACTGGGATTTCAAAAAAGAGCAAATTTAATAGAAACCTCTGGAATTGCTCGGAAAATCTTTGAAATATCTTTAGAAAAAAAAAGTAATTTATGTGTAGCACTTGATGTTGAGACTGCTGACTTACTCTTAGACATTGCTGAAAAAGTAGCACCATACGTTTGCATTCTAAAAACTCATATTGATGCTATTAATGGTGTAACAGATGCTACATTTGATAGTTTAAAACGTTTATCAAAACAATATAATTTCCTCATAATGGAGGACAGGTAAATGAGATTCTGTAAGTAAATATTATAATATACATAAAATATTAATTTCTTTTAAAATATCAGGAAATTAGCAGATATTGGTAATACAGTGAAATTACAATACAAGAAATTAGTAGATTGGGCAGATCTTGTAACAGTACATAGTGTGTCTGGTAGAATCATGTTAAAAGGCATCCAAGAGGTGATTAATGGAAATAAAGACTTAATTAATAATCGTGGCGTGTTTATTGTTGGAGAATTAAGTTGCGATGGAAATTTAATTACACCGCAGTATACTAAAGGTAAATCAGTTTAGATAATCAGCTAAAGATTAAATTTAATACAAGTTTGCACTTATAGATACTGTAACGATTGCCGAAGAGTATAAAGATATAGTAGCTGGGCTAGTATGTCAGTCCTCCAATGTTATTTCCTCACCAAGTTTAATTCAACTTACGCCCGGTGTAAACACAAAAAAATCAAATGACAGCCTTGGCCAAAAATACCAAACTCCTAGTGATGTTATTATAAATAAAGGTGCTGATATTGCTGTTGTTGGTAGAGGTATTTATGAAGACGCCAATCCAGCTGAAGCTGCTAAACATTACTCAGATTCATTGTGGAATACTTATATAGAACGTATTTCTAATTTTTAATTAAAATGTAATTGTACAGCTAGTAAGCATAAAATTAAAGTGAACAAATTACAGTTTATTTCAATTTTATAGTACAAAATTACAGTTTAAAAACAGTTCTATTTTATATTTTGTTTTATTTGTATGAAAATATATTTTTATTTATGTATCAAATGTTCAACAGTTGTTAATCTTTTTTTTTTTTAATAGGTATAATAATAATACAACTATTAAATAACTAAAAAACAATAGTTTGTTGAAATTATGTTATGTTTCCAGTAACATTTTATCACTCACCTCTTTAAAGAATAAATCACTGTTAAGATCAACGTTGTAAGCCAACACGCTACCAACAGTGCCTACTACAAGTATATCTTTTTCGTCATTTGGAACAACTTTTCCTGCTAATAAGGCTGTAATTTTTTGATTTATGTTCAAATATGATACATCCTTCTCCAATCTATGTGGACTGTGAATTAATATCTATAATACACAATTTGTTTGTATAAAAATATAAGATATTGACATTACTATAATGTTTCATAAAATTTAAATCCACTAAAGAGTTAAATGTTTATACGTTTTATCTTAAAAGAACAAAATTACTGTTTCACCAACCATAACTATTATAGAATATTAATTTAAATTTTTGATATTAAATTACAAATTGTTGACAACTAATTTTATACTTATCTTAGTTTTTGAAGAGAGCAAATTATATGCTTTAAGTGAATTGTCATGATATGTGAATCCTAATTTCTGTTAATAACAACTATTAGTACTAATTACTAAGTGATGGTGTTGATCCATTTCTCTATGTTCATTAATTGCAGTTGTAAATTATTTTTAATTTTTTTTCTTCAAGCAAAAAAATGATAGTCAATTAAATGAAAAACGGTGGTGCGTTAGTCGGTGTTTGAACTAGTTAGCTCTTTTTTTTACAATAAAGGTAACTTAAAAATTATATCTATATTAATGCTATAAGCACAGAAATGTGTAAAACTCATACTCAAAGCAAATATTTTGGAAATAACAAAATAATTTTATAAGTAAAACAATATTTGATGAATTTTTTAGCCACAAAGTAATGGGTAAATACATATTTTGTGTGTCATCAGAATGTATGAAAACAAATATTTAACATTTTAACCTAATTTACTTTTAATTTATTGGATTTACAAAGTAAGAGTTCCTTACAGTCCTGTGTCTTCTAATTACTAATAACTACTACCCTGTCACATTCCAGGGTTCAGTGTCTATCACCAAATATGTTTTAAGATATTAACTTCAATCCTCATACAACGCTTGATTGCTCTAATACTGATAAAAAAACAATTGCTTAAAACTTACCTTGTTTTCGGATGTTGCTGCAGTTAAACAATGATGCGACCCATCATATTTACCAATTGTAACCAAACGTGGTAAAATGTTGTGTCTTAAGTGTAATGAAAATAAAGGAATGGCCATTTGCACTTGAAAAATGTAAAAATTTCTTAAATAATACGTACTAGTCTACCAAGTAATAATTATTATTAACAACAAAGTATTAATTAACTTTCAAATGTTTTTGTACCTATTCATAATCTATGTTTCCAAATATTCAATTGGTCTTTTATTAAATGGGTGCCTACTAAATTACATTTAATAACACACCAAGTAGTGCAAACATTCTGGAAACCATAGCAACTGTTCTAGTG
This sequence comes from Hormaphis cornu, assembly GCA_017140985.1. Classification (NCBI taxonomy): domain Eukaryota; kingdom Metazoa; phylum Arthropoda; class Insecta; order Hemiptera; family Hormaphididae; genus Hormaphis; species Hormaphis cornu. The sequence goes on along the minus strand of CM029358.1, from coordinate 19,372,600 downwards.
TTTATTTACTCCTAAGGTTTTAACTAACTTACATCAAATAGTTTGAAATACAGAAATCTAAGCTTACTCATTGATAATAAACATTTCAAAAATATAGAGATACTTACCTACATAAATACATTTCAACTATCATTCTATATTTTTTAAAGTCAAATAACAGCATGGAATGTATTGTTTTTACAGTGTTTTTTTTTTTTTTTTTGGGTAGAAGGAATAAAGTAAGGTAAAAGAAGGAAAGTAGGTACTCGAATATTTACATATGATACCACAAAAAGTGAAAAGTGGACCGAGATGGTACTTAATTAGAAACTTGGAATTTTTCATTATTTTTTAAGTAATGATCCAAACACAAAAACAATTTAAAAATGCTTCGAATGACTTGAAATTTGTGTACAAGTCGTTAGGATGGGTAACATACCTACAAATGATTTCCTTGAAATTTTCACATGTTACTCGTATGGATAAATTTAAAATATCACACAAATTCAAGCCAAATTTTAAACCTTAAAATTTAGAACTTGTTGAGTAAGTACTCAGAATAGTGACTTTTGTTAGCAATCCATTGCTGACAAATCCAATATAAACATCAAACTACAACTTCCAAATCAGTGACCAAAGCAAAGGTGCCACTCCCACAAGCTAGTAGCTACACACCCGATAGCAATATAAGTAGGTACTATATGGGTAGGTACCTAGTCGCTATATTGTTTTTTAGGTTTCTATTTCAAAAACATTTATTTAGTGCTGAAATTAATATTGAACAATAATTATTGCCTCGGCAGATTAATGCCTAGACAATGTTACATAAGTTTTGAGGGGAGCAAGAAAGATTTTAATTTTACAAATATGATTTTTATTAAAAACAATTTGTTTGAACCTGTCACGTATAATTCACAGGTAAATTCCTTTCACAAAATGTTCAATAGATACCTACTAGATACATTTCTAAAAAGCTGTAGCCAAAAGGTAACAAAATAACCATTAAGTGGTACGGCTAAAAAAATTTGTAATTAATTGGTCATGAGTCATCCAAAATAATAATCTAATAAATTTGCAGTTTTCACAGGTAAGAGAAATATTTTGGAGCTAAATATAAAACTGAAATTTTCAAAAACTTTTTTTTTTTTTATCGTTTTTGTTCAATTAAAACATGAGTTTTCCTGAACAAAATTTGAAAATTGAATACTAGGAGGTTAACAACATAATATTATTTTTGTTTCATTTTGCGACTGAGCATTTTCAAAAATCTTTAGTGGCAATTTTTTTTTCAATCGTTTATAACTGTGACATAAGTCATGTTATCCGTAATTAAAAATTCCTAACCTGTACAAATTTATTATTTGTAAAATTAGTATGTAAAATAAAATTTGATAGATATCAGCTGCAATCTGCACCCAAAAATTTTAAAAAATCCATCTCATAAGAATGATGACTAGAGATCTCATAAACACGAATTAAGATATATCTGTGGTTATATCTTAATTCGTGATCATAATCCATATCCGTATTCCGTAGTCTATAATTCTATTCTGTAGTCCCAGCCTCGCACTGTAGTAAGCACGATTTAAGATCTCTATTCTCTAATCGTGCTAGGACACTATAGATAATAATCTATAGTGCCTTAATCGTGCTATAATTGTAAGTAATAAGTATAAGATATTACTTGTTCTTAATTCGTGGAAGTATCTATTAGCACAGATTAGATAAAATTATAATCTGTGCTATTAGTTTGTAAATAGAATCTGTATTCTATAATATGTATTACCATGACAAAATAGATTTGTCATGATCTGAACCACAATTTAAGAAACACAAAATAGATCAACTTAAATTTTATCTATTCTGTGATCTGTACTTCACTGAAACTGATAACATAATATCAATACGCATAAATTTAAATAATTTAATCTTTTCTCTTTTCTCTGTGAAGTATGAACATTGAACCATTTAAATCAAATATTATAATATGCGTCTATGCTATGAACAAACCGGTCCAAGTGCCAATAAGTTACAAACCATATAGAAAAACTCGAATGTTTCTTTTTTTGTACTTAAATTGATCCAAATTAATACTAGTATATAGTATTTGACTGAACTTACAACAAATTGTTAATTGTTTTACTCTCCAGTACCCGTGTAATCGTTATTTTTGAGACGGTGGTAGCATATTTATCATTTTCAACCATGATTCATAGTTTGTTCATAGTGAATTCTGCTTGGTAATTATTTATTCGCGTTGTACCATTGCATATTATGTTTCGCTCATTGTTTTGACGGCATATTTTTCAGCGATGTTTTCATTGAAAAACATTGGAAAAGTGTTGTATCACGATCTGTGTGTGATTACTTTTTTGAGCAGCACAGGAAAGCTCTTAACCCGGAAGATATTCCTCCCGTTATAGCTACACCACATCATTATTTAATCAGTGTCTATCGGTGTAGTCTGTATTTTGTCGCCGTTTGTATGACAGAAGGTATGTATTGAGTATCTTACGCTGCACCTGCAGCTTGGTCTTAACTGTTTAGCGCACCTACTACTAATTTCATTGTATTTGTACAATCTCAGTTCCGCCGTTGTTTGTCATCGAATTCTTACACAGAGTTGTGGACACGTTTGAGGATTATTTTTCAGAATGTTCTGAAAACGTTGTGAAAGATAACTATGTGGTTGTCTATGAAGTAGGTTAATTTGGTTACGTGTTAATGTCGCTATTGCCAATTAGCTATTAGTTAACAACTTGTCATTTCTAGCTTTTGGATGAAATGCTAGATAATGGTTTCCCATTGGCCACTGAATCAAACATTCTGAAAGAACTGATTAAACCTCCTAACATTCTCCGCACGATTGCCAATTCAGTCACTGGAAAGTCAAAGTAATATTTTTATATTTACTTACAATTAAATTTAATTGGATCTGCTTACATTTTATTAGAAAAACCTAATATCTATCACGACACATTAATGTTTTTCATATTTAGTGTCAGTGCAACATTGCCAAGTGGTCAACTATCTAATGTTCCTTGGAGAAGATCGGGTGTAAAATATACTAACAACGAAGCTTACTTTGATGTAATTGAAGAAGTTGATGCTATTATTGATAAAGGTGGTTCTACTGTGTTTGCTGAAATTCAAGGATACGTACGTCATTTTTATAGAACACCAAAATATATTAGTGTGTTTTTTATGTGGTTTTTCTAAGACAATGATCAATATTAATAAATTCTTGAATAAATTTTATCATTATATTAGATCATGTAACTATTTTAAACTAAGTAATTTTTTTTATCATTTTTTACCAACTTGAATATTTTTGTAGTAAATATAGTTAACATGCCTCTGATTTTTGCAAAAAATTCTTGATACTCTTCATTTTTTGTGTCAGTAACAATAATAAGTAGTAGGTAGGTACTATTAATAATTAACAACCTATTTTATATAATATTTATACATTCATTATATGTTTTGTTTGTATGAAGATTGATTGTAGCATTAAACTTACTGGGATGCCAGATCTTACATTATCATTTATGAACCCCAGGCTTTTTGACGATGTGAGCTTCCACCCATGTGTTAGATTTAAAAGATGGGAGGTAATTCAAACTATCTTTTGTATCAACTGTCAAGTTTATTAAATCAATATTTTTTCACGACAGTCTGAAAGGATATTATCATTTATACCTCCTGATGGTAATTTTCGTTTGATGTCGTACCATATTGGATCACAAGGGATTGTTGCTATTCCTATTTACATACGACACATGCTTGCATTAAAAGAAACTTCTTCTGGTAGTGGTCGTCTTGATATAACTGTTGGACCAAAACAGACTCTAGGAAGAATTGTAAGTGTTTTTATTGTGAATGAAAATACATTATGTCAGTATATTATTGATATTACTTAATATCAAAAATTTTAATTTTTAGATTGAAAATGTAATAATTGATGTACCTTTGCCAAAAAGTGTTTTAAATTGTACACTTATCCCTAATCAGGGTAAACACTCATTTGATCCTGTTTCTAAAGTGTTGACTTGGGAAGTTGGTCGAATAGAAACTTCTAAACTTCCAAACATAAAAGGAACTGTAAGGATTTTGCATTAAAATTACTGAAAATGTTAATAATTTTTTTTTTTATTTGTTTGTTTTATTAGATTAGTCTGCCAGTAGGTACAGTTGTTACAGATTCAAATCCAGTTATTAATGTATGTTTACGGACTAATCTGACTAAATCATAATTGATTATTGATTAACAATCTATTCATGCATTTATATTTCTTAGGTCAAATTCACCATCAATCAATTAGCATTATCTGGATTAAAAGTCAACCGTCTTGATATGTATGGGGAAAAGTATAAACCATTTAAAGGTGTGAAATATATAACAAAAGCTGGAAAATTTCAAGTTAGAATGTAATGTATTATACATTTTTTATACACTGTATTCAAATTTAAATCAATATTAACAAATAAGTGTTTACTTATGTTTTAAATAATTCTGTGTTACTGCCTTCCATTATGTCTTAAAAGTAAATTTATAAAATATTCGTAGACAAGTTTTTAATTATACTTATGTTGTATCTTTTTTGTATGAAATTATATTTATTTGTTTTGTATCTATTGTCAATTAGAAAAAATCTCAATATATTTATATTTATTATATAATATGTTTGTATCAATTTTAAATTAATTGTTATTTACTTCATAAACATAACTTCTTAATGTAAATAATTTAATAACATTTTATGCAATAAAATGTTTATAAAATATGAAAATTAAAACTTGTATTTTTACCAGATTTAAATTTTAATTGTATATACTTTTAAAATTTTTTATTTACATATTATTTTTTAAATTTAATTTGCTTTTACATGTAAAAGCAAATTACAAATAATTAACAATGTAGTCGCTCTTAGTTTTTTTTATAATATTTTAGAGAAAAGTTGATAAAGAATTTCCATAACTTTACATATGACTTACTTTATCATATGACCAATTTTCCGACTCTAAACAATTTGAGATAACAGGGGCTTTAGATTGGACCAATTGGAGTCAAATTTCCAGCAAACTTTTTTATCATAAATTTGTGCATTTTCAGATCACAACTAGTAAAATTTAAAAACTCATTTTTAACAAAATTAATTTAAATCAAATTCCCATACTTTTTTTTGGTGTAAAGAGCTGCCCTTTCCGCCCAAAAAGACACGAAAACCGAATTTGACGGTTTTTCAATTTTTGGCACACAACTATGTAAAAAAAAAGAAATCAAAACATCAAAAAAAGTCTCAAATAAAATACAGGGTACAATCTCACCAAAAATAATTTTTTATCTATTAAATATTTTCTAAATTTGTTTTTGGAAAATTGTTACTATTAAAATAATTCATATTAAGTTAATTTCTTTGTTTTCCATCAAAAAATAAAATTTTGTTTTTTCAATGATTTGTAAAATCAAAATAGCCAGTTTATGGGGCTGATTTTTCTTAAAATTTTAATACCCAAAACTTTCATATACAGACACAATTCAATCTCAACGAGTTATTTATTTTCGAAAACTCGTGAAAATTATTATTTACTGTAGAAACAGTTATACATCTATGTTTACACTATAATATGTTTGCTTCTTTTTCTTCTTCGACTTTACTATCTGTTTGGAGTCGGCCACCCCTCTCGTCCTATACTTTCACTTACCACGATCATTCACATTACACACACACACACATAAACAACCCTCGTATCTTTTTCAATTTTTTCCATCCACCATCTGTTCTTTGGTCTTCCTCTACCTCTTGTGCATTTTGCGATTGGACGCTAAAGAGTTCACAGAAAAAAAATCCGAAACTTAAAAACATTAAAAACCACTTATGTATATTTTGTCGTTTACTAAAAATTCTAAAATGATTTCATAAAACTTTAGGTACCCACGTGCTTCTCAAACGGCGCGTTAGAACTGATCGTTTTATTTTCAAATAATCATTATTTTGCGCGTCGTGACTTGAGTTGCGAACAAAAACGACCGTATATAAAAAAATATAAACGGTCGCTTCAATTGACCCGCTCGTCTCGAATACCGATCGTCATAATTAGTTATATCTTATATTTTTATCGTTTGTTTCCAACGCGCGGCGCAATGTTTTAACGAACTAATCGAGTTCGGGCGATCGTTTTAATATTGTGTTATTATACGTACATAAATTCCCACGTAAGCACACAATACAAACACCACAACAGTATATTACAGTGTATGTATACAATTGTCGCGTTCATCAATTAATATACACAAATGTTTCTCTCGCAGCGCAATCAATACCAATTGAAAAAACAATCTTTATACAATTGCCGTTGATTGAAACATGATCGCGGTTATAACGATCCCTGTCGATCAGCTGGTCAATATCAGGTATCTATATTACTCCTGCCATAGGGGTGCAATTCGTAGAGCAGAAATTGAAATTTTTTTTTTTCGGCGGGACTAATTTGTATTAAGCCGCCCTAAGATAGTGCTCTGTTCCGCAAATTTCTTAAAATATATTTTTCTTCGGTCTTCCCGCTCTTTTCGTTTTTCGACGTTCATTTTCGTATAGGCCAGCTGGGTGGACAGCAGGTTATAAAATTGACTCTGGCAATTGTACTATACAGGTACCATCACGATTTTCGCATGAAAACTTGGCAAACTCTCTCGTAACTTCCCCCGAGAATAAATTCTATCGTTGCGTCGTATGACCGTATCGTTGACTCTGCAGCAACGTCTGCCCGGTGTTATCTAGGGCCACCACCACTCGGGTTTGTTCCTGTTTATTTTTCTCGCTTTTAATATTCCATTTGGACTTCCTGCAGCAACGGCCACTAGATTCTTCGTTTACTCGTGAAGTAGATACCTAACCTATGCGTTTTCGGTATAAATCTGTAGCACGAAGATTAGGTCTTTTTCTGAACATTTTCTAAAACTGGTCCATCTACACTCTTTTACGTATCTACCCATTCTTCTTTCAAAACGGGCAATTTATCTTCATCTCCTCCGCAGGCAATCGAAGCTTCTGTTTGTAGCATATATGCTATAGCGAATACTTCTTTGTTTGTCCTGTCATAAATTTCGACTCGATTACCGTTTTTCTACAGCATCGTAATAACCCTTGCCAGTTCCATTTCAATTCGATTGAAGCATTTCCCCTCCAATTAAGGTGGAAAATCGGAGAACGATATTTTTGCAGGACTCGAATTGAAAAAAATTGTAGAAATAATTTTTATACTACTGCAGTAACAACAATATTTACAATTAAAATGTACTATAGTATCGTTCCGATTTCCCGGAACCAGAAGACCTCAACTAAATTTAAAGGGATAAAATATTTTGCGAAAACGAAGGGATACTCCGTTCCCCTCGATCCGAGCACTGGCTGTGCGTACGACGTATAAATAGACAGATACAACGTGAAATCAAAACGTAGTCACGCGAGTGAGCGAACATTTAATACTCGTAATAAATTGCCGCTGATTGAAACGGGATCGTTGACTGCGCGCGTAGCGTGGGGGGACGGAACACGACGACAAACATTATGTTGTTATTATATTTGAAGTCGGCCCGGTCATTCCGCGTCCGATGCCCGAACATGCAGTACGCCGCGTCGTACGTGCTGGCCGCGGTCATGACGGTCCAGTACGTTCTGCTGTACGGGCTGTACGAGTACGTGCGCAACGTGGACGCCAAGTGCTCGGCGCTGCGGCAAGAGCTGCGGCGGGCCCCGCCGAGCCCTTCGCCGCGGCCCCGGAGGGACGTCGTGCAGAGCATCGCCGAGAACTCCGTGCAGCAGCAGCTGCAGCCGTTCAAGATGGACCGCGACGACGGCGGGGCGGCCGCGGAAAAAGTCGAGTTCATTAACCCGAATCTGCGGCCGATCGTCGAGAAGGAGAACGCGGCCAGGGGCGAGCAGCAGTCGAACGGCACCAAAGAGGAGTGGTACTGGCTTAACGCCTATTCCAGGATACCCGTAAGCGTCGTTGTGCCCGCGGAAAAAAAAAAAAAAAACATTTTTGCACATTTGTAGAACTCAAAAATGTTATTTTTGCTTTTAGGTAGATTTCTGTAGTAAAAATCTATCCGTATAGGTATTGTATTCGATTCGGTGACGAGATTTCCGTACAATTTTTTGGATTTTTGCCGATCATGCGACTCCCAGCCACCAAAACCATCGCCCGTTGAAAAGTTTATGGTACTTACCTGTATTTTTTGTAGCCACGAATTCTCGTAAACGGTTGCACCGATTTTATTTCTGTTTTTGGTAAAATAAACCTACACATTTGGAGTTGTGCGCAATGTTTAATTTTTATAAAAATCCGTCAATTGGTTTTTGAGAAAATCAAGTTTAAAGTTTATTATTTGGTGATTCGACAGAGCGAAAACGGACGAACGGGTTTCATTTCTGTTTTTAGATTTTCGTGCGAAACACTACTGAGATCAAACTAGCCGAGAATTAAAGAAAAAATTGATCTTCCTTATTTCCGATACCACAGAGTCTAAAATTTTGAAGAAAAAAAAATAGTGAATTTTACTTAAGCTTTACTCAGAAAAACCTAAGCGGGAATTCTTACGGTCTTCTCGGAAAACAGGGTTGTTCGTAATTAAAGAATAAAAAGGATTTCCACTCGGATGTTTCTGCAGTAAACTATGAAACTGGCCTGATATTATTCCCTATTGTTTTTCAAAATTGTTGACTCTGTAATTTTGGAGATAAAAACCCCGAAACCCGTGATTTTATAACGTTTTATAGTATGTGTAGGTAAACGGTAATACATGTATTACCATATTTTATTGTAAGTACCTACTACAATTGTACGGAACCCTCTCCACGCGAGTTCGACTCGTACTTGATCGGTTTTTTGAAAAGTGAATCTGTTTATTAGAAGAATTATATCGTCTGATTTTTTTCAAAATTGATGGAGTAGTGACGACACGTTTCAGGTTGCTGCTCTGCAAGGATTCTGCGCTTCGACCCGAGATTACTGTCCGCCCGGAAAAGAGGGCCCGATAGGTCCTCGAGGAGAACCGGGCCCGAAAGGAGTACCGGGCTCCAAAGGTTCGTTTGGTTAAGATCTTATATACCTAGGTAGACCATATTATATAAAACAGAAAAATAACTTATATAGGTACAGAATATTATAACATCAATATTGTTCATCAAAAATCGTTGTATTTTAATATTTTATAACGTAGAGGTAACCAAAACATTTACCTTGAAATAAAACTTACCTACATGGTTTAGGTAGGTACCTAAAATTCATAACATCTTATTGGGTTTTTTTGGTTTTATTATTACGTCTTGAGTGAAATTTGTTGCAGTGACTTGGCCAGGACTTCCGAAAGGGTGGCATAATAAAAAATCTATAACAGTTTGGCAATTTTGCAATTTTGTGTTTTATTTTTGATTTTATGATTGCCATTTTATCAATACCACGCAACTAAAAATATATATGTATTTTTTTTTTTTCGTACTATTCTATGTAGTCTATTACTATACATTTTCAAACAGTGGCGCAACCAGGGGGGGTGTTTTGGGTGTCTGGACACCCCCCTTGGACCGTATTTTTTTATTTAATAACTATTGAAAAGTGATCTATTTATATTTTTAATGAGACAGACACCCCCCTTAAAATAATCCTAGTTGCGCTACTGTTTTCAAACATCAAAATCAAAATTTAAATTCAATGAAAACCTCAAATAGACAGAGCTAAAAATTTCAGACTTCTAAATATATTTTCAAAATATTTAATACCTACCTATATTGTAAATCTATAATAGATCTGTTATAATACGTACAATGTATGTGGACGTTTTTAGTTTTTTATTTTATACTTAGGCAATTAAGAATATTATGACAAATTTTTATGTGATGTAGGCGGTGTTATTAGATTCACGACGTTTTTTAAAAAATAGTTTTGTTCAAATTTTTTTCTATTTTCGAGTAGGTACTTATCCAGTTTTTTCTAACACCTCCTTGGCTACGCCACTGATGATGATTCGGTGAACTTGTTTTGTTATTCGTAGGCACGCTGTTTTAAATGCACAACCGTATTAAAGTCTAAATGCTTATTTTGAGTCACAAGTAAAATTATAACTTATATTAGACACGTTACGTTATGAATTATGATCATCGTGTTGAGTTGATAAAATATGACTGTAAATAATACCTAAATATCATATTATCTAAACCATATTATAAGAGTTTCCCCGCAATAACGGTCACACTAATAAATCACGATTTTGTTTATTCATAATTTCGTTATTTTTCTATTTGTCTCGAGAACTTGGTATTCATTTATTAAACATAATAATTTTATTGTTTATGTTGTTTTAGGGGATGAAGGGCAGAGAGGTCCAATAGGCGCTGAAGGTCCAAAAGGCCCCACCGGATTACCAGGGCCGGTTCGTAGGTGTCATCATAAATAAAATTAGTGCAGTCAAAAGTTTTTATGGTTTCATAAAATTAAAATAATACATATTATTAAGATAAAATCATTTTTAACTATAGGTTGGTCCAAAAGGACAAAAAGGAGATACTGGAAAAACAGGAAATTCCGGTAAGTATACTCAGTATGCAATATCATATTCTGTGGCTTTGTTGGAGGCCTAGTATAATAGGGAGTCATCACAATATTAATCGAACCCAGCAAAACACTCAATAATCTACAGTCATAAAACTGTATTCCCAAATAATTTTAAACATAATTATTATTAATTTTCAAAAAAAGACTGCATGTTTTCTTACAGTAAAAACCTATGACATTTAACTTGAAATTTTACGTTTATTAATTGTAGTATTAAAATGAGTGTTTCAATATTTTATAGAAGTTCAAGTATAATATTTTGGTGGTAACTCGTTTTTGATGGACTCTTTTTTTTGGGAAAGGGTGAACTTTTTCAGTTGCATACTCTGTGACATGAATCTGCGCACGCCTTTGGTAATAATTATTATAATAATAACTTAAGTACTTAACAATTATAAAACGCCCAACAGGTACTTTTAGTAAAAATAAAATTTCCCCCTGATGAAAATTGTTTGGGTACATTGAAGTTAAAATGTAAATTTTTTTAACAAATATGTATCTATTGGTAAAATGTTATCAATTAAAATTCTACCAATACCGTACCTAATACATTGTAATATTAGTTTTGAAATTTTGTTTGAAACATAAATACATAATGATTACATTTTTGTTGAATTTAATCGCTTTTTATTGTACAACAAATAATATATGCGGCTTGCTTAATAAATTAGGCTTAGATGGACGTGACGGTATCCCAGGAGAGCCTGGATTAGACGGAGTGCCTGGGAAAAATGGTCTAGATGGTATGTACTTTGTTTTAATGTATAAAAAATACCGATTTCATTATTTAATTAGGTATCAACTATTTAAATTTGATACATATTATTAATGAATAGTTATAATAACTATTGTTTTAGTAATAATTTCTGATTGTAATAAATAATAATGGATACACTCCTTTTTTGATAGTTGTATGGGATTATTGTACACTCTTAAAAATTGATTTATTCTACTTAATACAGAAATAGGCTGAAGCTATAAGTGTAGTGTATTCTGTTTACTATATTACTACGGTCTGCGTATACGGTTAATTGAATTTTTTATAGTGATTTATTTTATAGTAATTTATATAATGAATAGTAGGTATGTAATTTCTGCTCTGAATGTCCCCCTGAAAAGGAACTAACTTTTACATAAAATAGGTTGACTCTGACCTTCTCAAACTAATACCCATTTTACTAGAATATTTTGTTTTCATCTAAATCAATAGTTTTAATTCACCAGTTAACAGAATTAATTTGATGATCTGATAAAAAAAAAAAAAAAAATTGTATCATTGTGTGATGATGTAAGGCATTCCTGGAATAAATGGAGCACCGGGAAAGGATGCAACATGCTTTAATGGTACCGATGGAAGACCTGGAGAAATAGGACCCATCGGACCACCAGGTCCAATAGGACCAAAAGGTTAGTCAAATGATTTGAATTTAATATTGACTTGGATAGGGCAAAAAAATTACCTGCTCTACATTTGAATTTTCTTTCGGAACATAATACATGATTTGATCTGATAGACCCTGCATATTGCCAAAGAGATTGAGCAGAACCGTTTTTCGGTCAAAGTTAACCCAAAACTTTTTAAAAGTTAGAGATGGGAAAATGCATACTCTTGCCCCCCGTCCACCCAAAAATGACGTCTCTTTACTGTATGTAAACACTAAACAGTAATTAATTAAATGTAATAATTTATAATCTAGGGTTAACCGGACCAAAAGGTCGACCGGGTAGGCCAGGAATTGATGGCGTTCCTGGAAAACCAGGATTGAGTGCTTACAATTATACAATCAATGGAATTCCTACAACAGATTTTTTGACAGCACCTAATATTGTTGGACAGTCTGATTTAAAGAACATAACTGTAAACGAGGGTGATAACCTGAGGTTGCGGTGTGTAGCTACAGGATCTCCAAAACCAACAATCAAGTGGGAAAAACTTGATACTTCTACAATTCCAATGGGATCATGGAAAGGTAACTTTGTTATAAAAGAAATATAATTACTATAGGTACAAATATTACAAATTACTTTTTTTCATACTTAAATTTTCTTTTTTTCTTGTCTAAACTGTTTGTTTTGCTGTACAATATCTTCATACGTTTGTTATTCTTAAATTAAAAAATTTGTTTAATGTTACTACTTGTATGTTGATGCTATCATAGAGAATTGTGTAACTTGCAAGAATTGTGTTTGGGTTAAAAATTCGTACCTAGGTTTGTTAAGCTAAGATTAAAACAAATTTCAAGTAAATAATTATTAATATTTTTATTATTATTTTTATATACAATAATACATTTAACACATTGAATAACTAATAATTATACATACTATACAATATATTTGTAAATTTTTTATTTTGAGTTATTTTAGAAACTAAAAAATTGAACTAGAAACATACTTCTAGTTTCCAAATTGTTGATACTGTTTATACTGTACATTTTACCTGGGTCAAAAGATTAATTAAAACAACTGTACAAATTGCCAGAAAATTTTAAAATGTAATCAAAACATCTGATTTATTTTACTTTAGAAGAGGCAGTTACTGGTTATGCAATAAACATTACTAACGTCAACAGACTTCATATGGGTCATTATAGATGTACTGCTAGTAATGCAATAGCGCCACCTGCTGTACAACATTATTCAATTGAGATACATTGTAAGTATACTTGTTAGCTATAAATTTAAAAACAATTATTGAATCAATTTTTTATTTAGATAGAATCAAATTATTTATTTCGCTTTTCCTTACTAACTAGGGACCATAACATAATACTTTCATAATTTTAAATTCTGTGATGTCTCATTGTACATCAGTACCTATTTGTTTACATTAATTACTGTTTAATTAATATATTGAATGTATTAACATATTTTTTTACCAATTTGAATTTCATGCGTGTGTTATAAAACCTGAATTAAAAAAAAAAAAAAAAGTATGTCTTTGCCCTTTTATGTTTTTTATATTTTTAACACAGCAGGAAAGCGTATATTGTTTTTACAATGATGTTTTTGTGTTTTATTTTTTTGTTAAAAATCCCATTTGGTAAAAAAAATTAAACTTTTATTAATATAGCTTTACTTGTAATTGGTTTTTTTTTTCACATCAGCCTATAAATAATAATTTAAATTTGAAACCCCCCCCCCCCATTAATAATTATTATACCTACGCCCCTGATATTACTCCTTTTTCCGTATTATTTCTAATAATTTTATGTATTTACACAGTCCCTCCACTAATTTCTATACAAAACCCACATGTGGCTACTGCTGTTAATCGCTCCACTTCATTTGAATGCGAAGTTGAAGCTTTCCCATATGCAGTACAGTACTGGGAAAGAGAAGGTGAAATATTGGAAAACAGTGATAAATACAGTATAACCAGAATAGATGTTCCCAATTATGATTATAAATTTATAATGCAGTTAAACATATCGTCTATAAATTATGGTGACAATGGTACATACTACTGTGTGAGTAAAAATGACGAAGGGACCGTTGCAGGAAACATCACTTTATACAGTAAATATTCTAAAAAAATTAGAAAATAATACTCAATGACAACTGAATTTAAATTTTACAGTAGTTGATCCAACCTTAGTGACACCACCACCTTATGTAGACCCAAACAACAAAATTAAGTTTGGTAAAAGCCCCCCACAATTGATTGGGGAAGATGATATTTGTCCACCCGTAGTGATATGTCCTACTTGTCCAAAATCAAAAGAAACTAAGGAATGCAAAGAAGAATTTTCAATAGATTATTTGCTTGGTCATCAGCCATTAGCTGTTCAAACAATAGATAAAGTCAATTTTAAGGGTCAGGCAAATCGAACTTTAGGTAAATTATAACAATAAATTATATTTAATGTATAATGTATATATATTATATAGTCTCATTATTCTGTACCTACTTATTAATTATATTATTAATTTATATATTATTTACTGTAGATTGCCAAGTGTACGTAGTGGGTAAACCTGTATATAATAGAAATTCTAATTCTTCGTATGGAAGTTGGATGAAAGACCCGATGCCACGTGCATCTAATGAAACCATTTGGATGACAACTGGTGATGTAAATGAGCTTTTAGAATTTTCTAATAAATCAATGTTCAAAGCAGAAATGCCTACCAAAAAACATTCTTTAAAGTATACTTTTAAAGTAAGTTAAATCTGTTTACTACTCACTATTATTTATTAAATATTTCAATAATAAGCCAGCATCGGTACTTAGTTTTTATTCTTATACCTTTTTTTTTTTTTTTGTTTCGTTTTGATCTGGCGGCGTCGGGGGTACGAGTTTCCTATTACTTATTCTAATACCTAAACTTGTTTAATTACTATAGTTAAATGTCAACAAACAACCCTTAAACCCTTTGCCATCTAATGTTAAATGTTTAGTGTTCATGTATAATATATTTTTGTATGTGGTAACATATATGATTACAAAACTATGAACTACCATCTACTTTAAATCAGTGTCAAGTGTGTCGTACCCAGTATTTTGTAACTTGGGGGGGGGGGATTAAATAAATTTTTACCTATTGAATTTACAATTAATATATTACTATTAACTATCTTAATAATAATTGACATATAGCCTATACAATGTCAATAAGTATAGATACTAGAGATACTAGTTTCCTGAAGCCTTTTACGAAAAACAAGCATATTTATATATAAATATATTATAATAACTGCAAAGAAAGTTTTCATGTAATTTGATGATTTTTATGTTTTTGCGACAAATTATTAAAACCTCAGCAATTCTAATTTTGGTAGGCTAGACAGTAGCATTGTAGTATGTTAAATTTTGTATAATTTAGATTTTTTTAAAAATGTAACCCTTTTTTAGGGAAATTGTCATGCAATGTATGGAGGATCTTTCTATTTTCACGAAAAAGACACACCATTAGTTCAAAAGTTTGATATACAACAAGAAAAATACTCAAACATGACAATTCCCTATTTGAATGCAACTAATCCTAAAAATCTTTTATATACAACCAAGTGAATAGTTATTGTTTGATTACTATGATAACTAAACAACAAATTTTGACATGTCATTGTTTTTTAAGAATAAATTACATAGATTTGGCTGTTGATGAAAATGGTTTATGGGCAATTTATGGTTTGGAAGACTCAAATAATACAGCAGTTTTACATGTAAACCCATCGACTTTAGAAATCGAGTATGCCTGGAACATAAGCATTAAACACAACAGAGCAGGAGATATGTTTATTGTTTGTGGTGTATTGTACGCGGTTCATAGTGTGACAGAAAGGAATACAACCATCAGGTAGTACACAAACCGCAGTTAATAAAACAATATTTATTTTATTATCTTATATACAAATATGTGTAACCAATTTGTTGGGCTTTTTTATACTTAGATTTGCACTGGACTTGTACAAAAACATTCGTTTAAATGACATTAATTTATCGTTCACTAATCCGTTCGCACATACTACACTAGTTCAATACAATCCACAGTATAAAGAATTATTCACTTGGGATCAAGGAAACTTGTTAACATATCCTATAAGATACCATGATATGGGTACCAACAGTACTAACAAAGAGCCAGATCCAAGTCTGAGTGGTACTTCCGAAATAATTTATGACAATCCAAATAAAATTAATTGAATTTATGTTTTGTTTTTGTGTTTATAATTTATACTTAGGTACCTTAATCAATTTAGAAATATTTTTAAATACTTAACATTGTTGTGTTTATTATTTTCAATGTAGAAGTGTCTTGTGTATCAAAATCAACTTAACTGTTTATTCCTTTTCTTACCTAGGTACTTAACAGTTAACTGCAGTGATTGATTTAAGATTCTAAGTATAGCGAAAAATGTATTGGTTTAACGTTTTTAGATTTTGAGCGTAGCAAAGAATGTATTGTTTTTACAATAATGTTTTTTTTTTTCTGTGAACAATTTTAAGGATATAAAAAATATTCCGATTTGTAAAGTCAGTGCCTTTAATGAACGGTCTATAAACTCTGATAGTACTTTTAGGAGTCTCAAATTTGAAAGTTCAAAATTGAAAAAGTTACAGTCTTAAAACTTCAGAGAAACATTCATACTTTTTCCATGGTAAAATTTGATGCAAAAATAATTGTATCAACCTGCCCTAACCACAAAATAATGTCTTCAAGTTCTATGTCCATTTGGTTTTGTTGTTTTAAAACAACTTGCTAGGGTCAATCCGGCCTCCGGGCAATGTTTATTTCTTTTGATAGTCGTTTGTTGTTGTAGGTATGACAAGTTTTGTCTACATTAAATCGTCCACGTTACGTTCAATAGGACGACACAACGTTTGGTATTTTTCACAAAAACAGGAAAAACTTGTGAAACGTGTCCTTTTGTCACGTTGCACAGAGACGTAGGATATGTTTTATTTTTAAATTGTTAATAAAAAAAAATAAAACTTAAATAATATCTTTACACCCAAAATATTGATATAATCTTTTTTAACTTACAATAAAATTGAATTACAAAAAGTTTATAAATAAACAATATTATTATAGAGCCTGTGCAAGGTCGCCGTGTACCTTATAATACTACTCATATTTGTACATAAACATATAAAATGATTTACTTATCAAAATATTATACATACTTATGTACCATGTTTCCAACAAATAAATTATTAAATGTTAGGTACCTTACAAAAATTTTAATTATTGGTATATACATAATATGTAGGTAGGTATTTACCCCCCATAATTTATAGTTATGTAGAGAAAAACGGTTATTTTAATGGCCAACTCGTTTTTAACAACGTTTTTTAGTTGTAATATATTATAGTTCCTACGGGAACATAATATATTTATACAAATTATACGGGAAAAACAATCTTAGTATTTAAAAATATCAAACATTTATTAAGTATTAATTTTTTTTAAACTTAAATTCACTATTCACTGGAGTCTGGAATACTATATTTTTTATCTAATTTTTTTAATCTTGTTATAAATAATAAGTTTTGACCAGGGACCGATAGATTCCTGAAATCAGTAATCCGGGACAAGAGCCCTTAAAAGTAAAAATCTACCGTTAAACCCGACCGTTTTTGTTATTTATTCCAATGACGAGATGCAGAGATCATATAGTGCAGTTTTTTCAAAACTAATTGAAAACATTTTTAAGGAAAGAGAGGTTATTAGGAAATATTTAATAAATTTTAATACATCCGAAGATTATGGGACGTTTACAAAAAAAAAAAAAAAGTCTTATAAAAATAAATAAGTAAATAATATTAATTAAAAATGTTGTCAGGTATATTCTTGTGTCAATCAGTGGCATTTTTAGGATGTTTTAACGGAGGGGGGTGACAAAAATGGTTGCAAAGTAAACCACGGGAGATTATTTTTGCTTGTTGGAATAGCGTACTAGCGGCATTGCTTTGAAGTAGATCACAGCTTTGGGTGGGTATGATGTTTATATTTTAAATTTGTATAACTGAGCAATGGATGGCTCACAAAAATCAATATTCTGAGCGAGCTCGTAGTTAAATAACTATAAAGTTTTATTAATTTATGATAACACGTTCAAGTTCAATGCCGCTCATTATCGAAGCATATTTACAATACGGAACGCGTGTCACCGCACGAAAATTATCCCAGTTACGACGTTACGTGCGGTTTATTTTTATTATTTGAATTGTAAATAATTTTTATTTATTGAAATTATTTCAATAAAATAACTGCACAATAAAAATTATCTACATTAGGTATAATAATTATTTATACTGCACATATCTATAACCTGTTCATGACCATTTGGAAAATATTCCTTCCTCTACGTTGGAAACAGACGAAATAATATAAAATTATTTCTATATTGAATATAGGTACAATGCGCTATGTAGGTACATCTGTTATATTTGAAGCAAATATTTTCAACACCATTCGCAAATAATACTTGTAAAATCAATCAATGTTCACGTCTTATAATGTTGTATAGGAAAGAACATTTTATTGTAAGTCAATAACATTTCGGGAAAAATAACGATAACTTGTCGATTTTCCGTCCAATTTAAAAACCAAGCACACCGTTGAATTCACAATACCATGACCAAAGCCTTGAAAAAAAATCAAAGCTATCACATATAACACCAAAGAAAGATATACCCCGTTAAAGTCAGTACGTTATATTTTGTCGACAGCGGCATTAGGGGCAATGTTATTTTTGCTGACTAGATAAGTAGGTACAGGTTGACAGCGACATTAAACGTGTACAATATAAGTCATTAGACAAATTGGTTCTAATTTGAAGTCATTTAGAACTATTTAGATTTTTTTTTTTTTTTGTATCATAATTCAAACAAAAAATCAAAATTTCCAAAAAAACCAGCAAGCATTTTGTGGTATATTTTCCTATAGGTACTATATACCCGAAATAATGATGTTAGAAATAAAATACATCATTGCGAAATAAAATATACATTCTTCACTCCGCTCAGAATCTAAAAGTTTATGATGAGGGATTTATATTCTCCGAATCCTCCCACCCGTGAGAACGCCAATGTCGTTAATTTGTAAGACCATAGTTGTAATTTGTGGACTACTTATTAGTTATTACTTTATTAGAAATTTATTAGTAGCTATTTAGGTTAACGCCAAATGGATGTACGCATTAATCATTATCATTACAATTATTTTTTCATTTCAAAATAAAATGGGATAAAAATGGCAAATGTACCTACCTACCATAAAAAAGTAATATTGTAACTTATGGTCAATATTTATTAAATGATAATTTACTTATATAAATACTTATTCATAATAGTTTTGAACATGCGTTATACATTTTATTAATAAAGTTGATAAATAGTAATATAGTGTTATAAATAATAATCATACAAACATAGCAAACATTTATACCAGTGATTCAAATTCACCTACATTACAATGACAATTCAACAATTGATAAATATTTAATATAAAATTTAAGGAAAAACAAAAAACTGAGAAAATATTCTTTAAATCCAAATGGGTTTTATTTTATTGAAGAATTTGAGTTTTAATATTTTCCAATTTTTCCGAAAATTTAGTTTGCAAGGGCGTTTTAATTGATAATTTTTAAAATGTTTTCCAAAAAAATATAAATTAAGAAAATATGAACTTTCGGATTACCTGTAGTATAGTATACTCACCCATGATGTAGCGTTTTTTCATTTTGATATCTAATTCTGATATCTCAGTAGTTTTAAGGTTATAAGCAAAAAACCTAAAAATTGTACTTATACATATACATACGTATTACAAATTATTATATTTAAATCGATTTTTGCAGCAGCGAAAATAAAAACGTTATACCTAACCTACATTATAGGTGAAGTTTTTCTAATTAAAACAAACAAACAAAAAAATGGTCGATTTGTCAACGTTTTATTAACAAAACGGTTCTGTTCCGCGACAACTGTGTTTTTACTTTTTATGCGGTTAAATTACGCGTTGTATCCTCACGTTATAGGTACACACAATAATTTAACGTAAAAAAACGTTGTGGGATAGAATATTATCAGTGTGTATTTATACAAAAAGACAATTATACTTTTTTTATTTTGAAGATTAAGAGACATTTATAATGTAACGTTCTCATTTCTTTGTCAACGCTGAATTTAATTATTGTAGAAAATCAGTTAAAAAACTTGAAGTATACACAAGTAAGTATTCAAAGTGTATAAACGATGTACATATGGTGGCTGGTAGATAAAATCCTTCTCTAAATATTTTATGATGACTTACAGAAACATTTTGTTCCACACTATACATCTATTATAGTGCAAATCAATTTTACTAAACACCGAAAATATTATAGTTCTCATAAATTCTCATAAAGTTTCGTTTACAAAACCCGTCAGCATTACGTCTTATTAATGAATTATGAATATTCGTATAGTAACAGTATTAACATTAAACAGTATCAATATATAAAACAGTGGACTTTACAGTATAGGTTTATAGATATAACACAACCAGATGATCGCGCGGGTCCTTGGCCGAAAAAGACTTCTCCATTCCACTTCATAAATTTCAAGAACACGATGACAAGAAGGTAATGTAGTTTTATAATATTATGCGTCGTGTAACTATACTTACAATTTATTATTATTATCAAGTTACTATTAATAATTTATTATTATTAAGCCGTAATAATTATACAATATCGAAGTGAATGCGATTAGTGTCGTTTACCACGATTCATTTATTTAAAAATTAATCGTTGACTCTGCCGAGTAAGTATAATGTGGGGGACTGCTGGATACCTGCCACTCGCAATGACACTCGTATGCATGGGCGCCCGGAGGGGGGGGCAAGAGAGGGCGTTTGCCCCCCCCTGGACTTTGGAAATACAATTTTAAAAATTATTAATAAAATCAATAATTATGTATTTTGCTGATAATAAACTAAAAATTTCAGATAATATTATCTTTAAAGTTACTTTTTGGTGTTTGATTTTTTTTGCCCCCCCCTGATGAATTTCCTGCGGGCGCCCATGCTCGTATGTGTAGTTCGTATAGTTCGTCGCCCAAAAGGCGGTAGTAAATAATATTATACCGCGTCAAAGCAATCGGAGTAATTCCCACACTATATATTATATTTGAGAATAATTACTATTAAATTAACTGTAGTTATTATTGGCGTGTTGTGATAAAACAGCACGGTCGAATGCTGAAAACCAAAAAGAAATTTTGTTCTGATGTGATCTACCATAGTCACAATTGGTGCCCAATTAGAAGGGTTACGCCAAAACATTTTTTAAAAAGGAAGACCTCCCAAAGTCAAGCAATTGTAGGAGATACAAAAAAATTTTTTTAAAACAAAAAACTCCAGCCCATGGCAAATAAGTTAATTGGCCATTTTACTCCAGCCATTTTACTATTATTATATCACTGTTTTTAAGGCGAGTTTTATTTATAAAATATCTACACCTAGGTGGTATTCTTCAATTATACGCGTGCACACAAATTTATAATAATGTATAGATTATAGGTATAATTTCTGCAGGTATCATATACGGTGATATACTTAGGTACATACACTTATACTAGTCTCATATTTCATGTAGGAAAATAAATATTTAACTCGCTATACTATTCAAATCATGTACCTACACAGAAACATAGGATTATACACTGAAAATAATGATAACAGGAACATATAATTCATAATGCTATACAGTTTAGTGCAGTGGCGGCGAACTATAAAAATTTATGTCAGTGGCAAACAGTATATTTTGTACATCCCCCACGCCCTAAAATATTCGTGAAAAACGAAATTTTGCACAAATAAAGGATAATAATTTAATGATTACTGAAGAGCGAAGGAATCCACCCCCAATCCATTTTATATGTATTGGGCGCGGTTGATTTACACGGAACATTGGTTTTGGCGCCCCTGGTTTACCGAATATATATAAATAATATTATACAGAATTATAATATTTATACAGGTCGCGTTTGTTGTAGCCCGCAACATTTAACCTTTATTCAACTTTTTGTAAAAAAAATAAAAAAAACGGTACAAAAATGCATTTCAGATGCAAAACACAAAATATGAAATGCATTTAAAACGTGCGTTGCAAAATGGTTTGAGCGATACATTTAAAATATGTGAAAAGCATAATTTGAATAGGTAATAAAAATAACTACGAAATTATAATCAAAATTTATTTTTTCAAAGTATTCAATTTTAAATTTATAATTTAATATTCGGATCATGCTTAATTTATATGAAAACAAAGTGAACAACAAAAATTTAAATTGGTAAAAGTGATGCAATAATTGAGATTAATTAATTTTGTATTTTACGAAACAGCCAATAATGTATTATCTCCATTGGTCAAAACACAAAATGTATCAAAATACGTATAATAAAATGCTAAAACAATTATGTGTATTAGCATAACGTATTAAACAAATTATATAACGACGTATTTGTACGATTTATTTTAAAAAGCGCTCGTCTCTGCTACCGGGAAGGTATTTAGCGAAATTACAATTTGTTGTTTTCCTATTTGAGTTCCCAACCGGCCGACGCGGGGTGGGTGGTGATTGCCGCCGAATGTTGCGTAGCCAGACGAATATAATTTTTCACTACTAATTTTATCACAGCTGATTACACGGTCTTAGACACGGGCTGATCACGTCTCCGATAGATGATGGTCCTTTGGACACGGGTGCGCGGGTGAGTAGCAGCTGTGGTCGGGCGGTGAGGAC
Organism: Hormaphis cornu; assembly: GCA_017140985.1. Taxonomy (NCBI): domain Eukaryota; kingdom Metazoa; phylum Arthropoda; class Insecta; order Hemiptera; family Hormaphididae; genus Hormaphis; species Hormaphis cornu. Next base: position 19,349,768 of record CM029358.1, on the reverse strand, counting down.
GGCGTAGATAGGACGTACCTACTTTGCGACGAGCGTCTAGAACCAGCACCATCGGAGCAAAGCAAAATACACCCCAGACAAAATATAAATTTTAATTATGAGAAACGTATAAGAAGCTCCCGCCGACAAGTGCTTTAGTCCCGCTTGTGGGAGAGGCTAAAACACTGAAAATTATTGATGATACTTTCAGGAGGTCGTCAATTTTACCACATTTTTAGGATAGAAGAAATTAAAGATGAATCTTATAACTGAGAGGAGAGTGTAGGTATGATAGGTAGGATAGTGAAAACTGCGAATTGTGGAGTAGTCCTGTGGTTGTGAGGAGTCTACGGAGTTTTAAAGTTAGAAGACGCGTAAGACAGGAAACGGTTTTGAACAATGAACTCGCTCTATGTCTGTACGAAGCTGATCTTGAGCCAAGTATTAGGGTGCCATATCACCATGGTATGCCACGAGGCACGAATGCCACGATCAATTAAATATGTTATACGCGTGGAAATGTATTATTTATTGGATTTTTAGGTATACTAATAAAGATAAAATATGACATTGTATTATTGTAATTAAATGTTTTTTTTAGTGTTTTTGCAGGGGGTGAAGTTATTAAAAGTTCTATTTTTGCTTCACGATGGACAAAACAGATAATGTTCCTAGACAAAATCTAGCAAGCCCATACAAACTCTGGTTTAAAATGTACCTACTTGGTCGGTTTATGATCCAGGGCACGGATATTAATTATTGATATCGAAAATAATTTTTGGTACTTCTTCACCACGTTTGAGCATGTTGTTGAACTGAAATCTGTGAGGGCCATAATATGATGATGCGCACTATCAACAAAAAATCGCTTCTCCGAGAACGCTGTCTCTAGACATTCGTGAAGTCGACGGGGCACGCACGGTACGGCCGGGACGCGTGTTGGCGGCACTGCGGTGGAAAGTTTATTTTTAAGCCAATCATATGAGCGCTTCAATTTGACAATAGCCCATTAGTTTGTTTCCGACTGGCGACTGCTGTAGACCGAAGGTCAGTGGATGTCCGTCTGCAGCCGTAGATGTGTGTAACTGGTACGCGTCGTCCCGCGACAGTAAAAATCGTCGCTGCCGTGAGGTGTCCGTCGTGTCCACCGCCGTGTGTCCGCCACCGATGACGACGTCCACCGTAGCCGGCCGCCGACCATTCGCGTTTCGCGCGCGCCGCCACGACCGTACCACGACGACCATTGCCGCCGCCGCCGCCGCCGTCGTCAGTGCGTCGCGTTAGATCGATACGCTCGCGGAGGAGAGAGCGTGTTGCCGCCGCCGCCGCCGCCGCCGCCGTCGTCGACGATTGCATAGCTGTTCTAGAAGAGCCGCTAGCCCGTGGTCGTCCAGCGCGCAATCTACGTAGTTTCGGTGAGTGCGGGGGGGCCTTCTCTCGAAACGGGGGCTTTTCCCCGGGGGAGCGCAGCAGAGGGGGCACGCCGTGGCGCCAGTGCGTCGCCGTCGGGTGCCGAGAGACGCGACCGCGGGATTCTTGTACGGCGACTGTGACCCACATTCCGCCGCGGGTGCAGGGCTCGTCCGGTGAATATTATTTCGCGGGACATTATCATGTCTCCAGTATGAAATAATAATATATTATTATTATCGTGTACGACGTGTGTGAGTGTGTGTGTGTGTGTGTAATTATATATTTTTCCAACGATCGGTGATAACGTGGTTGGGACTGGCGGAGAAACGTGATAACGACGGAACCCAAGCCGCGGCGAAGGCGATCGGAGATGGTTCCCGTCGTCCCTTTTTCGCTAAACGCATTTATTATTAGCAAACTATTTTATTCGTTTTAGGCGATTTACATTTAGAATGCACATATACGTTTTTCTCGTCAAAAATAATCATCAAATGTTGCCGTTTTTGGCCGAAAGCTGGCCACACTACCAAAACCTTTCCCGTTTTTTTTTTTTTGTTTTTACAAGTAATTTTTAAGTTTGTAATACCTAGTTAAAATTAAAAACTTATAAGTACTCAAGTGGGATTTTTCGCTACGACCGTGCGAAAATAAACCTACCAAATCCTAGGTCTTGGAGAAAACAAGGAAGCTTGTGAAAGTTGCATACCTACTATGCCTTGGTGCGGGCCGCAGTGAGTCAAATACGCAGCAGGTTTTAGGCATATTTTAACGTTGTATATTTGGCAGAATATTTTTTGAAACTATCATGATGATTTAAAGGTTGTTTGTTCCGATGGTCATTTGTAAAAAGTAATTTCTATTACACTTTTTACTTGTGTTAGTTTTTCCGATCCCAACGACTTCTGAATATTTCAAGCCGTTCAGAGAATTTTTTGAACATTTTTATTCTTATGGATCATAATTTGAAAAAATTTCAAATAAATTCCTTCCTATACGCTTTCTGTGGTGTCATTAAATATTAATGAATTCCTTTGACCTGAAATAGTTAGGGAAAGAAAATTTCATTTAGTTTTGTGCAAACTTTTATCATTCGAACGTAATTGACACATTAATTTTTTTTTAACCACACTTTCTGTTATGACAATATTCTTAAAAACAGAATATTTAAAAAAATTTGTTATTTTTTTTTCTGGGTCATTCAGGATGTAGATTGAATTTTTTTTGTGGGCAACTCACTTTTTAATTGACAAAGCGCTTCCTAACAAACCGAGTAAGAAACGTAGTGCAGAAAATAACAAATTAACAGATATTTTCAGAATTAAAAACAGACCACAACAATTATGTTAAATTTTCTGTAGTGTCTAATTCACTGTTACCTATCTTAATGTAAAAGACTGCACGAATTGGTCGAGAAATCATTTTAATTGCAAATTTTCAATTTTTTAAACCTGAATATATAACTAATATCTATTGAAGACAAATTGGATGGGTAAAGTTATAGGTTCTTTTGTTGAAATAAAAACATTGTCTTTTTTTCTATATTACCATGATTACACTTACTTGGTTAAAAAATCCCCAAACCATATAAAATCTTGGTGATGTATATGTACATTAAGTATTTAGTAAAATGTACTTACTTATTTTAAATAACCTACCTAATTAAATTATTGAAAAAAAAAATTTACCACACCCTAGAAAATTAATTTTGTATTTCAAATTGTTTAAGTTCTAAATGCTGCAATTACCTGATGGTGTATAATCATTAGTTTTAAAATGATGGCATCAAGAATTTTCAAGGGAAATTTGAAACACCTATGTTGATTTCCATAGCTATTGGATACTTACATATTATGTGAGGTACCTAAACTTTGATTTGGAAGTTTGTATGGGGGTACCGTAGTAATTTGTATTAATTTCAAAACTAATGATTTCTGCAATATTCCTTTTACATCATTAAAAACAAACAATTAAAAAAAACGTTTAAATTGTGATGACGGGATGTTAAGGTAGACAGTTATATCAGTGCATTTAGGTATATACAATTGGTATAGGTACCTTACTTATCTGTATTATCTTTATAAAACACTTTTTACTTTTCTTTGTAGGATTCAAACACTAATTTTATTATGTTTTATTTTTCAGGAAATTAACTGCAAATAAAGCAGACGTGTTGGATTTACTCAATTATACTATCTGAATGATTCTTTTCTTAATGAATCAAAAAAGCTTTGAGGATTTATATCCCATTGTTTTGTATGTAAATGGATAAGTTCTACTAAACCATTGCTGAAGCAGAGTAAAATGGATAATAGCAATAATTGTTTTATTAGTGATCAATCTCTATTCAACCATTTGGAAATAGATCAAGATCATGAATGTCTTAAACAATTTTTGTTGGATGTGGACAAAAATACTTCCCATCCACCTCTACATGTTCCAAACTACAATCCATTATCGTACAATAACATGTTGCATCCTAACAATAATATAATACCAGATGCATATCGGAACAGATTAGATCCAACCCAATCTTTGGGTCAAGGTTATAACAAAGATAATACAAATTTTATTAATGACTCATATAATGGTTATACTGTACTAACGCCAAATCCTTCTCCAATGGCATTTAACTACAACCCCCAACCATTAGGGTCAAACATGAATCCAATGGACACTACAAGTTCATCAATCTTACCTGGCTTTGATCCTAATGTCATATCAAACCACGTAGACACCTTTATGCCTTCAGCTACTACATCAAACATGCCTGATTTTTGTAACAGGCAAATAAGAAATGATCAGTATTCACCGGGTATATCCCCAACTATTGCCAGTTTCCCTACACCTGTTAGTGTGTCTGATAGCCCAGGCGCTGGTGCTTTAAGTGCATCGCCCATGTGTAATGGAGAAAGTTCTAGTTTAAGTGACAGTGTTATTAGCCCTGCAACTACTCAAAGAACTGGTAGCGAACGCTCAGTAGAGACTAATCCACGATCAATTGAAAGTATATCAAGTGATCTATGTTCGCCTAGAGTTGACTTAGAGTCATTGATCATTCAACCTGTACTTCAACCTGCTCCAAGCATTACTAATGGAGAAATTTCCAAAACCAAGATTGCTCCATCTGTAGTTAAAGCAAAGTCAGTAACTGTTAAGGGTGTTACACTTAACAAAAATGGAAAACCTCGCAAACGACGTTCAGCTCCTAAAGATAAACCAGTAAAACCCAAAAAACCCCCTGCAGGTTCAATATATCATAGTCAAATTGATGATAACGGCGGTATTAAATTGAAAATATCGTTAACTGCAGCTCCTCAAAAGAAGAAAAGAAAAAGTAGAAAGAAAAATGATGAAAATAAAACTATGCAGTGTGATGAACCACTTGAACAAAGTCCTTGGGGCGATCGATTACCAGAACCTATACTGTTTGAAATATTTCGTTTAGCAACAAAAGATGAAGGTTGCATTCCATTTCTTGTCAGGTAACAATAGTACATTAGTTTTACTTAGAGTGCGTTTCATCATTCAATGTGTCTGATGTACCTATTTATTATTTGTTTGTTTCAGGGTGTCTCGGGTATGTAGACTTTGGAGTGTAGTTGCCTCTGATCCATTACTTTGGACTAATATTGACTTGGCGGGGCGATGGGTTTCAAAAAATCCTATCAGAAACGATATCAACTTTAGATGGCTTTGTGAAAATCGGCTTGCCAGAGTACAGGAACTTAATTTAGGTATGTTCTGTTAATAATTTAATCTACTTATCAAATACTCATTTATAAATTTTAATTTTTAGGTGGTTGGCAATTTACTGGCATTCCAGCTATACTAGATAGAATTAGTACTTCGTGCTTGGATTTACGAGGATTGAGTTTAACTAGTTGGGAAGGTTTAAGTTTTGATAATGTTCGTTTTATTGTCACCAACTTTCACAAACTTGAACGATTAGATTTATCAGGAATAAATGTAAGATTTTAATTATTTTAAATATTTTAAAATGTATCATTAGTTGATAATGTTGATGTTAATTTGTTATTTTATTAGGCTCAACATAGCGGTAATAAAAGTGGAGTATGTTTAAACTCTCTTATGTTCCTGACACAACACATGAACCAAAGATTGACACATTTAAATTTAGCTGGTAATCGGCTCTCAGGGATATCACAATTTTTCAATTCTTTAGCTGTAAGTAAAAAAAGATAGTTAATTTACACCCTAGTTTTTAAAATTGATTTGTTTTCTTTTAAATGTTGGTAAACTAATAGTTAATCATATAAAGTACTTAAATAAATAATACATTTGATTATAAATGTTTAATATATCATTGGAGGACAGAGGTAGGTTCTTAGGTGTTCTTGGTGTTTGCCTTTATCAAGTTCATTTTGTCATCCTTTATATCAACATTATTGGTACAAATTGGAGAGCCAAAATTACAATTGCTTGAGGGTTAATTTCAATTTAGTTATCCACAATGAGAATTAACTACTTTTTTAAATAACTTAGGAGACTTAAAATGTAGACAAGTAAATTCTTTTCGTTTGCACTTAAGATATATATAGCTACATATTTTTTAATGTCATTAAAAATTAAAGAATAAACAAATTGTATACAGAGCTTAAAATATTTTTAATTTCATACATTCCATTTATGTTGTATTCAGTTGTTGACGTTCATTTAACTTTTGTAAAAGTTAACAGGTTATTTTTGGTTACAGTTCTTAAAATTAATTATATTTATTGAGCACTAAAAAACCTGATTATTAATTTCATTAAATACTTCTGTCGAAATTGTTTTCTATTCTAAATAATAATTTACTCAAAATAAAAATTGTAATATTTATACTCTTATTTTTTTTTTATTGCCAGACACATTGTCCAAATCTTCAGTCTCTGGATTTGACTAATGTCCGAATGGTTGGTAACACAGGACACCTTCATATTGAACGATTACAAGCAGGATGCTCTAAATTACGTGTGTTACGAATGGCCACTAGCCAGCTTTGTCTTAGTAATGTTCCATTAAGCGAGCAAGCTTTATCCCCTGGTTTTCCATTATTGGAAGAACTAAGTGTTGCAACCATTTCCAATGATTTACATGCTTCTGGACAGCCTTTTGTTGATGACCAGGCTCTTGAGAGGATATTAAAAACTTCACATAAATTATGCATACTCGATGTCAGAGGATGTTCAAGAGTAACAGATTCAAGTCTAGTGAGAGTACCTGCATGGGATTTGACCCATTTATATTTATCAGGTTATTATTTATCTTTAAGTTGTATGTTACATTATTGAAGTAAAGTTTATCCATTGTCTTTAATTTTCCTGTATATATATTAGCTATATTTTACTAAATGTTTTTCATGGCAAATTGTATTTTTTATAAAGGATGTTATGTTAGTCGGGTGAATGACTCTGGTCTTGATCTAATATGCAAAAAGTGGAGTCATAGTCTCAATGAAATTGATCTCTCTTGGTCAACTAATACAAATACACTTGATGCTGCTGTTCTTTCTCTTGCAGAACACGGAGAAAAATCAATGCTTAGGTACTAGAAATTCACATTATTGTGTATTTATACTTGTGTATTATATTTTATTAATCGATGTTAATTAATTTGGAATTAATTCAATTTTAGAAAAATGGATCTTACTGGTTCATCTGTTAGTCTTGAACCTGTAAAAGCTGTGTTAAATCATTGTCCCCTTCTCAGTTCTTTGAATTTAGCATCTTGCCGAGGCCTACCCAGAGGCATCAAAAGGCTGTATAAAGGCCATTCTCTGGCTGAGTTGCGTTCACAGCTTAATGAAAAACCTAATTCATCTCATGCCTCAAAAGATGGAGGTGGTTAACGTTAAAGGTATCTTCCATTTCTTTTTTTACTGTTTTTTTTTAACTATTGATTTTTTTATGTTATTTTTAAACAGTCAAATGACTGTTGTTCAATGTGATAGTTATAAATTTACATCTTTTTTACTATTATTATTATTATTATTATTATTATTATTATTTAAATTATTAATATTAACTATTAATTATTTTGTCCGATGAATTGTAATAGTACAAAAACAAAAAACCAAGACATTTTTTTAATTACATAAAAGACACCGTGTGTTGAATATATCATTTTTTTTGGATGATCCACCGTAATTTTATATGCTGTTATAAATTATTCAAAACCATGTGCTACTATAGTATTACGTTTTTATATTTATTTCATAAGAAATAAGTCAATTAAAATAATGCTTAGAGTGCTATTTTTAAACAAAATTAATACTGTCTTAATTTTTGTAATCTGTGTCAGAAATGAAGTGTATCAGTTCTCCATGCAATATCACAAGTAATAATTTTTATGCTGCTAAATAAATAATTAATACTTTTTATGTGGTTTCAGCATAAATGTACTAATTGGGGAGGTTCATATAAAAAATATGACAAATAAAAATAATTCTCATTAATTATTTTCCTTTTCTGCCTCCTAATAACTGCTATTGAAATGATAAATTCTATACCTAAATTAATGTCTTTCTTTGGTTATTGAGTTATACCAATTTTATTTTTTTTAATAAGTTGTAAAAGTTAAATGTAGCATATTAAAAAAAAAAAAAAAAAAAAAAAAAATTAATAAATATATTTAAAAATATTTTCCAGTTTATAAATTAACATTTATTTTATCTATTTTATAGTATTTTAGTTAGACTAACTATTGAGAAGTAACACTTGTGCAACAAATTTAATGTTTTTTTTTTTGCAGCTTATTTGTTTTTTGTTAGAAGTGTATTATGTTAAAATTTAATTATTAGTTTTTTATATTGTTTCCTTTAAACAAAATCATGTTTTCATTAGTAACACTTATTTTTCCAATCATCATCAATACATACTTATAAACAGATATTTTTTATATATATTCTTTAACCATTCATTTTTTGATCTTTAAATAAATTTTATAATACATACTTTTACTTTTGTAAATATTTTTTAACATTTACACTAGTTTTATTCTTTTATGTTAGTCTAAAAAAGTTAATTTAAAAGTATATTGTTGTTCTAACACTTCTCAAAGCATTTTTAAAAAATTAAGTAGTGTAGACTTTAGATTATTTAACTTTAATGAACAGAAGTGGTACATCCTATTTCAAAATAAATGTTTGATGTACTATATTATGTAATAACCTCGCACATTGTTTGTCTTGCATACTGCTTTCATCAAATCTTTACAAATAGTTAATATACAAAATTTAATTACTTTAAATATGTAAATATTACATAGCATGTATAAATAAACAGAAACTTTTTAATTCTGCAGCCAATCAAGTATAAATAACTCAACTTTTTTACCTCTTCCTCCCCAAAATAAGTATACATTTTTACGCCAACTAACCACAACTTTTTTATATTTTTTAATCATAGACTGTGCATTTTATATTTAAATAGTTACTATTATGATCACATGTTATTTTTCTTTAATATTGGAACATTCATAATGTTTAAAATCTAGTTAGCACTGTTTAAAAAAAAGAAGTTTTAGAGTAAAAAAAAAAAAATACTTTTAATACTACTATTTTTGTATACAATAATTAAGACAAATACTTATTCACTTTATCACACATTTGACATTGGACAAAATATTTGGTATTCAGTATTGTCATCAGAAAATTTAAATTTATACTATTTTGTACTTCATTGTGTACAAAATTGACTAAATATTTGTACGGATATACAGTGTTGAATCATTTTTTTTTTTTTTTTTATGTTTAACACAAAAGTATTTATTTGTATGATTTCTCTATGACAGAATACTGTGTTATCACAACTACAAATTATAATTATTTTCATAAAAAATTTAATTTGTTTGTTTGTTTTTTAAAACGTGGAACTTATTGTAGTCATTATTGTTATTGTTTAAATTAATAAACTTTATATTTGTGTGAAAAATCTTGAATCATATTATTTTTCTTCAAAATGTTGTATTTCTTAAAAGTAAAATTTAACATGTATTTTGATTATACTAGAAATGTTCTACTGTCTCTTTTTCATTAACTGAAAAGTAAATAATTCACATAATTGAAACTAAATTGACATTTGGGGCCAAATCATTTTTCGTGTCTTCTGCAAAGTATTAACTACATGCTCTAGTATAATAAAAACAGAAGAAAATTTATCATTTGATTTCTTTTCAAAATGCCACAACATTTGTGTAATTGTAATTTAATGTTTTGTTTGTTTGTTAAGATAGTTGAATTATGTTGTTTTTATTATTATTTTCAATTTAGTTTTTTATAATATAAATATTTATATATATAATATATACATATTCAATATAAATACATAAATATATCTTATATTGCTGTATATAACAAAAAAATGTTCTATTATAGATTATTATATTTTGTCCATAAAAATGTAAACTATATGTTGTTGAGACTGTAAAGACGTTTGTAAAAATGTATTGTTTATACGTATAAATACTATTTATAAATATACACAAATACGTGGATTTTCACAAGTCATTTAGCGTAATGGTTTTCTCTTTACTGATAATATTCTTAATAAAACTACAATACTACCATTTATTTTTTTACATGAACTTTAGCTTGAACTTTGCTTTTACCACAGTAAAATTTGTCTATAAAAATGAAAATAAATCATATTATTAACATTCAATAACTTGAATTACGTAACGGGTTATAACTCAAGAAATTACTTCAGTACCCAAAATATGGATGTAAATTTTAGCTTATGAACTTGTTTCTCATTTTATTATTACATTTGATTAATAATTTCCAATATTTGAAACTCATTCATTGTATGATTTGACAAACTGTTTAGAAATACAACATAAATACCTAATTTTATTTTTTCTAATAGCATAATGCATGTAATACTATAAATAATGATTAACATATGTTTTCATAAAAGTTAGGTTCAAATTTTTATGTATCCACTTTGAATGAGTTGAAAATGTAAAAACTTATTATAATAGTTTGCATTGTTTTTTATGCAATATTTTTGCTGTTGTATATTGTACTTAGATAAAAACTAAAACCATTATGCTGTTAAGATTTTGTAAAATCATGTGTTCTGTTTAGGTTGAGAATATCAATAGGATTTTTATGTTGTTAATATTTTGAAAACATCTTTTTGGCGTATGAAAATTGTTTTTTTTTTATGTATGTATATAAATTATCGTCATAATATTTTTTCTGCTACGTTAGATTTATTATTATGAAATGATTTTGTGAATAATAAGTTGCTCTCTACTTGATAAAAATTGTTATTTGGATATAATATAATTATAATTAATAAAATGTGTTTGTTGGCGATTTATTTATGTTTGTCGTAGACAAACGAAAATTATTCTAATTTAAGGTGTCGTCCCATTTCAGTGCGTTGTTCTAAAGTAAAGCAATGAGAAGGCATAGTTTGATATGAAAAATGTTTGGTGATGTTGTTTATTAGGTAAGATTGACCGTTATGATAAATCTTCAGACAAGTATTTAAATCGCAAAGTTTAAAGATTTTAACATTTCGTGATTTAAATACATTTGTGTTACCTGTCTTCTACCTGTGTTACTACTGATGTCTTCTGTATTACTTCTAATCTTTTAGGAAGAATTGAGGCTGGTTTATAAATTGCCATTTATAAATTTGTGAAATATCTACGTACCAGTCAAAAAGAGCTGTTAATATTAAATCTTGTTTTAGCTTTAGCTTTCCAATATTCAAAAGCTTTATTTTAATCCTAAATCCAAATTTTTAAATTTTCCATAAATATTTTTGAAAGACATTTTAAATTTTGAGTGAAGCTTTAAATGTGTCTACTGTTGGTTTTATATCTTATTTTTGAACAGGTGTAAACATTGAAACTATGATAACTTCTACAAAAGGGCTCCAAATAAATGTTTACTTTCTGATAGAGCTTGTTATGTTTAGTTGTATTTATTTTTCAAATGTTGAACGGTTTTCTCATTGCTTTATTTTAACGTCAACACAACGACGTGTGAAAATTCCGATTTTTGAGTTGTTCGTTTTTGGCAGAAAACTTAGAAAATTAAAAAAACATGCAAGTACAATATCTGGCCAAAAATTTGTTTTTTTTTTTTTTTTTTAGGGTCATTTCATGTTAAGATCGGAGCATATCCGAAAAATGTGATTACATCAAGAGAATTCCTATTCGATCGGATCGAAATTATCGGTTTTCGGATCATAACTAAAAAACTAAATAAATGAAATCGTAATACACGTAACAAAACGGGGTACAAAATATCCTTTCGGGAGCATAGAAAAGCAGTCGGCAATCGGCCAATGCTTGCTGGTTGGCCGCACTGCGCGCGGTAACCGCGGCCGATAACCGCGGCAGGGACAAGCCGTTGATAAGCGGTGTAGCACGCACGCACTCACTCGGCAGCCAAAGTTTCAAAATATCACCAGTCATCGCGGTCGAGACAAAAACGACACGAACGTTTTCGGTCTTGTAATTATTACGGTTCTCGTCCGTACCGTCCGGTATCTGCCGCTCGTTTTGGCGTCATCGACACGCTTTTTTTCGCGTTCTTCGACTGCCGCGAGCGTTTTATTTGTCTCCGAATAAAAGTCCCGAACCGAAGACCACCGCCATCACTACCATGTCGAGCGGCTACGACCGAGCGATCACGGTGTTCTCGCCGGACGGGCATCTGCTGCAGGTGGAGTACGCGCAGGAAGCGGTGCGCAAGGGGTGCACGGCCATCGGCGTGTTAGGCGCCGACTGCGTGGTGCTGGGCGTGGAGAAGAAGTCGATCGCAATGCTGCAGGAGGAGCGGACGGTGCGCAAGATCTGTCCGCTGGACACGCACATCGTGATGGCGTTCGCCGGGCTGACGGCGGACGCGCGCGTCATCATCAACCGCGCGCAGATGGAGTGCCAGTCGCAGTACCTGACACTTGGCGAGACCGTCACCACCGAGTACATCACGCGGTTTGTGGCCGCCATCAAGCAGAAGTACACGCAGAGCAACGGGCGCCGGCCCTTTGGCATATCGTGCCTGATTGCCGGCTTCGACAACGACGGCACGCCGCACCTGTTCCAGTCCGAGCCGTCCGGCATCTATTACGAGTGGAAGGCCAACGCCACCGGCCGCAACTCCAAGCTGGTCAAGGAGTTCTTGCAGGTAACCACTGTTACTCTCGACGTGGTCCGGAGTTTTCGTTTCTTTACCACTACGGGGTGGTTCACTTCTTCTCTTGTATTTCCTGTTGACGTTTACTCTCCAAATTGCTCTTACCGCTTCAGTTTCATTTCTCTCGTATTGTTCGCTATAAACCACGCCAACACTAGATACCTCTTACGTACACTCATTCTATTGTCTGTTCAACTGTCTTAGCATTCATCCTTTCATCTCCTCAACTTGTCCTGTCCAAACCATCCAAACAGTCTGGACTCGTTTCTGAATATTATGTTTGGGGCCTCAGGTGTGACTTTTGTTAAAATGTAGCCAAAGGTACTTATGCGTGTGGAAACATTGCCCTTTCTAATATGTAATAATTTCAAGACAGTCCCCCCCACCGCAGGAGGTGAAAATGATTTAAACCAGGGCAATAAGACGTTCAGTTTGATTTAAAAAAAAACAAAACTTGCTACGAGAGGGTTGTGATGGATGATCTTCTGTTTGGTAGAATAATTCGGTCAACAATGTTAAGCGGCACACGTGAATCCAGACTTGAATTGAATTTATTTGATTTTCATCCCATTTTGTGCTTTTTAGTTGCAATCTGGGCTACACGTTTCCAAAAGGCTATTAGTCTACAGTGTAATCATGTAAACTCTACACGATTACCTGCATGCACGCACAATTATTATCAATTTTGTGATACTAAAGCATGGCATTATAGTATAGCGTTAAATGTATTTTTAATAAGAAATCCTTGATGATCCTTTTTGGTCATACGTCTTCTGATCTTACAAATTGTAACTATTAGCTGTAAGACTTATATTAGACGTTATTGATGAAAGGTCAAATCGTTTTTGTTTGTAGGACAACTACACTGATGAAGCTGTCAGCACTGAACAAGGTACCATAAAACTGGCCGTTAGAGCGTTGCTGGAAGTGGTGCAGTCTGGCCAAAAAAACATCGAACTGGTGGTGTTGAAAAACAACGAGAAAATGAAGATGTTGGACCCTGCCTCTCTGGAAGAGATGGTCAATGTAATAGAAGCGGAAAAGGAAGCTTTGGAAAAAGAAAAAAACAAGCAAAAGGACAAACAATAGTAGTATTGAATCAGTATCAAGTCTGGTGGATGAAAAGAAATAATTTTTAATTTTCATGTATAAATACTTTATATATATACTTTTTTTTTTTCAAGTATTTGTGTTTATTATATTTGATATGGTAAAATACATAAGTGAAAGCCTTAATAACCGCTGGTTATCCTGTTTGACTTATTAATTATTGTTCTTTATGATTTATTTTTGATATTTATTTGATATGTTTGGCCAAAATTTCATTTAACAGAAAAACTAAATTTTGTATAAGCTATTAAATAATTAATAAATTAGTTTAATAATTGGATTTACGGATGTTTTGGATTACAGTTTTTATAAGTAATATCTATGGATATGGCAAAACAATAAAAAACCAAAATTATTGTAAACTTTGTTTGAGAATTAAATCACAGATCGTAAAATTAACCGAAGTTATTTCAATTTATTATTGACAGTATCGATAGTTGAATTATTTAATATGGTGAGAAACGCAGTGTAACTCGTGCGGAATTGCCCTCGCTTACGGCTCGTGCCGCATACATTGCCCGCTATTCAAATTGCTTACTTTCAGCCTTTGGTACACCATCAATTTGCTATTTTAATACAATGTTCATTATCAATTTTTATAAACGGCTCATTTAACATTTTTGACCACACTTTCACAAGTCATAAAACGGCAAGAACGTGGTAGAAAGTGACGCATCTTTTTCCGACACATTAATTATTGTTTTAATGATTGACAATAAATAACGAGTGGATATCTTCATTTCAAAACTCGTTTGGGGTTCGTGAGAGACATTTTATCTAACTCGGAAGGAAAGAGTTGATAGTTTTTACATCGAAAAATGAGTTACAGTGTAGAAGACAATTCATATTGGTCTAACATAATGGTTAGAGCTTTAGGTGAAGAAAGCAATACACTAGTTTCATTAATACAAAAAAACCTCTAAATATATTTTGTTTAGTTGTACGATAATCCTATTAAACTGTTGTATAATAATGTACATTAATAATAATTATGTATATATATATATATATCTTAAAACGAAATGTATATATTTACATTAAATATTCATTATTTTTTTTTTTTTATAAATGAACAGCGCAAAAGAGAAAAGGAGAAAAGTTTGCAGCAGTGTTTTAGGTGAAAAGGGTGGTTAATTAAAAGAATACAATAGTATCAATCGTTTTTTTACACATAATAAGACGTAAATATCGTGTACACATTATTATTGTTCTCGTATAAAATGGTATTTGTTTTTGAGACTCAATGAAACAACAAAATATCAATTAGAAATAATCGTAATCAAATTATAAAAAATTCACACACTTACATCAGTATTGAGTAAATAATAATAACACTACTAAAAATTACAGTTTATACAATTTTGGTATACATGGTATGAATAGATATTTAGATTTCAATAGAACATCTTTTTTTTTTTTTTTGGTTGTCATTCAAATATTTTTGCTTAACATTGTTGCTTTTAGACGTGCACATTGCCACGTACCATACATGTATTAAACATATGTTCACTTTTAGAAGTTATCAACAGCCAACTAGTATACGGGTTAGAGAGAAGGTTCATGCGTGTTACAGCTAATGAACTACTAAGTGGACAGGATCGGCCGACCAAAACAAAAAATAGTTGCCCAGATTTCCTTCTAAAAGCCAACAGAGCACATACAGCCGTAGTAAATATATACATACATATATATAAATGGATCAATGAACAACAAATCAAATTGAGGGCGAACCGAGGGAAGTTCTTTAAGATTTTCCTAAAATTATAAGTATTTATATGAATAAAATACAAGTACGGAAGATATTGATATTTTTTTTCACAAAATGATATGTGTCTAAACATACATATTTGAACTTATGTACTTAACGGATTGAAAAAATTATACAATAAAATAATTACAAACGTAAAAATGCTCTAACTCGTTATTTATAACATTAAATTATGGCACTGAGCTAACCTATGTGCGAATTTCAGTGGGTCACAAATAATATGACGGAGGTAGCACGGAGGTTGCAATTTGTATTAAAGATTGGTGAGAACAGTGTAGTAGTAATTTAGTGGTGTAAAAAAACAGCGTGATTCAGACAAAAATGTTTTTATCTCTCTAAAAATACGTTTCAAATAAACCAACATTTTGAAGTGATTTTATAAAACACTAAGCTTACTAGTGGTATAATAATGATTGATGAATGGAAACATTTATACACCATTTGAATAAATCAGTAATTAATAAAAAAAACCTACACACAGGAAATTCTGTATCTTTTTGAAAAAAATTAAATAGTTCACGCAGTATTATGTGCTGATAATTGTTCAGAAACATTATGTTACTAAACTTCACTTGTTTAAGACATCGGTTGACAACAGTTAGTACTTAGTTGGTGTCAATAGCGTCTCGTAAACGGACAATCAAACGATTATAGCACGTTAACATTTTGGTAATTTGTGATACATTAATTCACTTAAAACCAAATATATGAGTTGATAATAAACTAATAGACGCAGACAGGATAGCTCATTCAAAATTCGTATTGAACATATTTAGGTCTTCAAACGATGCAGCCGCGCCACTTTGATCAAGCATTTGCATCATCATATCAGAGAGTTCTTGAGGATGGCCACTGTGTGGATGTGGCGGTAGATTGTTAGCTACAGCAGTGGCTCCAGTTGCTCCAGTTTGCCATCCCCACATTCCTAGAAAAGGCATTATAATACATTTATTTTTACATTGAATATGTGAAGATTAATTTTTTTAGTATTAACACAAAATAAACAAATGCTATATAGAATAAGAGGATGTAGTGTGACAATTTTTTGGGAGTTTATGTAGGTATTAAAGGTATTAAGAGGCGTTGGATACTCAATGATTCTAAAGAATATAGGCAACTTATTAAAAATACATTTGTTTTTGCTTTTTGTGTTTAGAAGCAATAAACAAATGTCAGTACTCTTCAGACTTGACTAAAAATAACCTATTCACCAGCCCAAAGTAACCGTGTCTACAATTCTGTTATTTTGAAGTATATTATAATGTGCACACTCACATGCACAAATCATACATAATTAAAATTTCAAGCATACTAAATACCAATAAGCAAGAAGAAAATTTGGGTACACAAGATTAATCGAATGTTAATTTGTAAAATACAACACACTAATTTACTAATTCTTAAAGTTTTCAGGGAAGCAGAATAACATTTTTTTTTTATCAATAAACAACATAGAAAAGCTGTTGGTAAGTTACACAAATATTTTTATGGAATCAAAATCGGATAACTTTTCTCTGGCCAATAAAATCTAAATAAAGAAAATATGGGGGCTATCTAACGCCCTCAAGGGCAAACTTCAACAAAAATCAGTTTAAATTTTAACACTAGTTTCATAATAATTTTTTCAGAAGTGAAAAAATAAATTGTTTGTAAATAAAATGTGTAGGTAAAGCAAAGCTTGAGATATGGTTCATATATTTAATTTAACTGTTAAAATGTTAAGTAAATAAGATGAACTGAATTGGAAGAAAAATTATTAATTTTATATTATTTCCCATATAAGTGACATTCTCATTTCCCTGAATTTTTTTCATATATATTAAGACAATATTATAGTATCTATTAAGATAAAAATGAAAAAATCAAACAAAGAAAATATATTTATTTTTAAATCCTAATTGAGCAGACTTAACAATTAATAACTTTTTAAATTAAATAATAAGTTATACAAAGAACATTAAAAGTCACAGCCAACCTGGTTAGACACAATGAATATATATATAAAAAAAAAACTTATATGAGTCATTTTACCAGGAGATGCAGTTGCTGGAGATGGATTGTGGTAAGTGGTTTGTCTTGCGCCTCCACTCAATTGTGTATACGTTGGACCTGATGGTGACCGGGACGGACTCAATTCTTGGTTATATTGGTAACCTTCAGTGACAGGCTAAATAAATAAATAAATAAATTAATTAATTAACTAGCTGAATACACCAACAAATCATTTTTAATAATTTGATCAGTTGTTCTCTCAAATATTTCTATTGGTTGTGTAAATAAACAGGTATGTTATGAAAAATTTACAATTTTTTTTTACATTTCTTAAATGATTTTAAAAATTTCTTAAAACAATAACATAGCATTTTTTATTTGTTGGAACTTGGCATGTGGCATCAAAAAGGACTAGATTAATTACATACCAAGTTAGTAGTTAGTAAATCAAAGTTTTACTCTTACTTGGCGCAATGTCCATGCAGTTTGTGCGGGTGTTGGACTTGACTTAGAAAGACGATTGATCAATGGAGATTGAACTTGGCTTTGAGTTCCTTGATTAGGCGAGTGGTAGCTAATGGGTGATGCATTTGTTTCGTATGTGTTAAATACATTTTGGGCACTATTTGGTCTTTGAGAAGTGTTGTTATTTGCTAAATAAAAAAAGGAAATACTAGAATTTATTAAAAAAAAAAAAAATAATAATAATAAAAACTTACATATCATATGTTGACTGGCAGTTGGTGCAGCAGCAATCATGGCATGAGCTTGATACGGAGGTGCTGCGACATGATCCCTCCTTTGAACAGTATAATCCAAACCCGGTGTTGCCTGTTGTTGGTAAATTTGTTCGGTGGACGGATTACTAATATTTACTACGCCTTCAGAGGGAGAATGCATTGTAGACCTAATTTAAAATAAATCAAACAAAAGTTATGAATTTATGATATAAATTTTTTTAACATGTATTCATACATCGTATAAAATAAAACTTACTTGGCTATTGTGTTATTGCATACAATGTACTCAATTTCATCAGTATATGGATTTAAGAAAGCAAACGCATTTGTTCTAAGCCAAATCCAGTCGTGGTTTTTACCTCGAAACCGATACATTACAGACATCATTTGGCCTTTCATTTTTAAAACTGTTAAATCAATTAGTAAAATAATTAATGAAAACAATAAGCAAATATTTAAAAGTTTAAATGCTTTTTATACAACTAAGATGTACCTTGTTCAAAACTTTCTTTCATATGTGTTTGGTCATCGGGATGGAAGAACTCATAACATGTTTTACTTAAAAGATCTTGTGGCTTGTAGCCTAGTATATGTGAGACACGCTGATCAACAAATGTAAATTTGCCGTCCATAGAATGTCTTGATATAAATTCTAAAATAAAAACATAGTCAATATTTAATATGGTGGGTTGAATTAAATAGGGGGAAATACTGCGATTTATTTTTATCATCTATTACACACAAATCATAGGAATTTAGGGGCATAACTCTTGCCAAATGTACAGATTGATCTAATGATGCAATAGGGATTTTGAAATCTGATTTAAATCATGAAGTCTACTCGAAAACAACTTTCCCACATTTTTGATAGTATCCCTTTAATTTATACAAACCAGATTTCAAAATTTTTTAATTTTTGTAAAACTTAAGATCAAAAAATCAAAAATATTGAAAAGTCGTTTTCAAGTAGACTTCATGAGTTTTCAGAATTCTTATCAGCATCGTTAGATCAATCTGTACATTTGAATAGGGAAACGTCTATATTCTTATGATTTGTGTGTTATAGATAGATAAAAAAATTGCGGTCCCAATCTCCTTAAAAAAAAAAAAAAAATATAAATATATATTGTTATTACCAGCATTACTACTTGACTCTGCTAAATCTGTAGTATTTGGTGTGGAAGTAACTTGCAAGCGGCCAATAGCAACCAAACAACAATGGGTACCATCCTCTTCAACAGCTCTATCAATTTGGACACCTATATAATATAAATATAAAAATCTGTAAGTTGTTTGAAAATAATGATTTGTTAAATGGTAAGTGTCATTGAGGTATAAGACGACAGATTGACATCATACCAGATAACGGATGATCAAACTGACCGGTTGGAGGCCAGTTTTTTATGTAACCAGTGCAGTGGATAACAGCAAATTCGTTGCCATCCCGTGTTGGACCTAATGTATTTCGCTGTTTAAGACGCTGATGTAGATTAGGTCCGGATATACTGGCCATCATGCCACCACTATTACCAATTTTCATTCGGCAAATAAACCCACGGCGAGAACCCATACAAAGTCGCATTGAAGCTGTAAAAATACAAAGTATGATATTTTGCACAAAGCAATATTATTCTGTACATTTTACTTAAGTGAGTAGCTCACTGTGTTAAGTACCTAGATCATTCAACTCTGGTTTGAAAGTTGTAGTTGATATTAATTTATAATTTGTAAATTTGTAACAGCATTAATGGCAACAATAACAATTTTGAGTGAGCTCAGAAAGTTAAGTGATTTTTGGTAAAAATATTAATTAATTAAAACAAATTTTATAAGTTAAAGAAAAAAAAAAAAAGTGAAACTTATGGGGGACGATTTTTTTTTTTAAATATGAAAATTTTAAGTTCTATACTTAGTTAAAAAATTGTCACAACTGTTTGGAAATTTATAACATTTCACATTTGTACTTCATCCACTCATAAAGTATATAACATTTCAATTAAAATAATTTTTAAAGGGGTAAAAAAGTTAAAATTAAAAGAATTATAATTGTTAAATTTCCTATGACAAAATATTAACCAATTTTCAAAATGTTTCAATCACACTTAGGAAAACATAATATTTAGATTGTATTTTCAAGAAAGTTTAAGGTCTAGTTCAAACAACAAATTCAATCATTTCTCTAAAAATTGGTCTGCCTCGATAATACGAGTAATATCATACGTTGTAGTACACAAAACTGATTCAATTTCCCCAAAAAAATACTTTTTAATTTTAAGTATATCATGTTTATATCAATGCTATATACAATTTCACTAATTTAAATAATTTCATAGTACAGCTGGAACAAATTAAAGTATATTATATGTATGCTAGACTTACATTGATGACCTTCTTTTTTCACAGTACCAGTTTTCAAATCTAGTATGCGCCCTGAATTTTGAGGTTCTTGAGTAGACAGTTGTTCTCGAACTTTTTCTACATCTTCTGGATGCAAATGGTCAAACATGCTAGTTCCTAACCAATCGCTCTAAAATAACAAAAACGTTATAAAACTTGTTTCATAAAGAGCAATGGAAAATTCATACTTGTGAGTAATTTAGTACTGGCGCAACAGAGTCAGAAACATATATAACTCTACCAGTATCACATGTAACAACAAATAAAAACCCATCGGCAGCTTCTAGTATTAAGTGCTTCAGTTCTTGATCAGTTAGGAAACTAGGTTTGTAGGTGCCATCGTTATTTGTGTTTCCAGTTCCTACAATTTCAAAATCAATAGAGTTATGAGAACCAGTGACTAATATCAAATACATGTGTCGAATCACTAAAAGTTCATAAACATACATTTTTTAATAAATAAAATGAGTCTTAAAAAGTACTTAAGAACTTTTTCACTTTTAAAATAGCCACTTTATGAGTATTTAACTGAACGGTTTATTGAATAGTAATTTTTTGGTTTTGATAACTTTTCTAACTTTTGCTGAAAAATGTGTTAATTTGCATATTGATATAGCAGCGAAATACGATTTCGAATTTGATTTTGTAAACTACGTTTCACCAGTTTTTACTTTGAAGTATTTTAAACGTCATCTTTTTCGAGTTTTATTATTATTATTATTATTATTTTTAAGCGTTGACATAAAATTGGCAGTGCGCAGTATGAAAAAAACAAAAAACGAAATTGTCATTCACATCTCGCCCGTAAAATAAAATAAAAGTGCGTCAAAAACCGAAGGGTGAAACAGGAAATTGACAATGGACGTGACAATAAACAATGGAGCCATGCCGCCAGCCGCAGACATAACGCGCTTAACCTGGTGAATATTAAATATTATTATTATTATTTTATTTCTAGCATAATAACAATAATATACAACTGGCTCCAACTTGACCGGGTTCCAAACGAACGTATATGCCACCTATAATGCGACAATACTCATTCTTGTCATCCGTATGTACTGTATATATATACACCATATAGGTACGGTAAACACAACGCCCATTTGAATACAATCGGGTTTTAGAGTTAGCCACAAATTATAAGAAGAGAGTACCCGTTTTGTTACTACGAAAACGACGGTAAAGAATAAAATAAATCACAGAAAAGTCCACTCATAAGCAGTGGTGTTTCCATTAATTTTTTGACAGTAACGTTCAAAAAAAATCAAATGTATTGATAAAAAAATCGCAGTATCCAGTAAATCGGCACATAATTTATTTCCCACTATCCGAGTATCCGACAATTACTGTCTTTATAATATTTTGGCTATAAACGCGATGACGACTTAAAAATTGACAAAAATATGTGCGTATACTGGCGTATTGCAATTGTTTAATTTAATTTCCAAAATATACTAAATTTACTTTCTAGGCGTTTTTTGAGTATACGCAGCATGCCCCTGCTCATAAGAATATCGAATAATAAATACACGATGCCACCTCATAAACTCAAATCATAATATCTACGTATACCTTGTTGCTTCATTGTGACCGTCAGTCGTATTTCAAAGGTATGTAAATAGAATAAAAATTGTTCAAACTCGTCGTCACACGTTAAGAAATTAAAATATATTTATGACTAAAATTTGAAAAACGTTTAACCAAACGCACGCGACCGAAATCTCTGTTCGCGTATGCAAGACAGTCATAATAGTATTATAATGATTGTGTTTACAAAGTATAGGCGCAAAATTAAACCGAACCGCAGTGTAGATTTGGTTTGAAAATGTAATTTTCTACAAGAGCAACATGTTATCATTATGTTTACGTTACACCTCGGAGAAAACATGATTTGTTCGACATCTTTTGAAGTCGTAAATTACACTTTAATATACAACGGTCACGATGATTTAGAGGTGTGTACGAACGCGAGTGTGCGAATATAATCCATTAGCCATTATAGGCTAGGCTGCACTCGCTAATAGTTACCCAAGTTGGCGAAAATCGACTGTTGGTTGGTTATTTTTTGCGCTGTTACACTGGACTTAATACGTCGATGAAAAAAAAGAAAAAGAAAATATAAAAAATGCCAACGAGGCACACACACACACACTGCACGACCCCGACGACCGCGGTTTAGTTTATTGTAAAAATTTATCGGATACGGTAATAATAATAATATTTGTTTTTACTTTGCGGTTGCAATATTTTTCTACCAAGAGAAATTATTATTATACCAAGTATATATTATTTACATGTCGCCCATTGTTGTTAAAATATCGCTGTACGCTAACGTACACAATTTTGGGAGCAAATATAAAAAAAAAATTTTTTCAATTTTTTTTCTTTTCTTTTTAAACAATATTTGAAAAATAATTTGTTTTCCAAGTTGTTATACTTACATCTATGGTCAAAACTTATAGATTTTCTGTGTTAAAAAATTGATTTAGCAGATCTGTGCCATCAAATTTTTTAAAAAGTTGTTTTTTTTTTATCTAGATACGTTTTTAACCAACTATCTTTTATCAACTCTGCCGATTATCTCCCTTTCCCTTTGGATCTGGCAGTCGTGATAATACGCAGGGCCGAACTCAGGGCCCCTCTTGTATTTAAAAAAAAAATTTATTTTTTATTCATTAGCAAATTCACTTTATTGTAAAACTAAACAAATGAAGATCAAATTAAATCACGTTTCCAAAAATTAATTTTTTAAATATTTGTTTTGTGTACTATGTCTATTAGAATTAATCACGGTATAGCTGTGGGCCCCAAAAGGCCGTAGGCAGCAGCCGCCTTGCAGTTTGCTTAGGCGGAAATACGGCCTTGATAATAGGATAAAAAAAAAAAACCAGGAAACAAATTTACGTGCTATAAACAGAACCGGAAAAAGAAAATGCACTCGTAATTAATTGTCGAATTCACGGCGGTCTTCTCGGCAGGGCCACGGGTTCTCGCGGCACGAGATTAGATAAACGATGATAGAGCACACGCACATTGTTTCGCGAAGTAAAAGAGGAAACGAAATATGAAAAGGGAAAAAGGAAACACGCATATCCTACGACAAAGCTTTCTTGTCCGAGACGAATTGGCCAGTTCTCACGCGCCCTTTCAACGCGTTATTATATTACATTATCTCGAAGAATAGAATATAATAATAATACGTATATAGGAGAGGTGACGGATATAATATGCGAGAACGTTATACGATACTTCCTACGGAACTGGAGTCGAGTATATAATTAAATTATAAACAAGACTATATAGGCGTCTCCAGCGATTTAAATCAAAATATAGCTTGAACAAAACTATATTTTTTTAAATGCCACGCGACCGAGCTCGGCTCGAATTCAGTATTCCAAAACGTATTTTTTCCCATTTGCTACGAGCCTTTTGGAAAAGGCTAAAACCACAAACGTCCCAAAAGCGCTGGAGTTAAACATTTTTTGAAAAATATTGTGATGAGCCGAGTTTAACTGTAAAAAAAATAGTTATATACTGCTCGGTTATAGGATACATCCACCACTAGATTAGGCCACTTATATGCTCTAAAAACGTGGGAATCTACAAGTATATGGTGACTATTTATTTTTTTTTTTTTTTTTGATAGTGACAACAATCAACAATAAACGACAGTCCAAAAGGCAAAAAAGGTTATTGAATTAAGTCGAATAGAACGAATAAAAATAGTTTCCACTTAGATTATACAAATATTTTTAAAACTATTCGTACAAATTCACTTTAAATTGGTTGACAATTTCTTTTAGAATATATTATCAATGAAAGTTGAAATTGCAGAGTAAAAATGTTTTGTATTCACACCCAACTCTAACGTAATTGTAAGTTTGTTTTATTTAATCAAAATACATACCTACCAACTACATAGTTTTCAATTTGTTAACTTGACCAGTTATAGTGACTTAGTAACACTATTTAGATTTAAATATTAGGTATAATATAGGTATACACACTATGTCTTTTCTGTTTTGAACGAGTACGTACCTCTGAGACTTTTCATGTGGTTAACTGCCATCCGGAGAATCGTAAGTTTGTCCGGTTTCCGGGCCAGTGATTGGCATGCCGGAACCATGTCCGACAGTTCTGTAATGTAAGCTGTCATCTTATTCCGCCGCCGCCTTTCAATTTCGCAATGATTCTCCCTACAGTGATTTCACATGGAAAAAGAGAAAAAAAAAATCGCAAGATATACATAAATCGCCATAAAATCACTTTATAAACGTAATATAAAGACATTTTTAAGTATTATTAAAATTTTAAATCATACTAGAGTTAGGTACTGCATTTTAAATGAAACAGTCAACAAAATATCAACCATGTTCTCAGCAAATATTTTAAAAATGTTTGCGGGGTTAAGACTTAGGGAACGGTAGGTACACGTTCCTAGGTATAATACTCATGTACATATATGTATATGTATATATATTGTATATATATTGTATATATATTGTATACGTGTATACATGTGTATACGTGTATACGTGTATACGTGTACTCATGTATATATATTGTATACGTTTAAACGTATTCAAATCGTACTCTGTATTTTTACCGTTTTCTAACGAATAATTCCGAGTTCTGAAGTGATTCAAATATATTTATACCTACGAATGATTAATTTTGTAAATAAAAATATTTTGTAAAAAAAATAATTAATTTAATTTCAATTGAAAAAAAAATCAGTAAATATTGATTACATACGTACATTTAATCTCACTCACCCTTTTACTTCTTACTTATATACAATACTTATAGAAATTATATTATAAAAATACGAAAATGTGTACTAATCATTACTATAGTATTTTTTTTTACATCTATACTAATGTTTTAGATAAGATTAAAGTATAGTAGATAATATTGTAGGTGACAAATGAATAATACATCACACTTAATAAAATAAGAATAGTTTTCATCATAATATAATACATTGATATAATATAAAATACTATATTAGAAAGAGATAAATAAGGTATTTTACTGATAACTTTAATGCATAGCTGTCTAATTGCATAGGTATATATTTTTTTCTTAAATATTACTTAGGTTAAAAAATTGTAACGATTATTACAAGTTTTAAATTGAACTTTATATTGAGATAAACAAAACTTTGTTAAAATCGAATTTAGTTTCATTTCACCTAAATTTATTATTTTAATGAAGGTATATAATATCTAAAAAAAAAAAAAAACGAACAACGGCCTAATGCAGTAAAGTATACTTATACCTACGACATTTACATAGTTAATTGTGTTAGTGCCAGTTGTATGATTTTAGCATATTTTCGTATACGGAAAGTTTAACAAAATCCCAAAAGAAATTACTAAAACCACTGCTTAAAGTAAGTATAATATTATGAATTATGGTTAATGAATTTATAAACCTAAAAACTTTTACTACAATTTAGAATCCTTGTAAATTATACATATATATATATATTATATATAGACGTGGTATTAGAAGTATGACGTTTGTAAGATGTCAATTACAGCTAACCTTCTAACATAATAAAACAGCACCAAAATTAAAACATTGAAAAAAAAAAATTAGAAAAGAAAACATTGTACGATTATACGTGATGGATATGAAAAACAATCGTTGTAAAGGTTATATTTAATAATATGTATAAATGTAATATTAATTTGATTTGAGTACGGCGTTTTATAAGTTATTTGAATATTAAAAAAATAAAATAAAAGATGATTAAAAACAGCTGATGTTGTACAGCGTCATTGTATGTAGGGGAACTTATAGGCTATAGTTATAATTAGTATTTAGTTAATAAGTTATACATATCTAGTATAACTATATGTGTCTTAGTATTCATAACGTTAGTATTATTTTTTTAAATTTAACTACTAGTATGTTACTAAATAATGAATCAACTAGACTTGAAGAATAAAAGATATCAAATTATTAGGAAGATAAAATGAGCTTGTATAAGAAAAAATATCTAAAAACTAGATAAATTATTATCAAATCAGTTAAGTATAAATGGAAATATTGTAAGAGATGATTTAAAACATTATTATTGTATGAAAGGAAGTACAAACGTTATTAAATCATTATTCTTTCATTAAAATCATTTGTTTAGGTTTTCTTCCTTGTACCTAAAGATAAGACGTTTTAAGTACCTTTACTTTTAGGTATACCTATGAATTATTTTTATATAAGTGTCTGTTTTGTTTATATTCATTGTTTTTAAAAGAAATGTTTATCATTGGTGACGCAAACAAACATGTTATTTTTTATCCTTGAAACACTAATCATATAAGCATGTAGCATTGTAGTACCTACATTGTACATATAATTATTTCTTTTAGAAGTATATTAAAAAGAAAAATTATGAAATGTTTTGAAGTAAAACATTACGATTTTTAGATGCTATTAGTTATTTTGATATCTTTAGTCTATTCATAGGTTGAAGCAATCTAAAATAAACAGTATAATGACAATTAATTATATGTTTTTAATGTTAGATGGACTGAGTAAAGTAAGAATAATTATGAATAAAACAATTATTTACTAAAAAAGTTTTCAAACACACATTTTTAGTTGTATAATTCTTTATAATAGGCAATTAATTAACATATAGTATAGTTATACTTTAAACATTTAAATAATATATAAAAATCAAAAATATTTTTTTTTATGAAATTTTAATTTAAAGGTCAGTATTTAGTCTAAAGTATAGTTTATGACATATAACGGAATATCCATGGAAAATTTTTCATTTAAACAAAAAATAACGGAATTAGAAATTACTAAACGGAATAATAATATTACATATATAGCAGTATAATGTACGAATCGTAATGGTGAATTTTTGAGAATTTTGAGGTAAGTATATTGTGAACAATAGTATTTGAACTCATATTCAAACAAATTGCTAACAAAAAATGCTAACACCAGCTTATAAAACAATATTAAATTTTGTACATAGCGCGTACAGAATTTTAACATGCATACTATTTTTAGTGAATTATTTAATATTTTTAGTTAATAATTGGTTTTGCGTAGGTTGAATAGTACATATGGACTTTGAGAACAATACCATAAAATAGTAATCATTGTTTTGTTATATAGCTACATAACAGTGGTTATGGGTTATAGTCGATTTAAATAAACGTTTTGAATACATCACCACTTCTAATTGCACAATATTTTAAACTAGAACACTGTAAAACTATTTTTCAACAACGCTATAAAGTTCATCTATATGGTTAGCAATACTCAGGGCCACTTCACCCAGAACTCTGCGATTTTTCGTATGGATGCAGAATGCACCACATTGTAACAAAAGTTGCTCCCGTACTCGTATCATATTAACCAAATTGTTTATGTCTCGGATGTCGCATACTCTCAAGGACGATAGTTTTTTTTTACCGAATCAAAGGCTCTTTGAAATATTGTAATAAGTTTTCATACGCAAATATATATATATACATAAGAACCGAAACCAAATCTTTAAATTTAATAATTGAAAAAACCTTAATTAGAACCGAAACACTTAAAAAAAGAAATCTGTTATTTATTGATCGTAGTAAAATGTTTTTTCCTTCTTTTGGTATGATTTACTGCGAAGGTGCCCTAACACTTACACAACTATCTTCACAAGACTTATAATTTACTCTAATCCAAGACAAGAACCAAAACCTCTACAAACAGCTTAAGATTCCAACCCCCTGCTTCGAACACAAGCGTAATATTATTATCATGTACGGCCAACCGATTTGTACAAATAACAATAACATAACATCTATCTATAAGCCATTATTCTAAACGTATGCACAATGCGTTGTTAAACATTATATATACTGTTTGTAAGTTTGCAGTTAATTTTCGATAAATGTTTCTTCCACGTTTTATACGTCTTATGATATTATCACGTAAACCAAATCCTATAAATTGAATAATTACAATTTACGTACAATATGTTATGAAATTTGCGATTTTCGGTGTTAACAAAGTGTCATATTACGGTTTAAAATAAATTAAATAATACATTTTTTTGAAAATAATGTTGTGTGTAGTTCAATCAATCCAAATGCAACACATATTTATAAGTCCACTGATAACACGACGATACTCAATTAAAAATTCGCAACTTTGTCGTTCTCAATCATACACATAATGGTATAAATGGACTGCGCTTTATACCCTCCCCGCCATCAATATTTTGTTGTCATCATAACAGACTATTATCATGTCTATGGTCAACATGTCAATTCATTTTGTACTCCATGAAATTTTACCCACGTCTTCCATCTCACACGTGGGTTATATTTTTTCGTTCTCTAAGGGCAGTCCATTTATTATCATGTCTATTATATGTTCTCAATACACCTACCTAATTTATATATTTACTAACGATTGGTACGTACAATAGGGGTTTTTTTAAAGGGCCGCTTTTAAGAATCTGCCCCTTTTTGTAATCGTTTACGAGGCACTGCCCGAAACGATCCTTTTGGCAGCCTGTTCATAAAATGATCACCCCGTGTACCTACGTATACATACATAAAATACCCCGCAAAATTCAGTGTATCTACATATAGGTTACACATGATGCATTTCACGGTGAAAGGTTATATTTTATATAATAATAACATCATATCTTATATTTTTATAATATTATAGCGGCGGCGGGGAGACAACGGCGGATGAGGGTGGCGGGGTGTTGCGCGTTGATCTCGCCCAGGAAAATCGTGACAAGCATCCGGTAGGCGGCGCGCGGCGGGCGGGATGCGCGCCTTCTCACGGCTATATGCACAAGCAGCTTATATTCACCGTGTATAATAATAATAATAATAATAATATTAATGTGTGTGTGTGTGTGTGTTTGTGTATAGGCATGTGCCTTGTTGTACCTATAGTTTGTTACGGGGGTCACTCAACTCTCCTCTCTAAACCGTACCATAGCTACTCTTGATTTGGCGCTCCGGTTTTTCTTGTTTCGATGGCGTTTATTCTCACTTAAATGTATCGAAAATACGTATACATAACATTATTATAGTAGGTGTATACCTGTAATCTGCATTTAGATGGATTCTACAGTTGCAGGCGCGAGGGCAATGGTTTGGGCATAAACGTAACAAGTTGCACTCGAATGTCGCTGTCAAGCATAATATTATGACGTATTATAAGATTGGCGATCGATTTCACAAGTTAAGAGGATCCAGGAACACTGCTTTTCAGTAATTTATCTTTTGGTAATCATGTACGGATATTGTGACAAGGCTATACAAACTCGGGGTTGTACAAGGAGAATTTGTTTAAGCGTTTAATGATTCAATACGTCTCAGAGTTCTACATATTGCACGCTAGTGTAAGGTCCCAATCAGAATATAGATCGGGTGAGATATTATGGAATCAGAAAGATTTAGTTGGAAAAATTGAGCGCATTCAGAGACGTTTTCCACGCGTGTTCTACGATGGAAGTTAGGCAGGCCAGATGAACGTCTATAGACACGTTATTGCTATAAGGGTATTCGAATTAGAAAATTCGGTGATAAGAAGAAAGTTTTTCGATGCGTGTTATGGATTTATAATGTTTGAAACGGAAAAATATGCCGAGGCCTTAAGATTTGCTACCTACCGATAAATGTTTTCTGTTCTTAAACCACCGCTTAACGGGGATTATTTATACTTCTTGTAACGAGTTTTAGAAGATTTGGATTTTTTCCGCGATGCGTCGAGGTCGAAAATTGAATGTTGATATATTAACTAGGGATATAAATTATAGTTCTGGTTTTTCTTCATTTAGTACGTATTAATGTATTTTTGTTTTCTCGTTTTGTCGCGTACTATTCGCCTTTTTGGCGTTATTTTGAATAAATAAATAAATATAAGCACAACGATATTATACGTATACACGCGCATATATAACGGCCGAGAGCATCGACTACTACAACACACAACCGTGGAATTCGTTAATGACTGAAAAATTATTACGAAAGTTGAATAAATAATTTTGGGTGTACTTTATATATACTTTTGCGAATGGTATACGCAACCGCTTCCAAGGGGAAATCGCAGCATGCTTATCGTATAATATACTGTAAATTATAACATGTTCGTATACTTTGAGCGCATGTTCAATTAATAAACTTGAGGGGTGGTTTTTAATGAACGTACACCACACCACCACCGCGAGGAAGAATTTAGTTTCGGGCAAGCGCGCGGCGTCACGTCTTTATTAGCTAGTGTGCCTCGCCTTCGTGGCGCTCGAACGACACACAACGAATTAACCCCGTTCGGTGGTACAGGGAATTATATACGCATGTATAAACGTTTTGTAGAGAAAAAAAAGAAAAAAAAAAGCCGAAATCTTTAAATTTAGATCGCGTGGGTAGAACATTCGTTGGAGAAACGGCTACGCTTCGGTTGGTTTGGATGTTGTGGTACAAACGTATTATTTAATATCCGAAAGCAATCACTGTCTTCGAAAAAATGATTCTGAGCGAGCTCAATATAGTACTTATACATATACGTTCTCGTAAAAACAAAATTTAACAAAAAATATCAGTTTTATATAATACTACATGAAAAACGACTGTTTTAGGTAATCGCTACGCCAACGACTATTCTCACCGATCTCAAATCTACTCTTTTTTTGTTTCTTTATTTTTTTTATTCATGCAATACTACGTTTACTATATGTTGTGTTTATATATTGTATTGGGGTATACATGAAAAGATCGGACTATCAATACTCGCGTTTCATCGGGGTTTTTAGCCTAAATTTGTATGTTTTTGGATCAAAATTTGCTAAATATGTAAAACTTTAACAATTGTTGCAAATAAAATGTATAATTTAAATCGATTTTGACAGATCTTAATCAGACCTTCCACTCGAAAATACAAATAATCAAATTTGATAATGTTCCGATTTTCGTCGTTTTTGGAAGAAAACTCGAAAAATAATCAAAATATATAAAAACATGTTTCAAATAAAATCTTAACGTTAACAAAAATGGAAATTTCAAACTTTTTGCCATAAAATTCTCAATTTTTTTTTTTGGTTTTTAGGGTATAACTTAAAAAGTAAGCAAAATTTCGAGAAAAAAAACCGGGACCAAAGTATTACCACCGGACCTATCACAAAAGTAATAGTGACTTTAAAAATTGGAGCATTCTTTCTACCCGAAAAAAATCATTGTAAAAACAATACATAAAAGTAGTTAACAGTATTTTTCTGTAAAATACACTGTGCAAACACAACAAATCACAATTTACAGCGAGTTCACTGCAAAGAATAATATTCAAATATTATTGGAGTTAGCAGTCAGTTATCACGATAAAGAGGCCATAAAAGGTTAAGAATCACTGTATTTAAAATTTGTACCACATTTATGAGATAATAATTTGTTTGAAACGTCTATAAAAGGTACAACATTGCAGGACTGTCCGTTTCCAAACATTTTTAAACATTACAAAAACAGAATTTAACACAGACATTTTAACAAAAATGTATACAGCTACTACTAACTAATTTAAAGTTTTAGGTTTGAATTTCAATATTATAAAATATACGTTTGAATAAGTAATCTTAGGTAGACAAATAATGGTTTTGCAAACTATAACTGTGTCATTACTCAGAACTTACTATACACTTAAATGTATAATTATATATATATATACAAATTCAGACAAAGAATATTTTGACAGATTTTTAGTACTAATTTTCAACTGTAATTTTTGTATAAATAGTGAACACTAATTAGCATTATCGTATTTTTATTTTTTATACATGTGTACTCATTAAAATGTATTGACTTAAAACAGAAATATGTTTTAACTATGTGAAAATGGTACACACAATTATTATTAAAATATCAAATCTTTATGAGAAAGTGTATATTTACTTGTTATTCAAAAATACAATACATGCCAAGCATTAATTGTTGTTGAGTATTTGGTAAAATAAAACATTAATACTGTAATATTTGAAGTTTGTACAATTTAAACAAATATTAAACTTTACTATAACCACAATAACTGGAACTTATTACATTAAATCATACGTTTAATATATATATGTATACATAACAAGCGCGTACAGGAGATTAACAAGATTAATATGTAACTGTTTATCCACTATTTCAACAGAACTATTAATTATAAAACAACAATAGAACAAAATTTATACAGAAAAATAGCACATGTTAGCCATTTTTTTCTGTGCCTCAAATAAATAAATTTCAGTAAATTAAATTTTTAGGCAATTTCACCAAAAAGGGTTTAAAATTTAAAACTGCAAACTAAATTTTTTTTTTTTTTCCATGAATAGGGTTTTTAAAAAATACATTTTGTAAACGACGTGCATAATAATTTCCGTAAAATAAATGCTTTGTTTTGTCTCATTGATTGAATAATTTAAATTGCAAATCAAGTGGCAAGAAACTTAACACTATAGAAACTGTATATATTAGGTGAGTCACAATATTTTCATAATTTTGAGCCAATGATATTTAGTACCAATTGTCATAATTATTTGTCTAACCTAAAAAAATACCGTACTTCATACATTCGTGTTGTAACTTTATGGTGTAACAATTGGAACAATATAGAAAAAGTTATCGTGGTTTCATTGTGATAAAAAAAACACATTATTAGACAACAACATTCTTCGCTACACTCAAAATCTGAAATTGGATATCTATCGCAAGTCATAATTTTGGTTTATAGAAGTTTTTGTTTTGAATTTTTTCATTATTTGTTTATGGCAATAACTTCTCTGAAAATTGTTTTAATTGATTGAATTTTTCACATTATTGGAATGAATATTGAGTTTATCATCAACAAAATTTTGAAAAATTTCGACTATTTTTTTAACTAAATCTAGGACTTTATACATTTATTAGTTTTCTTAAAGTACATTCACGTAGTTTTTATATTTAATAAGAGTCAAAACTTTAACACAAGCTTCAAAATATATTTTCCTACCCATAATGCTGTTAAACAATTTTGGTAATCGGTTAAATATTTATTTAGACGTTATATTTAAACATAGTTACACCTATTACTTGGTAATTTGAGTTCTATTATTTTTTCATGTTACTATTCCAAAAGTAGAACCATTTAATTGAAATGTTTACACGTTAATGGAACAAAGAAGTTCAGGCGTCAAGAAAGTTTTAAAATGTTTTGACCATTTTTAAGTTGAATAAAGAACTTTCAAATTTACAACTAGTCAAGTTTCTTCAGAGTTCTTACATTAAAAATATTAAAACGTCAAACTCATTTCAATTTAATAACCCACCTAAAATGTACCCTACTTCATGTATTTATTATTATACTATACATCTGGGAAGTATAGGTATAGTTAATACGTCAATTAATTTATAAGTAGATATACGATTAAATTATAATATTAAATATCGTGAATATTATTTGATAGTCGTCTCAATTTAGTACGTTCAGGTACTCGGTGGTTCTGTGTATTTTCTTTTTTTTATAGAAATACCTATTTTGCTTTTATTAAACATATGTACAGATCGGCGGCCGTAATTTTTAACGTACATTTTACTAACTGCAGTTTACTGATACTTATTTAACAATATACAAAAAGATTTTTAAGACGATTTAGATAGGTTATTTTAAAAAAATTGTAACGAAAATTGGTGGTTAAAAAAGTAAAGAAATAAGAAGTATATACTGAAGTCATTCATATATATTACATAACTAAGGTTGTTTTTTTAATTCTAAGTAAACAATACAATTTAAATGATCTATATATATATATACTAAAATCTAAATTGTTATCAAATATTACAAAACTAAAAACAGTAAGTAAATACTGTAAATACAATCAAATGACCTATAATAATATACACTTGGAGATTCATGTTGCCTTTATTTGAATGGTGGGTAATCGTAAAATGTATTAAGTATAAGAATACTTACACAATCAATGTTATATTACTAGGTACTAAACAATAGTTTAAACATTAAATCGTGTGCAGTACCAATAGTAATTAGGTACATAGTAGATAATATTCTAATAATAATTCCTACAAAACAGTAGTGCCCAGATAAAGAATACAGAAAACAGACCGATTTTAATTTTACCAGGTTTACAATAGGCATTTATTTTGTTTTGCATTTTCTATGGGTTTAATTTTTGAAACTCTTTCGTTTTAATTTCATTTATTATTCTTTCGTTGCAAATACAACAAAATTAATTTCACCACAGCCATAAAAACTTTCATAAAACGTTTTAACTGGCTGGAAAAATCTAGAAGAAAATTAACTAAAAAAATGCGCGATAACGACCCCTTTTACATAAAAAAGAAATAACACAGTAAGTTTACCGAAATTATTTGTATGGAAAAATTAAAACTTGTGTTAACTTGAATAAAAATAAAATATTTTAACTTGATATTGTAGGAAATATGAATGAGCCAAGTATATGTAACAATATATATTTATTTATTTTATTTTGTACATAGAGGTAGTATACATACAGAATTTCAAAGAATATTTTTATACAGAAATAAAATATATTATTTAGCATTAAAATTAAAATTATTTAAAACATAAGAATATTACTTTTTATACGCAGAATAAATTATTCTATGTACCAGTTTAAAATACTAAGATGAAACGTGCATTGTGTGCGGACATTACAATAGTAGATATAGATAGACAGTGGCGTAGCAAGGAGGGATTTTGAAAATAAATTTGGCAAATACCACACACCCAAATCATACACTTAATATATGTATAGCAAATTCATGAGTATGTATATCATTGATGATTGATATCTTATCTAGTAGAATATAAAATTTATATTTTTAAGTTTTTGAGCGTACTCGGAGTTGAATTACTTTAATGATTTTTTCAAAATATTTTAGTGTTTAACTATGAAATGGTAGGTAATTCTGATCAGATGGTAGGTATCTCTGCTCTGTTGACTTTTGTTTATGAAATGATAAAACATCTTTTATAAAAATGATTCTAAGCGAGCTCAGTGAGGAGCCTAATGCTCAACAACTTGTTAGTTTCAAAGTTTTATAATTGGCTTAGAAATTTTTGAAATTGTTGTATGATATTTAACTTTATTCATTTCAATTATGTGTTGTAATTACAATTACACATTTTTTTGAAGTAACTATCAAAAGAAAAAAAAAATCATAAAAATTATGAAATAATGATGTACAACAATCGTACTCGTACTTAAAAAAAATATATTTCCAAAACAAGTGCCATTTTGAGCAAATGAAAATGGTTTTTTTTTTTAAAAAAGAACAGATCAATTCTGTTACACAAAAGAGTGATGTTTTAGAACACAAATTATTAAAAAACACGAACTTTACCACCCATCCCCCCATCACGGCTATAGTATAGACTATAGAGTAATACACCTAACCTAGGTAAGTAGTTGGTATTATATAGAGGTCATCCAAGGAGGGGGCAGCCAAATTTGAAAAATCTATGTAATTGTACCACCAGAGTTAGCCTAAGAATTAGCCGGACGCAACTACTTCGTCCCCAATCTCTACCACTCAAATCAGACACCTAGAGGTACCTACTTATTATACTAGTATAATTAGAAGATTTATAGCAAGTATTATTGACTTTCTTCAAGTATGTACACAATACACACTATAGGAAGATTCAAAAATATGCAATTCATAATTTGGAAAATAACGATCATAATTAATAAAATATAATAATATTATGCAACGACAAAATTACTGTTTTTACTTTTTAATATGATAACAATTTTAAAAACTCACCTGGCAAATCTTTCTTTGTCTTGGATATTATCATCGTCCATTCTAGAATATTTCTGGTTAGAATCCTCTTCATCGGATCTATAAAATATAAACAAATTATGTTTTTAGTAAGAGTTAAAAAGTTAAGAACATATTTTTTTAAATTTATACTTTCCACACTCTATTCAAAATTTGGAATTACGGATAAAAAAAAACTTTAAATAAATGTATAGGTACATTATAGGGTGGTACAATGATAAAATACATGTTGACTAAGCGAAAGTAAACGTTAAAATGATTAAATCAATTGATATAAGTATTAATCAATGTTTTTAAATTGAAATTGAAAAAAAAATTAATATATAATTTTCAAAAAGCTCAACACCAAGTCGTTAACTGTCATTGCAGGACAACACATATAAATAGAAAATATTACCATTATTTTGTTGTATTTTCTTTTAATGTTTTACTCAATTGTTGTCACTACATCAGAGAAACTATGCATAGAATATATAATAAATATAGAATATATTTAACTTATGTTCAATATCATTCGATGTTTTTAAGTGTATTTCTTGCTCGTATATAATGTTACTGAAAAGCCTATTATCAAATTTTAAGACCTAAGGTACGTATTTTTTTATTAAAATTAAAACATGATTAATCGTGCCGACTCTTTATGGTCTGTATCTAAAAGATATAATACGTATAAATAATACAAACAAGCGGTAAAACATTTAGGTGAATACGGGTTTTATACCTATACAATTTATGAAAGATGATTCTATTTTATATCTAAGCGATGGAAAAATTATTATAATCCTTGAAGCACATACCTACCGTTACGGTCGGCACATATTGTTATGTTAATTACTAAGAAGAACAACCTTAAATTTCTACAAATCTTCGAACTATTTCCATTTTAACAATGGTTACTCTTTACGATACATTACTTACACCGCGGTACAATCGGAATGTCAAATAAGCGATTTCGGTTTTAGGTCAATACGATAAAAAATGTTTGGAGCCCGATTGTCTGCGACGTTAAAAGGGACACCTGTACACTATACAGAAAAAACACCTGGCTACAAGACCTCATGCCGAGAAAAGAGAGACTTTGATATATGGCCGAAGGTCAAATCAGATCCCATACACCCGAATGGGGGTTTTAAACATTATAAAAGCAGTATTCTCATACGACACACAATCTTCTGTAGCGAAAAACCATTTTGGCAACAAATATCGAGCTGGCAATACGAATATACTGTATTTCGGTACATAAGGCGCAATTTGGAGGTACTTTAAAAAATCAACTCAAAAGGATCTTTGCATTTCAAGATCATCATACACACGGTTCAACTGTTGGTTATACACGTAATAAATAATAATATAATAAATGAACAGTACGAATAATAACACTATATAGTATATACACTTCACAGTACAAAACGTATCCCAAACAGCATTTCAATGCCGTATCATTCGGTTTACCTATGTGAAATATCACAAAAACGCGGCGACAAAAGTCATGATATTACATGGTTACAGAAGACCGGTGTGATACGAAATTCGGTAAAAACGAGGTAAAAATGATTATTGATGGAAACAAAAAAATACTGGACAAGCTGTTAGAAAATTGCGATCCCTGGAACATGGCTAACAACCCATATCACAATGTTTTATGTACTATGCACGCGGCGTGTAAATATTCGATCAACCTCTACTACTGCAGTTGATAGATAGTAAGTCCGTCGGTACAAACCCTGTATGTGGAAAGTATTACATTATTATATTTTGCTAACGCGACGTTACAGAGGCGGAACTAATTCGCTGGTGTTCATTGTCCTCTCCGCGCGTCCTCCTCATACATACAGCTGCAAGCTGGCCCGCGCGAAGGCGTATCAAATGCGCGGTACATGATCAATCTCTGATAGTGTTGATAAATAATTATTGTGGTTCAATGTTCAATAAAACTGATATGGACGAAAAACGTTATTTTTCTCAGACAGTCTTTTTTACATACAGCAGAACTAATTTAAAAATACTTTTTTTGTAAACATGTAAGTACTTATAAATCTAATTTGCCAATTCAACAATAATTAAACACGATATTATATATCTTCCATTCCATATATACTTGTTAACTGTTTTAAAACATAATAAACACCGAGGCATATATATTAAATTACTCCGAATATTAAATAATTAATATTATCATATATACTGTTTTAGAATGGCGGTATGTTTTTTTCTAACAATAAAGGCACGTTAATGATCATCGAAAAGGCAATTAATAAGCGTGATAAATTATTTTTTTAAATAGTAGAGTCTCCTCAGCTTCTATATTCGAATCACCCGATTAGAGAAAATTGTGATAATTTGTAGGAATACAGACACAGTTTAATATGGTTTGATACAATATAACAGTATAATGTAATTATGGTCTGTTGATATAGTACGTAACTAGTGTTGGTATTTGGATTTTGTGTAATCGTGTCACTGTTTTTGATGGTCACAGTAAAAACTTCCATAATATTACACTTGCAGCGATTACATTAAACTAAAATACTCCTGGTGAGAATTTCAAAGATTTATTTAAAAAAAACAACAAATATGTAAGCTTAAAGGTAACTTTACGATTAAAACACGTATTTAAAATTATTGTGATTTCCGAAATATTTTTTGGTTTTAAAAAAATATGAAGTGTTTGTTTGAGGTATTTTTCTTGAACCCAGCAGTACACTAATCACTTACTTGCTATAAAGAGTGTAATCGTGAAATGCATTTGTAATCTACCACATTTAAGCAAAGTATTTCTTTAGTTTCATACCATACACGACTATAACAGATTTGTTTAACATATTAATTATTTGAATGGTTAAAATATATTCCACTTTGGGTAAATTTTTTCTAGAAAAAAAAAATAATAATCACAAAAATCGTTCATTATTGCAATTTTAAAAATTACATTTACACAACAATGGCGACATTAAGTTTTCACTTGGATAGAAGATACGTTTTATACGTTTAAATTTACCAGTCTGCAGGAAAAATTGTTTTTGAATAATTACTGTTCCGTCATTTAACGATTATTTTAAGTACTAACGATATTTGATAAAAATTTTAATTTGAACCAGACCCGTAATGATTTCTTTACAGAAAACATGGCAAAATTTTAAAAATCATTTTTGTCAAAGATGGGAGCAGTTCGATCGATTTTTGTGGTATATTCTAGTAATTTTTTTTTATCTTGCAAAAGAACGCAATTTCAAAAAATGCACAAATAAAAACAATATAGGAACAAAATTTGTTACTGGATAGAAAAAACATGATTAGGTACGTATTTAACATCATAACGGACCACATTTATTTGTGATTGCTTTGAAAATGAAACGGAATCAAGGGCAAAAATGTCTTTAAAAAATTTGAGCTAAAATTAATTAATATATACCTGTATTACTTACTAATTAATAATTACTATATATGTATATCTAATTGTTTTTCTTGGAATCTAAAATATTATGATTTCTAAATTTAATATTTCGGCTGAATTCACTTTACAGATTAGTGTTTTCTAAATAGGGTTATTGTTTGTACATAAATAGCAACTTATTCAAATGCTTCAGAAACTGTAATAAATTTGTTCAAATACATTGTAGCCGGTAGGTATATACAAATCACACGTATATTTAAATAATATTACTTATTTTTTATGATAGTAGTGCAAGTGTACTAATAACTAATAAAAAAATGTTTTGTATAAATGATTATCATGCGTATGATCTTTATAAATTTTATTACATAATAATGAGTAAATATATAGATACTTTAGTTGATTTGTGTAACAAAACAAATTACTAATAGTTAAACTGACAATCCGAGACTGACAACGTTCTATTCATTAAAATTTTGTGAATACAAACACGCATAATTAACTAGGTATCTGAGAATATATAATGTAGACTAAAACAAATGCATGCACCAATCCTAGTCAATTAAGTAAAACAAAACTAATCAATTAAAATCTTTTTTTTTTATATTAAAATTCAGAGATAAAGGCGTATTCAAATAATAATAACTAATATAAAACGAATACATTAATCAAGTAAGTAAAATACAAATTCACTTTAATTGTAGAGGTAGTACAAGTACCTATATAGATACCAATTGTATTCAGTGTAGCTACTTTATCATTCGGCCAATCGAACATGTTAATAATAAATAATACTCTGATTAATACTAATTTAGCTTTTTAATGACCAAATAACAAAACCTCGACCGAAACGATTAGACAAAAACATTTAGAGTCGATAATTTACTGCAGTAAAACAGTGATATATACTTTTTGACGTATTATATTATACATTTTTACCAAGTGACTAAATGCTAGGAACTTCAAAAAGGCTGAATTTCCAGGGCACGGAGAGTAGTTTGTAAAAAATGTTAGAGCCAATAAAAACGTTTTAGCCCGAGTCGGATCTGTTGATTAAAATATAAAGCTATAAAATATAAATTTTACAGGTTCACGCATACGTCACACGCGACTTCAAGTTATAAAAACCGAGTAAAATTGTCATAATTCCTAAGTACTAACAAGGTATCCACAACACATGATGTATTTATTTTTATTTCCTATTTCATGAATCTGAAGGCCAAATAAAGATCAAATACAAAAACATTTTATCTCACGCATGTACCTATATATAGACTAAGTATAATATATTGTTATGTTTATAACATTTTGCAGCACCTCGGGAATAACGGTTAGTATAATATTCATAGCTCATAAAGTAAGGTACTCGTTGTTTTTCTACATTAATCATACTATACATACGGATCATTACTATACACACGGATACGGTTGTGTCCCCGTACTAGACCTCAAATAATGTATCGACCACATCAACCAATAGAACAGAGAAAAGTCTGTGTGCGACCTACAATGCGTTGTTTACATAAAACAAAAATAAACTAAACAAACCGGTCAAATATTATGACAAATGAAAAAACATCGCTTTTAGTTACAAGCTCGAATCAAGGTCACTAAAACATATTATGCAGGAAGTTAAACAGTTTGAAAATTAAAGCTTATACATAACTAGGGAAGGAAATCAGTACCTAGGCATTTTCGAGACGTATAATTATTACGTTGTTGATTAGGTAATACCTACTAGGCAATGGAAAAAGTAAGAAGTTACCTAATTGTAACACGATAACCACATACGAAAAACACAGCACATTATAATATAGAGAGTGCTCTATAATCGGAAATTTTAATTTGGACGTACAATTTTAGATCAACTAATACATAATTTAAATATTCGTTTAGTTGTGTGTACATAACTGATTTGTGTGGATACTTAATAACATTAACGTTGTTTTGTAATTGTGACAGTATACAATCCGTATACGAATAACTATTACAACCACCATCTTGCATCGGTCAACAATAACACACCAGTATTTACAAATAAACATCGTTAAAAACCGACGATTACTCGAATCACTTTACGGTAATAACCTAAAAAAATTTTTTTTTTTTTAATCGACGTCCATTTGTCCATTGGAACCTATGCGGTTTGGAAAATTACTATCTCGGTCTGTTGGTCGCGTTGTACAACGGATTTTCAATCGAGCAACGAAAAAAACCCACGGTTCGAGTAAGAGGCGATGCAGGGGTTGTTTTTTTTACAGGAGCGGGAAAGAGGCTAAAATGTTTAAAAACTAATGTACATCGATAATATAACAAACAAACGTCCAAATAACTGTGTGGTATTCGTATTGGATAATATGTACCTTTCGATTTTAATACAGACTAGTCCTCAAATATGGGGATCGTCATATTGTGGCTAGTGTACGATGAATTCCCCCATCCCTCCTGACAAAATTTGCTCGCGATTCGCTACTACCAGGTGGTAGTACTACCACTATATATACCTACTCGACGCGAGTACCTAATAAAATAAATAAAACTCGCCCCCGAGTACCTTCGTCTCTTCGACGCCGCCTCGTCGGGTGTCGGAGGTGTGCTCTGCAGCAGAGCCGCCGGCGTCGATTGTAGCGGGCCGGGCTCGCCGCAGACGGCCGGCGGCATGGGCATGACCATGGCCATGGGTATGGAACCGGGCTGCAGGACGTGGTAGCCCCCCGGGTCTGCGCCGGCGGACTCGACGGACCCCCCGTAATGGGGCACGCCCGCGTACCCGTACATCCGGCCGTCGGCGACCGTTCACGGGTGCGTGGCCGACGACGACGCGACGCGGACGTCTTCGCGTCCGGGAGCCGTCGCCGGGACGACATAAATGCCGCGAGACACCATATAAAGGACGGCGGACGAAAAAACGATACAGCAGCACACGGACGTAAATTAATAATGGGAAGAAAAAAAAAAAACTCGCGTCGATTATAAGCGCACGTGGACGGACCGACGGCGGGTGACGCTGGCACACTGAACAACCGAAGTCGAACAGCGACGAACAACCGGACGACCGCCGCCGCCGCCGCCGCCGCCGCCAGTCGCCACGGGTACGAGTAGGAGACGGCCGCGGCGGGGGCGTCCCCACCGTGGTGGGAAACGCTTAAAGAAAAAACAAGATTCCAACAAGCATAATATTGCTAGGTAACGCCGCGATAGTGCGCGGTTTAATGTGTTGTGTGTGTCGGATTTATCGTGTACAATAATAATAACATGACGAATACTGCACGTGGAAGACGAGGGAAGAAGTTGAAATGATAGGAAAAAAATGGTATAAAAAACGAACCGTTTATTAGGGCCAGCGGTGGTACTACTCCGTAATGTTATGCGCGTTCTATATGTGGCACACGCTGCGGGGAAAACGGGTCGACGACTCCGAAAGCACATCGTATTATTATAGAGCAGTGAAGGAATTTTTTTCCTCGTGGTGCTACGAGAAGATCCTCAGTCCGAGAAGGGTGCAGCAGGTGCGATATTATTTTCTTCGAGGCGGATATTTGCAAAAAAATATACGAACGACCGACGTTCGAGGAAAGTCCCACAACCCGGAATCGTATAGGAACAACCAAAGTTTCGAAAAATTCGTAGCACAAACGTGTCGTTTGGACGTACCGACTACTACTGTGGTGCGTTTTGAATAATTTCCGAGACGTTTTTTTATGACAGAGATGTTTTTCGACGGATCGGCAAAAACAACGATACCTGCATACCAACGCCCGGTTGTAACGACAAAGTTGGTTGTTCGACGCCAGATATTACATCGAACTCTTATACGTTTTTGAAACGGCTAGGTAAAAAAGTATTTTTACGATGTGTGATAATAATAAAACTGGTACCATAAAAGATACGGCGAGTAAATATACAACTCGATATGTTTACAAGGTATATATATATATAGGTAGGTAAATTCGATCATAAAATATTTACGATGTAATAATTAAAATGGTTTTTACACTATAGTACAATAATTATTATTAGGTAGGTACGATGTACTATTTACCTATATCCAAACGAAATTCGAAAATTTGTATTTTCCGCGCGCGCAAACCAGGCCCCGCCTCTGAGCTGCCGTGCCGCAGTATTATATAAATCTTGGACCGGAGTCCAGCGCTTTTAAGCCATCTTTGCCCTACCCCACTTGATTTTTCTTATTTTAAAAGGCACAAGTTGGTTTCAAATAAATAAATGAGAGGATTGTTTTATGGGCAATCTCCAAGTCAAAAAGTCTTTTGCGCCAATGTTCTATCGTTATGACTTTTGTGCCTAATGCGTCGGATCTAACTCGTAAGAACAATTTTGTTTATTAATTTCTTAACAAAAGTTTGTACATGACGTAAGATAAAATACCATAAATATTTCAAAATGGTATCATATTTTAAACAATATTAGGATGTTTACTTTACAGGTTGTTGGAGAGAATCCGTTTTGTATTTTGTACATCAAACCGCGAAAATAATTCAATTAAAAGTACCGAAAAAATTTTATTTTTATATTT
Organism: Hormaphis cornu; assembly: GCA_017140985.1. NCBI lineage: Eukaryota > Metazoa > Arthropoda > Insecta > Hemiptera > Hormaphididae > Hormaphis > Hormaphis cornu. The sequence continues at coordinate 19,305,468 of CM029358.1, read as the reverse complement.
TAGTAGATACTGATACGTAAATAAGTGTACTGCTAGAGAAATTTTATTTTATTTATTTAATTTGTAATGTTTTTCGCTCTTGTTTCACGTATATAAAAAAAATTATTTGTACATTGGCAAGTCGTGGAGTCATAAAAATATTGTCACGTTACATGAGAAAAATAAATTTTAAATGTAATTATATAGATATTGGAGTAAAATAGGAAATTAAAGAGAGATTCTATTTACTATTTTTTCAATATTTAAACTTTGAAAACAATTCGTTTTGTTCCGTTGGACAGCTCGACTTATATATTTTTAAAAAATAATAAAATTTAATTTTGTTTACGGGCACAAAATTATTTAAAGCACAAAATTTTGAATTCTTTATTAACATATAATACTTATCTATCATTTGTTAGATTTGTTTACGTTATTTTGTTAATCGTACCACAGAACAGATGAAAACGTCTATTCTTGTGATCATACATTGCGTTTATAACAGTTCAGAAGTTTGATCAGTCAAACAAAACACTTATTATTTATAAAGAATAAAAGATTATCTTGGTCTTCGGAACAATACAGAATGGACAAACCCCTTTTATGTATGTTTTTTATTTCGTTTTTTTTTTATTTACATGGTGACATGTTTTGTATTTTAACATCTTGTACATTTATTAAAACATCAAAAGGGTCTCCTCATTGGGTATTAATAAATAACTGAGTAGATCTTATCACTAGTCCTGTTCATCACGTTCATCAGATATTTGTCAACTGTAAAAAAAACATATGTACGTACAGTACAGATACCCACACTTTGAAATGGTTTGAACAGAGGATTATCTTTTGATTTACATAATAAATAAGTAACAAAAGTAGAAAATATAATATGAACACATATTATACTTATATTATGTACTATCAAACAACAAACACATTTTAATGTTATACAATTTTCATATAGGTACCTAGCATATATTATACAGTACCTATATTTATACAGCATAAAAAAAAAGTTTAGGAAATCAAAACATTTTTTATGTTTAAAATATAAGAAAAAACAAATGTTTAAATGATTTTGACCGGATTACAAAATAGGTAGTACCTTATTATATTAATATTAGTGTTTGGAAGTTTGTTTTTATAAATGTATTAGTTTATGTATTAATTCACAAACATAAACTCCTTAAATAAAATGATACTGTTTGATTCATCATTTATATTAAGTACATGGATTTAGGTTATGAGCAAAGCGAGGAAATACTATTGATTTTAAGATGTGTTTTTCTTTTTGTGTCTGTATAACGTATGGTAATTATAAGTTAAATAGGTATATTATAAAATGTACCGTAGTTATAATTTATAACTGATTTTTAGTTTATCAAAGATTATATTGGTTTTAACATGTGTTTTTTTTACATCTGAAAATATGATAATTTCTTCAAAAATACTTAAATTTTTACATCAATATCCACTTAAAAATAATTCTTCTTGTTTGCAGGGTTTGTTTTTGACATTTTTAAAATCAGTAACAGTTAAAAAAAAAAATACTTAGAAAAAACTAATCTCAGTTTCCAATCAGATTAAATAGTTTAGACCATCAACGTACAAACTACAAACTAGCGTTGGACCAGGTTAATACAAAGATATTAAATTTTACTACACAGTTGAAACTAATTATAATAACTCTTAAATAAATATCTTATTTAAAATTTGATGGTAAGTATTAACTATTGAGTAATGACTGATAGTAAAGTTATTAAAATTTTATATGTAATATATCACTGTTTTTATGCCTAATTTTTAATATTGAGATTTAAAAAAAGCATTGTAATACCTATTATATATTTCAATAATAGTGATAGCAAATTTGAAAGAGTTTTTACGTTCATGTTGATGTTGATACCAATTGAAGATAAAAAAAATAGATACTTAAAATAAAAACTAATCCATTCAATGATATTCCTTACTTTGAATGTTAATTTTACTAAAATGAACATGAATTTGATATAGTTTACACAATGATTAATACATCTAAGATGTAGGTTTTTAACCGTTTGTTTTTTAAACAATCTGTAGAATAGCTTTTGTTTACCAAACAAACACATTCAACTGAGCAACATAAGATTTAGTTTGTGTTAGGCCACCCAAAATATAATAATGTTGGGTATATAAAGTTACAAGGTATGTTAGTCAACAAAACCATCAGTGTCAATAAATTACAGATACCTACTTAATTAAATTGTATTAGCATTTATAAGTCAAAAGTTACTACAGAAGTTATTACTATGACTTCCGAGTTAAATCAGATAATATTTATAGTATTTGTAATTGTAAATATTTATTTTTTGTCTACCAATAACTCATAAATAGAAACCAAAACTTTTTTTTTTAAACAAACCCAAATAAACTATAAGTACGCAATACTATTGCAGTATACTAAACAAATCATAAAATACAAATATTTTAATCAACTAAAAAAAAAACTAGGTAAATACTAAATATGTACCTACCATGTTGAGTTTTAAAAAATTTGTAAAATCACAATATAATTTAAACAGGTGGGTTGATATCTAATCAAAAATACATTGACCATGAGGAGCATCTTTACATTTTTAAAAAGCAAAACAATACCTACTCATAAATGATAAAAAAGAGAACAATTTATTCAACTTATTGGAAATGTCTGTGGGGATACACGATATACTTTATGTAAGTAGCAAAAATGATGTGAGGAAGGTACTTAATGTTTTGTCTTCTCCAATGCAATTTTCAATTCTGTCCTGGAAGCTCTTTCACATTCATTTCAGTGTCTTCTGTGATAAATTTAATCTTTCTACAAATCACCACCTTCAAGTCATTCTTTTGCAATAAACTTTATTCTTCAAATATCCTTACAGGAAAAAGCTAGAGAAAAAGTCAAATGTGTTAAGATCAGAAGATCAAGACACATGAACTTGCTGCAGAACTTTTGTTTTCAAATCATGTGATTTCAAGGTACCTATGGAGATGTGCCCCGTTTTGCTTGATCCTTTACCTTAAACTGATATTTGAATGATATCGCTTATCAATATAAATCCCTTAATTTGGAAGACTTAAAGTCAGTGATTTGTAGAGAGGTGGAGTCATAGAAAAAAGTTTTGATCACAGAGGAGACAATTTGGGAAACACTGAAACATGTGTGTTGGAGTTTGCAGGATAAAATTTAAAATCGCATCCAGACAAAGGGCACTTTCCAGATTCAATTTTCAGTTCATCAAGTAAATAGTGTATCCTCCCAAACATTTCAAATAAGTTGAATATGTTTTTGATTTTATTTAATATTGATTTGCATGTAAATGCTACTTGTGGTTACCTTGAATTATATATATACATATAGTTCAATTAAAACACATACCTAGTTAGGTAACTTATTATAAATTAAGATAAAAACTACCTAGAAACATTTGACTATAATTTGTTAATAAAATGTTCCATATTTGTACCATAATTAATTAGGTTATTTCAGTATTTGAATAAACTTGTAGTAGTAATCACTACTCATATGTTTTAATGTTCAAAGAAAATTTAGTGACACCATGATTGGAGGTGGGTACAATAAAATAAAACCATGGGAGAAAATATGAAATCATCCTCATTTATCAGTTTAGTAAGGAGCTTGGTAAGGGGTTTAGTTAAACAGTAACAAACTATGAAATAGGTATGGTAGTGGTAATGATACCACAGAAATATAATTTCATAATTTATTAACGTGCTGGATAAAATATGTTATGAACATAATTATATGGAGTTATAGGGCATTTAGTACCTATAACAAAATCATATTGTTATTGTAGGATATGTATGTTAACTGTATAGCACGTTTATGTATTCTACGTTTCTTTACTTTGGTCTGTCAAACAGTATCAGCTATGTTTTTAAAACTGAAAAATTAAGAATGAATTTTACACCTAAACATTTTATCTATGACATAGGTAAGTACATTAATATACTTGTTATGCCAAATTTTGTTATAACAAAATTGTAACTGATAAGTTTTAACAGGGGCAGGATGACTATCTTTTAAGAGTTTTCCTGCGAGCAAATCACACTGTTTGTTTTATTTGACAGGCGGCGAGTGTTGGGTAGGTACAACAATTTGTTTTTAATGTAAAGAATAGTCAATCTCTTGTCTACGATTCTTACCCTATAGAGCCAGCTCTTCGTTTTTGTATGACTTTACCCAAGTCTGTGCCTGCAACAAAACCAAAATCCAACAATTAACCATTGAACATTGGTTAGGTATCTAATGCCGTAAATATAGCTAACAAAACACGAGAAGAATAATATTGACTTTTCAAACCACTTTATCCAAAACAATTTGGGCCGACAGTAGGTAAATTTTGCGCACTTGCAGTGAACCTGGAAGATAATTTTAAAGGGAGATTTCTTACCAGGCAACGAATGCGTTAGTGTTGTCATTTATGAACACGAATCCGCTATCCAGTTTCCGCTAAACACTCGAGCGCACGACACTATGTCGCATGCCTTTTACACGATATTCGCGAACTATACAATAATATTAATAATTAACAAAACACGGGTTATTTACGACGCGAAAAACGTTTTTCGTGAAGCAGCACACAGATTATAATATTTTCGACTACCTACAAATTTTGTGTAATGAAAAAAATTTATTTTATTAGTAATAATAAGAACGAAAAAAAAAAAAAAAATTCAAATAAAAAGAGAAAATTGAGAAACAAAACTACTTAAACACGAAAGATATTTTGTGGAGTCGAAAAGTGATAGAGTGATGGCATGGGGAGAGACGGAGAACTTGGTGTACACACACACACACACACACACACACACACACACACACGGACACACGAATTACAGAAAAACATAAAAACACGACAGGCTGGCCGCGAGCATATACATGCAACGTATAGATTATACGTCTCGAGTATCAACATTCGGCCATTTTGAATTTCTTTTTTTTAGTTTTTCACAAAAACATCAAATATTATAAAATTGAAAATACGGCGATTATTATACAGGAATTAAAATCACAGACTCGTACGCGCGCGGTGATACGAACCATTTTTTGATTTTTTTTTTATCCTGGCTTTGGCCTTTGCGCACTAATTTTTCATTAAAAAATTCGATAAAATCGAACGGTACGGTCGCGCGGTCAAGCATGGTATATACCGTAAGGTTCAATTTTGTCATGGTGATAACAGCGAACTTATCAATGCTCGGCCGCCGCGGCTGTCGGGCATTTTTATTATTTCTGTGATTCGGATTTCGGATTAAGGATTTGCTTTCTGAATTGACTACCCAAGTCCATAACTACAAAGACACTAAGTACAGTCATTAGTGAAGTCGATTCTCAGGCTAAAATAATAAAATCTGTTTGTAAGTTTTTATAATATATGATTGACGAATAGACGTACATGGCAAATTTTCGAACATCACGATTCTTTGGACAGTAAGTGTTTCGCGTCTGGCATTTTGTGCTTGAAAACTTGGCAGTTATGGCGGCAGTGTTGAAGAAAAGAGCTCTTGCTGAATATAGCACACAAGTGGTAAGAATATATTGATGTTGATGTACCCTCAAGTATTCAAAATACCTATGTACTTGCTTAGTTGTTGAACTCGATGGGCAAGAGAATAATATAATTGTATTTTGTTTTTGTTAGTTGGAGCAACAACCACCGGTGAAAAAATTGAAATGTCTCGTGAAATTATCAGCTTTAACAACGGGTGCCACTCTGTCGCTTGTGAACACTATTGGCAATCGTAAAACACCAAATGAAATAATTCAAATTCTGTTGCAAATATTAGAACAACTTCAGTTTCAGGTAAACTCAGAAGTCAGGTGTTTGCATTTTTAACAAAATTTTACACTTAAATTGTTTTTTTTCTAACGCTTAAGCCCATCTATACTATATTGTAACACTTCAAATGTTGTCAAATGTTAATCATATATTTCTCTGTGTTTATGTTTTTATTTATTTTATATGTATTTTTACAACTATATTCTTACCTAAAAAAAGTTAAAATGTCAGTTGTAGATTTGCGCTGAAGATGACAACATGGTTGTCAAAATACATATACACAAGTAAAAAAGTGTATTATTTTGTAATTCCGGTATTTTATTTTTAGTTCTTACATAGAATTTAAATTTGAAAATATATTACATATTCACATAAAGGATTTGTGATTCACTCAAAAATAATCTCTACAATTTTATAAAAGATTCATTCTCTAAAATCACTTGGTTAACCTAGTATTTTGTTATTTTGTATTTTTTGTTAGTTTGGCGTAATCTTAATTGAATATAAATATAGTAAATATCTACATTTTACTCATTATAATTTGCAGGTAGGCACTTCATTGTATTTAATTTTTATAAGGGAAGATATTAGTTTTTAGATATAGGTATACTATACTCTGTCCATTGAGAGAACGCATGTTAAATGGCAACTGGGCGACCGCAGAGGTCCGATTTCCCTTTCTCTTTGGGCTATGGGCAACTATGGCGGTGGTCGATTGACAAGACGGCTAGTGGCAACGCTAGATGCGCAAAATGAAACCGATTTTGGTCGGGTCGTGGCGCGTTCTCTCACTAGACAGAGTATAATTTACCTTACAATTTGTACAATAATGTTTTATGTTTATGTGTAAGAGTTATACTAAATTTTAAATTTTAATACTTTACTGGTAAAAAGCAGATATATGCATAAAACGCAAATACAAATGTATAAGTGCGTGTCAGCAATTTTTTGAAAGGTATACTCTATGAATGACTATGAATGACATAACTACTATAATTACATAATTTATTTTGTCTTTAAATTAAAAATATGTACCTATTTAATTTAATATACGTTGAAGTTCATAAAAGTTTGATATTTTTAAATAAATGATTTATTAAGTTTGTTTTTCTAGGATTCAGATGTTGCTAATATCTTAATTAAACTCAGTGAGCATTTTAAACTTCACGAAGATTCTACTGTAAAGATGTTAATATTTTCCATTTTATCTGCTATTGGTTCTTCTGATGAAACTAGTGAAGATGTAAGTATTATGCATAACATTTTTTGTTTTAGGTATACTTGGCGTCAAATGTGTTAATACTTACATTTGTTATTGTAACTTTGCTGTTTGTATTCATACATTTACTGTTTTAGAATGTGTACAAAATTGTCGAAGAAATTATGACGTTAATGAAAGACATTAAATCTCAGAAAATCAAATCTAGTGGTCTTAAAACATTATTAGCACTTGGAAAACGTTTAAACCATGATATGGCTCTTCATTTGAAGTTAACAAACTATGCTAAAAAAGTAAGTATGTATAACATGAAAATACTTAGTCAAGATATAAATTATTAGCAATTACTAATTTATAACCTATGTCATATGTATGTACCTATCCATGTAACTGTTTTTATTTTTAGATGTTGGGTGATTATAGACCAAATATAACTTGTAGAAGTTTAGAAGTTATTGGTGAATTAATGCCAGTTGAAATTCCAGATGAATCTTTAAAAATTCATTCTGAAATGCTTAAATTAATAGGAAGTTACACACAACACTACAATGCTAAAACAAGGAGTAATGCTTTCAACACAATGGTTAATATTGATATTGAATATTTTTGAGAGTTTTGATAAGAATGTTTTTTTTTTTGTAAATTAAATGAACTTGATTTCAGTAAATAAGGTTAGTTTATGTGTTGCATGTTACTTAGATTTTGAATTGCTATCAAAATGAGATCAATTTTTAAAAAAAATAAAATGTTTGGAATAAAATTTTACATTGCTGAGTTCAAGTTGGTTAAATAACACTATAGTAAGAAGATGTAGTTTGTCAAAACTCATAAACGTTCCTAGTTTTTTTTATTAACTATAATGTATAACATACAGATTAAAGCCATAAGTATTAGTTATTTACTAATACTATTTATATGAGCTATTTAATTGCACTTGATTTCAGTGAACCTTAAATTAAACTAAACCTAAATCTAGTTTGTAGGCTTGTATAAACTTATTACATAAATATTTTTAAGTTGGTAAATAAGATAAATAAATTAGATTTATTAAAATTATTATCTAAATAAATAGTAAATTGTACGAGTGTGATTTTATTAAAATATGTCCGATAAACAACATTAATTTTAAATTGTTATGTAAATAGGTTCGATTACATGATCGAGGTATTAGATTGAACCCAGCTGTATACCTTGATGTTTGTTCAGTTATTAATGATGATAATGAAATGGTACGAGAAGCTGCTTTGAATGTGATTTCTGTTTTGGGAAATTATTATCCCGAAGAGTGAGATATTTAAGTTTAAATATGAAAATATGTATGTTTTTCAACATTGTATTATATTTTATTAGAAAAATCAAAGGTACTAACGGTGAAGAAATGGCTAGAATGTCTGATGAAGCGTTTGAAAATATATGTAACTTTTTGACTGATATAAGTTATCGAATTCGTACTCAAGCAGTAAAACTTTTGGGAACTTTTAATTCTGTTAGTACAAGTGTTTTGTTAAAAACACTTGATCAAACACTAATGTCTAACTTGCGTGTAAGAATATTTGCATATTTTAAATGAAAGTAACTTATCAAAAGCTGTAATCAATCATTTCTTATTGTAGAGAAAGCGAACGTCCATTGAACGCGTGTGGGAGTGTTTAGCTAAAGGTACAGCTATGATGAGTGCATTAAGCACTAAAGATACTCCACAAGAAATGTTAGATGCTCAACAAGTTAGTTTAGTTAGTACTGGAGCTAGTGGGGCTTTTCTTCATGGCTTGGAAGACGAATTTCTTGGTAATTGTAGTATTTTATTTAAATTTTAACTGTTACAATTGAAATCTAACCGCCTCAAATTTTTTTTATGTAGAGGTACGTATTGCAACAATAAGTTCCATGTGCTCATTGGCTACTCGACATTCAGAATTTTCAGTTATTGCAATGGAGTTTTTAGTAGACATGTTTAATGATGAAATTGAAGAAGTTCGCTTAATAGCTATTGAAAGTCTGGTCAAACTTTCATATGCATCTGGTTTACGCGACGATCAAGTTGAAATTATATTAGCAGTGATAGAAGTATAATACTTAGTTATTAATTATTAAGCACATGTATTTATAATCATGAATATCAAATTAGGATTCATCAAATGTTGTTCGTGAAGGTTTACACAACATATTTGCATCATTTGAACTATTGAATCAAGAAGGATTATTGATGTGTACAAATAGATTGATTGAAAGCTTGAAAAAGTATCCTGAGGTTAAAAACTATTTAATATTATGTAGTATAGACAAACATGTAAAAATATGTTGAAGTTTCTGTTTTTATTAATTTTAAGGATAAAAAATCAATATGGAATTGCATGAAAAATTTAGGACAAAGACATCCAACATTAACATTAGCGTTAGTACCTGAATTATTGGCTATTCATCCTATGTTTGAAACACCCGAACCGAACGTGGAAGAACCATCTTGTATCCTTTGAAACTGCCAAACGTTTTGTACTATGTATTATTTTTTAAATTAATTGAAGTAACTAATTAGTAGGTTATAATTAAACACTTTCTTTAACCAACAAAACAGATGTAAGCATTTTAATATTAGTATTTAATGCAGCTTCAAAGTGTAATTCTATAATATCTTTGCTTGAGGATAAAACTATTAAACACTATAGTTACCTAAGAGATATAATGCCTCACTTGGTTCCATCATTACAAGTACGTTAATTTTTAGTTACCTAGTTGTTTTGTTTTATAATATTTGTAAAAACAATTTTAATTTAGCTTGGTGGACGTTTATCAATTAGTCAAGTAGAATTGAGGCCTACAGACTCGGACTCGTCTAAATCTCTTGAACTCCTTGAATCATTAATAAATCAAGTATCTATTGTCAAAGGAAGCACTAAAGTTAAAATCAATTTGTTGGAAACATTTTATCACAACCTTATTAGACTGGCTCAACTTGATCCATCTGTGAATGGTACAGCAGAATTAAGTGCTTTGTACATGCATAGCCAATTGCTGCTAAATAAAGTATTGAATAATAATAACAAAACATTCTATTCGAATGCCGTTTCAACACATCAGGCAAATAACGTGCGCACTAATATTTCACAGTTGTTACAAAATACTTTGAAGTATGTAAAGTTTTATTAATAAATCTTATTAATTATTATTATTTATGAATGTAACTAATCTGAGGATATTGTAGAATGCAGTATTTGTTTGTTGGATTAAGTATTCAAGAATTGGCTAGCATTAAACAATTCAAACTTAAAGTTATTGCTCTTCTTCTTGTATATATTGTGAATGCTACTAATCAATCAGCCAGAGCGTTGTGTCATTATTTTTTAACCCAGTTGGAAGATACTATTAAGTAAGATTATATTGTTAATTTTTGTATATACTCATGATTTTAGTGTTGTCCCAATTATTAGTTTACACTAGTAACCTGTTCCAAGTTATTAACAAGTTTTTTTACTACTTATTTTAAGTAAATATTTTTAATACAAACTATTAATTAATTTACACCTCATGTAGTTATTTTTTATTTTACACCTTCACGTAAAAAAATAATTTTTGAATATATATTTTAAACACTGTAAAAATGTTAAAAATATTCTTCTAGTACTTTAAAAAACTTTAATTTATTAGTATATGGTTTGTTTACACTATTTCACTAAGTTATACCTTATATAAAACGTATTGTTAAGGGTCTTTGTCGTTCATGAATTTTCTGATGTAACTAAGTTCGCATTTTTCCAATTTTCATTTTGAAAATTATTCTAAACTTGTGATTATTTCAAGAAACATATTAAGACATTTGGGATAATTTAGTCATTATATTAATAGTATAAATTTATTTTGAGTCATTTTATCTTTAAAAATATCATTTTGTTTTTTGATGATTGTGATTTCCTTGGTAGGTTTAGAGCCAACATTTATAAGTTGAATTAAGACTAGAATCTAAACACTGTAATCTTAAAATTCTCACAAAAATCTGAACTAACCAAAATTATTGCTTTTTATCATACATTTTTCTAAATATAAATCTTTAATTTTGGATGGTTTTGCTTTTGATAAGAACAAATTGACTTAGGATTTTCACTTACCCTTGAATGTGGTGATATTTGTTTGGATTTTCAATATGGTTTTTTTGAATAAAACACTTTCCAGCAAGTTCAATTTGCTCTAACCGATCTTTATTTTATTAAGATAAGGTGCGGTTGTAAATTGTACAGTTTTTGGTTGAATAGATAATTTAAAATAATTTTTATTATATATTAAAATATGAAATAATAATAATGATTAACTATCTTTAGGTATATTACTGAACACAACTTGCAACTTGAGACGTTTACGTCTATTGTCTTCAAAGAATTGTCTCAATTAGAAGAATCAAAACCGGGAATTGTAGCTAAACTACTTTTACCCATATTGCAGAGTTCAGAACCTACTCCACCACCAAAACCAAATACTAATGTGAGAATTTTACTATTTACATGAAACTAAAACTTTAATTTATGTTTGATTAATTTTATTTAGATCAAAATGTGCAAAGTTATAATTAATCGACCACAAGGTGGTCCAGATACTACTCATAAATTAATTGCCGGCTTGATTCTGCCTATTTCTCTTAACGCCGAGTTGTACAGTTTACAAACAGATTCATCATCTCTATTACGTTTAAAGATTAAATATCCTGATCAACAAACTCATTTAATCATGCCGCCTAGGAACCATTTGCGTTTAGTAAATCTTAGTAGTGGTGAGTAAAATTTAAAGAAAAATGTATCTTTAAAATGAAAACTAATCCAATTTATAATTATGTTTAGAGTCTTATTACTTACTTGATACTAATGCATTGATATCTCACCGCTCTGAATGGTCCGAAGCATGTTTTGTTGAGCTCAGTTTAGCATTTGATCTAACAGAAACAGAAGGCGCGTTGGCACATATCTTACCTCCTACACAGCCATGTATTGTTGATTTATGCAAACCAGTCAAGCTTAAAGTTTACCCAAAACCTGTCAGACGTGGAATGTAATTCATTCATTTAAATTGACATTGTATACGTACAATTAAGTATATAATAATTTCAATGTTGTCAACATAAGTTTGTATTTATTTGATTGATGTTTTAATATGTTTAACACATATTTTTATTTTGCCAACATTGTATAGAAAATAAATAATTTATTAACAATAAAAATCAGTCGCACAATTTATTAGGCTCAGTTATGTGTTTGAGCATTTCGTTATTGCTTTTAATATCAGACACTAGGTCATCAATATCTCGTAAACCTCGTAAACTGGCCCTCAAAGCATGAATGTCCTGTGCGCTTATATGACCAGCATGTTTGGCCCCACTGGAGGTGAATTTCACTTTAGCAACATTGATTAGGCCATCATGAAATGATGCATCTGATTCGTTTGCAAGTTCTATGAACCCAAGTAAACGATGTTCAAATCCGTCAATATCTTTGTCTAATATTTGTGCTTGTAAGTAAACAGTTTGAGCCATTTTGTACCAATCTGCCATACAGTCTGCCAACTGTGTGACTACAGGTTGAACATCTGTCTCAAGTAATGTACGAGCTCTATGACTGGTTTCAGTGATCTACAAAATCATGTTAGATAAAAATATATATCCATAGACAAAAAATAGAGAGATTAGACCATTAGCATTTTAATATCTTTTAGGAAGTTGAAAGCGCGTATTTTTTTCCGTCTTAAACGTAAAACAGGAATTTAGACATTTTCTTTTACCAATACACTCCGATTGATCTAATGACGTAACAAGAATAATTCTGGAAACAGATTAGAACTTGTCATCAGATTGACATTCCAATTTTTTTTAAAATTTAATTTGTAAACAGATACAAGATAAAATCATAAATTTGATATGGCAGTTTTGAAGTAGATTTCATGTGAAATTCAAAACATCAGTTTTCAGATATCTTTTCTTATCATTAAGTCAATCAATACATTAGAAATAGTCAAAATGGAAAAGGTTTGAATTCCTGTAATTTGTGTAAGGTTGACAGAGATAGTAAATTACTTGATTAAAACACTATAATACTAAATAAAGTAGTTAATGTATTATTCAATCCTTTTAATATTTTAGTATGATTTTTTTTATTATAAAATTTTGTGTTTTGATAATTTAGCCTCCAGGAGAAATTTCAATGGATTCCGTCAATTATTATAATATATAATACTTACATAATGTGGCAGTCAAACGGTAAGATTTAAAAAAACTCTACAAAAAGTTCTCTCTCCAAACTCTCAACAGCCTCCATCAAAATTTGACTGCCGCGCTTTGTACTATCTAGATACTGTTATAATTTTTAAGTAAAACTATCTCATTACTATCAATGTTTATTATAAAGGTTTGAAATTTAAATGCCGAGTAGGAATTTACAAAGATAAAGGATGAAATTATGATATAAGAATTTATGTACGTATTATTATCATAATTTTTAATTAATAAATTTTTAGTTATAATTGGTAAGTACCAATAAATATTTAAATTAATGATTTTAATATTATACCTTAATTATTTCCAACACGTGGAACTGTTCATCGTTATATGTTAGACTACGTGTGGCGCGGTCTCTTAACAAATGTTGCCATGAATCTCTTAGTCTTTCCACGAGCGTTTTTATTCTTGCAGGAGCACGATTTTTGTTAGGACACTTAAATGTTCTAGTAGCTGATTGCCATTCTCTAGTCAACGTTTTTTCTTTTACGTATCGTTGATATAATTGTTGTATTGCTAACGTTAGACCAGTATTGAGTTCTTCAGTTATTTTTTCCAACTCATCTTTCAGATTTGTAGACGTGTTCTTGATGCCCATCATATTGTTAATGCTTTTGTGTCCTCGTAAGGAAATGTCAACTAGATATTTTATACATTTAAACACAGTTTGCAAATGGTCACTTTTCTTTAATAAGGATTTTAGTTTTTCAGTAACAATTTTAGTAAATACATGTACACATTTATTTATCAATTGACTATTTAGAGACAATTTTTCAACACGTTTTTTACATACATGTCCTACACTACATGCAGTCTTAGCAAGTCCTGCATCACTATCAACCGATGTTAGTTTAGGAAGTGACATGTCTGGAAACTTAGGGAAATTGGGCATTTCGCCATCAGGTGTCAACGTAACATTATTATTTTCTTTACTAAACAGTAGTATGGGCTTATGACTTTCAGTGGGCTTGTAAGACCTGCCAGGAAGGTCTAATCCTACTTCAGACAAAAGGTGTGTAGACTTGTACAAAAGTATTTGATTAGCAGGAGTTATCTCAGTTTGTTCTTGAATCAGACACTGAAGTCTTTCGTACGTTTCATCAGGATGCAAGTAAACACGAATATTCTGAACACGATTAGAGTGGAATATATGTAGTAACCTCCTATCTAAAGTTTTTGTTACTTCGGTAAAGAATTTATCAAAACTCCAAATTCGCTGTGGTTCTAATTCTAAAAGGCCAGCTAAAATTGGCGTTATCAGCTTTTTACATCCGTCGCTTAACTGACAATTTTTTGGTAAATCTCTGCTCCATGTAATTGAACCTTTATCGGATGTTTGTACACCAGATAAAACACCGGACGCTTTTTCGGTGGTTATATAGTGCATAGTCTCTTTGTTTCGTCGTCCACCATATGGCCTGAATGGCAAATTTCCAGTGGCTACGTGATACAGCGTAACACCGATTGACCATAAATCAACAGTGGCGCCAAAAGTTTTGGCAACAGGTTTTCGTAGAACTGCTCGTTCATACCTGAAAAGAAATAACAAATCAACGTAGGGAAACGTAGTAAAACATTAACGCGTTTCAACTTCCGTACATATGTGGATGTAGATATTCCTCGGTTCCGTACAACGACATGAACTCTTGATCCTCGTGTAGTTCCCTAGCGGCTCCAAAATCGGTTAATTTGTAAATAGGCCGACCGTCGTCGCTGAGGAATTTCATTATGTTCCCCGGCTTCAGATCCCTGTGCACTAAGTTGTTATCGCGCAGATGTTTCATGCCGGCCGTCAGATGTTCTAAAACTAACAGGAACTCGTCTTCCTGTAGTCCGTAGGTATTCTCCGGATCGTCCAGTATCGTAAACAGACTTCCGCCGGTACACAGTTCCATGACGATGACCTAAATGAGAACAAATATTGAATCATGTCCAACACCGAGGTGATCGCCAGAAACGTCTCACTTTTCCTCGGCTTTCGTGTTCCTCCTCGATGGCCAGTAGCTTGACGATATTTTCGTGCTTGACCTTTTCCAGCACCTCGAACTCGCGCATCTGCACGTCCAAGGGCCGCATGTGACTCAGCTGGTTAAATGTTTTGACCGCTACCGGTTCGCCGTTGTGCTTGTTGACGCCCTGATAGACTGCACCGGTCGCGCCTTTTCCGAGCACGCTGGTGGTGCACCACACGTAATTGGTGGATCCGCGTAAAAACGACATGGCCGACGCACGAAGACTGCAGTGTAAGGACGCAGACGGTTCAAGTGTTGTTTGCTTTCTCTAAAATCCGCAGCGGTGACACGGCCATCGGTCACGGTCTGCCGAGTACGATTCTCCGGAAAGAGCGGCGGCCTTCTGCCGAACTCGAGACAGGACGGACGGCAAAACTGCAAAACAAGTGTCGAGACGGGTGCTTGCGTTCCGTAACTCGCATTGTCGGCTAAAACAGTAAAAATTGAAAAACAAAATTGAGTTTTTGTTTTTGGACATTTTCCGTTATCACACGAAATCTTATCACCGTCGGGAACCCAAACAAACAAGAAATTTGATAAGGCTAACGGGTGAAGAATACATTTTTTTAATAAGGCGGAAAAAAGAAATTGATAAAAAAGAAATTTTCAAACGCGTACTACAAATAACAAAAACTATCGTAGCAAACGTTTCAGCTAATTTACAGACCGTATAATTTTGTCAAGTTCACTTCTTCTTTTGTACTCAATCCTATATGATTGGTTTGTACAGCAATCTTAGAAGATTTAAAATATTTGCAATTTAAATAGCAAAATCTTTTTTACTTAAATAACAATTCGTCGCAATTGTTTTAAAAAAAATTGGATTTCCGGCACCTTATAAGTGTATAATATGAAAACATGTTATGCAAAACATATAATATTATATTTTATGCACAAACCTTTTTTTTTTTTTAATAAATTAATAATCGAAAAAGTTGACTTTAATAATTTGAATGAACTATATATTTTGTGAGTAGGTACCTAACGTTCTAACTATTGTTTTTAGTATAGATCATGCAGAGGGTCCAACTTAGGGGCTGTGGACTAGAGACTTGTCTTCAATATAACAAATATGTTGTTTTGCGACAATTAATGTCTGCGAACTAAAATGCCCAAGAAACGTCCCTTAGCAATACGATTTAACTCGTTCGTTTTACGCAGAGCCGGATTGGGTACCAAATTTTTACCGGCCTTCTTTTCAATAATCAGCTCATAAATGTATGAATAAAATGTTATAATAAAAAAACTCAAATATCGAGTTTGATCAATTTTTCGAGGTAAAATAGACGGGCGTTTTTTGAAAAACGTAAACTGTGGAGAACCCATGCGAATAGTTGTGCACAAGGGTCACGGCTTATATTTGACCCACGACGCGTTGTATACAAGTTAAGTGGTTATATTATATTGTCTCTCGTTAGTTACTATATAGTTATTATTTATTAGTAGTTTTTTTTTTCATTTTTCACCCCGAGATTCACCCTATTATAAATCATATTTTTAATTAGTGTGATTTACGACTAATAATTTAGGTATGTGAGTTCAAATTAAAATGGAGATCTCGTTACTCACATGGCGTTGTAGTAGGTCACAGATTTGGATTGTTTTGAAAAGTGTAGTTAAAACGTTATAACATTTTAATAATGCTAAAATACTAATGATTATAATTCTTTACATTTTTTTTGGGTATAGGTGATGATAACTATACTTTATAGGAAAATTTAAAATTATTACTATTACTATTGTACCGACGTAATGTATAAACTTATTCTTATATTGTTTTACGACTAACGTAAAATGAGCGATTACTTTAACTATCCGACCATTATGACGTACGTAAATATGGAAAACTATAAAAAAGAATCTTTATTTTACGCTTCATAAAAATTATCCGGCTTGAAATAAAACAATATCTACAGGTAGGTGACTTTGACAGGACGGGAGTTCGTAAATGGAGAGAATTAGTCCGGAATCGAGAAAAATGGAGGGATTTAGTGATGGCGGTGAAAACTTAAACTATCAGAGAGTGTTCGATATTCATAAAATAATGAATTTTAGGATTATTTCCGATATCTTAAAAGTAAACAACATAATATTTTTTGCTACGTCATAAATTTTATAATCAAACTAAAATACTTTATTATGTGCAACGTAAATAGCTCGAAAAGCAAATTCTTCGTAACCGGTTCACACGCGTAGTATTTTTTTTTTTTATAGATTCTAGTGAAATAAATAGGTTTTTTTCAAGGCAGAAAAGTGAACAACCGATACATTTTGGTCTAAATTTTTCAAAACATATAGTTCGGTATCATCGTTGATTCGATTTTGAGACAAAATTTAAATTCCACGACACCTAAGCACAAACGCGAATCTTATATTTTAATTCGTAAAAATTTTTATTTTAAATCGTGACCGCAGAGATTTCATCTATTCCGCGTGTCGTGACTGCAGCACTGGAATGCAAACGCGCCGGCAGATGGCGCGCGAGCCGATCGACCCCGTTCGACGTGCCGCCGCCGCGGCGATATTTTGTTTACAGTTTACACGAGTCGATTCCGTCAATCCGTCCGCAGTAATCGTGCCCGTCGGTCGTCCGTCGGCGTTGCGCACGTAACTCGTGTGTTCGAATTTCATAACAACGTACAGTCTCGCGAGCGAGTTGTGATAAAAAAATAAAAACGGAAATTTTTTAATTTTGTTTCAAATTTTTTTTTGCGTTTCCCTCGTTTTTCCGGCCGTCACGACGCGCGATGTACCGTCGCGCGCCCGTCGTCCGCGGCTAAGCCGATTCGCGAGCGCCGCCGAAACACTGTATAACGATAATATTTAGCGAATTATTATTATATAAAAAACAAAATTTCATAACTATCATTACCTGTCGTCGTGACCTATCGCGTTTTTTCGTGCGGTCGATCGCGTCTCGTGTGTGTGTGTGCGTGTGGTCGATGAACATGGAAGGCAACAACGGGTTCGGCAAAGACTGCAATGCCCTCGGCGGACTGTTCCAGCAGATCGTCACGGACCTGAAGGTAAATTATTATTAATAATCCGCCGTAACCGCGTTCGTGTGACGACACTACCCAGCGGTGTATATATATATAGGAATAGGTTCGATAACTATCGCGGCTTACCACCACATGCGAATTACGCGATCTTTTCAAAACGCGAGTTCGTCGGCCGCCGCCAGCTCCAAATAATAACGATAATATAGGCACCTGTCCGTAATAATATAATTAATTCGCGCGTCGAATTAATCTCTGAGCGATGACCTATTGTGGTGCTAATAGTGTTAGGTGCTTATTGTTGTTAATATTTTTTATTATCCCGACGGGAGAAGAGAGCAGAAAAAAAATCCGCTTCGAACTCTGCGCGACATTGCGCGCGCCGCGAAACGCGAACGATAATAATATTATGTTATTATGTGTGTCACGTCGTATCGCACGCGCTATTTCCACAGCGCGTGTGATATAATCGTGGGCTTTATTTGGGCACTCGTTTTGGAGGTGGGTGGTAAACTCTGTTTTTTCGTTCTCTTTTTTTTCTTTATCTGAAAACCAGATTGGAACGGTATCAAAGTTTACCGGAGGAAACGTTTCTGTTATGAGAGTTTGTAACGTGACGTGTCCACGTTGAAGACAAAAAATATAAGTACTTATCAATTGTTTTGTGGCATAAGCCCAGCCAAATTTTTAAATCTAGTCGCAGGGCTAAATATAGGGTTAAAACCTCCGATAATTATTGGTTATGTGACTGTCCCAACGCCTCAGTATAACTGGCTCACATTAAGTTCTTCAACTTTTTATTACATTTCCTAGAAATCGCTAAAACAAAAAGAATAATGTTAAAACAATGTCAAAACTTCCCAACTTCTCCACCATACTATATTTATTTATAAACGGGCAAGAACCCTTAAAAACGTTAGAATAATAGTACGGTAAGTGATACGAATTACATTACAAAATAATTAAAATTTAGAACAGTACACGACAATAACATACCTTATAAAAATAATAATTAAGAATAACAGTTTTGACACTAAGTTTATAATAAAATTATAAATAATTAACTGTAGAACTCTTAATGCTTTATAAACATTGTGTTTAAAAACATGGCGCGACATAAACAAGAAATCGATACGATAATTTTGTTAGCTAAAGTTAGAAAAAATGATACGGAACTATAGTTAGTGTTGTAAGATGGGACGACCAACAAATTTTGTGACCTCGTACCATAATTTCTGAAGTTAAATCCAACCAGGGAAAGTAGTTCGGAGGAATTTATGTTATCATTCAGTAAATCGCACAAGAACATCATGTCTGCAACTTTTCTTCTTGATTCACATAAAGACGCCCCCAGATGGGGGATATATTATCATTTATTCTGAACACCAATATCCTTCAAATAATCAAGAAAACAAAAACCGCATTAATCTCGCAAAATGTTGGCGTAAATTAAAAAATTTATTAAGATGACGAAAAAATTCGA
This sequence comes from Hormaphis cornu, assembly GCA_017140985.1. Taxonomy (NCBI): domain Eukaryota; kingdom Metazoa; phylum Arthropoda; class Insecta; order Hemiptera; family Hormaphididae; genus Hormaphis; species Hormaphis cornu. The sequence continues at coordinate 19,285,701 of CM029358.1, read as the reverse complement.
GAAGGAAAAATAACTCGAGTGAAATGTTGAATGTAACAAAAAGAAAAAAAAATATTTTCAACAACATTTTCTAATAAACAAATTGGACGACTGATACCGGACGTTAGAAACATTTAAGAATTTGTATTACCTACTATTTTCAACTCAATTTTATACTATGTGTAGTAACTATCATTTTAACAAAAAACATTTTTTTTCAACTCGACTTACGAGTCCGCGATTTACGTATAACATAGTATAACATAATTTTCGTAAACGCGGCGGGACATTTTAGTAATGTGGGACATGTGGTTTTGAAAAATGGAAAAATCCCCCTTAATGCGGGTCACCATATATTATTCTCTTGGTTGAAAATATTCTGCGTATTATCTATAATTTGTATAGCTGTTTAGTGGTTTGAAACGATCAATTTCGTATTATCTGGTTGATTTCTAAATAGCATTGGCGCATAGCGCTAAATAATCTAATAATAATAATAATAATAATAATAATAATAAAATAATATTCTCGGTCGACGGTAATACCTACGTAATAATCGAGGTAATAATAATACAATAATAATAATATTCGACTTGTTCAAAAATTTTCCGTTATAACCTATCGAGATAATAACTTAACTGGTCGCTTATTTCAGATTTTTAATCAAATTATTTGGTCAAAAGTTTTTTTTAGGTTTTTTCCTATGCCATAATATATTACAGAGATTCCCACCTATTAGGTGTATAAAATATTATTAATACATATTATGTTGAAGGGTTTATTATTGTAATTTAGCATCTTTCTGAGTTAGACCGTCCGTGGTCCAGTGTTGGTTTTATAAATTTTGGTGAATATAAAAATATTTTCTAGGCTTAACAGTCCAGTTCAAGCCGCGTCCTATCTGTGTAAACGACCCATGAGCGGATATAGCGGATATTATGGGGAAGGCGGCCAGTTGACTTTTATAAATTAACCAAACCAGAGCCGTCGTTAGCTTTTGTGAGGCCCCAGGCCAAAAAAAAAAAATGATTTTTAAAATCTGTATCGTTCTATATACAAATTAAAGAAAAAATAAAAAACATTGTTGGAATGTACACAAGTTATGATTCTTAGCGCTTTAGAGCTACTTAAAAACTGTCACGCATTGTAAAATGGTCCGATTTAATATGTAATAATTGCTATATTACCAATTTTTGCAAAATTTTCTATTTCAAAAAAGTAATACTTACCCAAAAAACAAAATTTTTGTGAACGAGATGGGAAATTGTCCCTCCCTTGTATTCGCTCTTGCTGCGACCCAAGTAAATATAACCTATCTAACACAAATTGAAAATAATATCCTGCAGGAACAATCGAAGGAAAGGTGAACTGGTATAAATATTAGTGGCAATCGAAATTATAGAGCGCAAACGGGGAATATAACACATTTCGGAAAACTTGTATGGTCTTTAGACAGTATAATATACTAAAAAATTATGTATTAATTTAACTGCTGGTTAGTGTCACAAAATTTTTTGTTTTGTTTGCCATTTTAAAATGTTTTCGCCTTAGACATTTTAATATATTAATATGTCTTTGGTTTTCATACAGGACTCATAGTAACCGTAACCAGAAGTTCATTTCGAAGTCTACGCTAATATTACATTGAAATTATTGGTTAATTTTAGAAGAGTTAAATATCAACGAATCATTAATTATTTAATTCTCATCAGTCTTTTCTGGTAAGGGAGGCGTGTCTCTGTCGTAGATAGTACAGAATGTTATCACTCCCCTGCGGAAGACCACAGACTTCAACAGTTCTGTAGAAGTCTGGTTACGAAATAAAAATTATAGTTATGTGATATTATTTTACTTGACTATACTTTTATCATGATCAGTTGACTTCAAAATGGACTACAAATTACAATAAAGTTAGAAAACTGTGCATTAAAATATTTCCACGTGTACAACTAACAAAGCTGTTACCATTTATTACGATAGTCGTTTTGTACACTACACGAAATGTGCAGCTTATATTATCAAGTTACTGTTTTTACGGGTTTTTTTCCTCTATTTTATTTTTGTTTGACTATTTTGTTGACTAGCAAACTACAATATTTTTGTCACACTGTCACCGCACGGCACACATATTCATAAAACTATGGTTGTTGGTAAATTCCGCTAACCCGTCATTTGTAACGCCATATAACAGTAGATATACAGCAGATATTTTTAACACTCGTATTTAAGTTATGGTAATAAAGCTCTGGTTGACACTTCTGATTAGTGGTGTATCAAATACTGCCCGACGATTTAAAATGAATTACATTTTTAATAGAAAAATTCCTAGAAAAATTTGCGGTTTTTAGATTTATACTAATTTTTCTTTTTCTGTACCTAGAATTTGTAATTCGTGTACGATAACATTTACCTATAACGTTCAAAATTATTTTTTTTTTATCATAATTCGAACTACTCTAAACTTATTTTTGATTCAGTAGTTTTTGGGTCGTATTGTTACGTTATTACGCGATTTATCCAAAATTATGCAAATTATTTTTTGTGGGCTTTTTTTTTTAATGTCTGTCGGAGTTCATATTTAAATAACATTAGTATTTATCCCTGTGTTTTTCTATAATTTTTTATTATTTAAATTTAAAATGTATCTGCTATAGGTTAACTACAGTTCACAATAATTAGGTATTTAGATAATAGTCAAGGGACCCATCGATGCTAACCTTATTAAGTGCTATTTGCAGCGCTTTTTTTTCAATTTATTTTTAAAAACCATAATGCGTAAGTATATGTACTGACAGTATAGACATGTTTTTCATAAGTAATTACTAGTTTTGAAAAGAATATTTATGGTAACAAAACCTAAATCTGTTGTGTGATAAATACCTACTTTGACAATTGTATGCTGGTTTGCATAAACATATCGATGTAAATATTTTGGTTCTGTTAACTTTGCCAACTGATTGCAGATTCAAATTCCTATTGTGTAAACTGTTTATCGACTCGTCAAATTTAATATTATAGTATCTATTGTAAATCGTAATACTTTATTTTGTACATACAGCGATCACTTTTTTTTTTTTTCTGATCCTATGTAGTTTTTGACGAGAAAAATAGTGGCGCAATACAAAGTACAACCAGAATTATCCGGTTAGTAGGTAGGTACCAAATATTTGATTATACATTATTCTCGGGATTATACTACTTTTTGTACTACTATAAAAAGAAAAAAACAACTATTAGGGAGAAAGGCGGTAGAAATTCCGTGAAAATCGGTATCTTCTGAATAGTATATGGCATGCTGAACGTAATTAATTAATTAATTAATTAGTGTACAATCTGTCTTGATATGTGTACAAAATATGGTAGAGCAGCCATATAGGTGCTATTGTATCTACATTATGTACCTATTATGTAAAATTGGCTTTGAATAGCTATAACTTGGAAACCAAAGTCCGATCGTACAATTCTGAGTGCACTACTATTTTTCTCGTCAAAAACTTCAGGTACCTACATAAAAAAAAAAACTTATAATAAAATGGGTGTTGGATGAACTAGATTTTGTCTTAACACGTTCAGTGTTCCACCACTGTCGGATCACTGTGATCGCGCCTACACTGTGTTTGTGAATACATTAAATGGTACCTAAGCTATTATAGAGACAGATAACTATGTGATAATTGATGAGCAATCACGTTTCATGTTACTAGTGTGGACCAAGTTTTAGAAAAAAATCTGCCATTTTTGCTTAAATTTTACTGTATAAAATTGAAATGTTGTACAGACAAAAACTGCAATTTTGCAAAATAACTAGGTACTTACTTATGTGATGATTGTGTTATGCCTCGTAGTCTGGATTATGCTTAGTATTTATTATTATCAATTATCATGAATTTTGAATAAATTAATGTTGTTTTCTCAGTATTATCATTGAGTACTAACGGTTCTACTAAAAAAAAGTACCTAATGCTATTATACTTCTAATAGTCCGTTGATCAAATGAGTATTATATGTCTAATTAAGGTTGTCAAAGTTCGATTTATGATCTACAAAAGATAATATAAAGATTGAAAATATCGTGCAAATTCATTTATAAGTTTATAGGTGCCTTGACTCATACTTTAGTAAAAAAGTGTAGGCAACAATATGTTAATTAAGGTAGAGCACATGATTACAAAAACAACACGCCAATTCTTGAATACTCTATAAAATATTACCATGGTTTTAATTTCGTTTATTTGTTGGTTTATTATTTTATGAACAATAAATATGATACATTTACCGATACCTAATTAAATCGAGTATTAAGTATTTACCTCGGTATTTACATTTACAAATTATAATGTTGTTTATCTAATATTATTCTTTCCATAATTACATCAATTAGGTTTTATTAGCAATTTATTTTTGTTTTTAAAACGCACATGTTTACTTTAATAATACTCTCAATCTATAATTAGGTTGTATAGTTAAAATAATAAAAGGAAGACAATTCTAAGTCTGTTGGAAAGTTGGTTGAAACTGGAGTTTAGTGACTACTTAAGAGTAGGTAACAGCTTTGTATGGGTCTTTGTCTGGTTTGGAAATTGTAGTATAATTATTGTACGTTACATAGCGTCTGAATGTAATAATAAATTATTGTATTTGAAAAACAATCCTGAGCAAACTCAGTTATCTAATTACTTCTTCAATAATAAATAGCTGCTAGCATTTGTTAAAATTTTAACACAATTTAAGTGTTAAAGTTTCAAAATATTGGTTTTGACCAAAGTAAATCTATTAAATGATAGCTATTATTTGCATGTTTTGTTTAATAATAAGTGCGTAAAAATTTCATTCTTAAAACTCTAATAAAAAATAAGTCTTGTGTACTTGCTAGTTAGTACCTTAGCTTGTAGGTAAAGTTTCATATTTTTTTTGTTTGATTTTTTTATCCAGGAGGTTTTAGATTACTAAGCTTGCTCAAAACTGTTTTTTAAATGCAATGATTTATCATTGCTTGCAAATATTATATAATATATTAAAACTTCCATAACAGTTTGAAAAATGAAAACTTTAAAATATTAAAACATAAAACATTAAAATATAAAACTTTAAAAACTTTAAAGTATGTACGTTGTACCTATATTGTATACATATATATATAACCCTACTTGAACATTCTTATGAATTACCTCATAAAAAATTCTTGTGACTTGTCAATGTCATTTCATTGAGGAATGTCAGCCTAAGTCAATTAGAAATAATTTCCATAAATAATAATGTTTTTCTTAAACAAAGGACACACCTTATAGTCTATACAATAATGAGCTTTCTCTCATTTGGCTAAAAATTAAAATATTTATTAAATTTACAATTAGAAAAATTAGTAGTAGTCTTTACTAATTATCATACTACGATTTATGGAATTGACAGCATTGTAAAAACAAAAGAAGCAATTTACTTTAGGACTTAATTTTAAATTACTTAAATTATAACGTATTTATACTCTAGGTACAGTATAATTATTACTTTCTTACCTTGTATATTTTATAAATTTTCCATTTTTTAACTAAAACTCTGATTGAATCTTCACTAAACACAGTGAACACTTCTGTTCACTGGTCAAATTGAAAGTTTACAGTTCACAGTGTTACTTTTTGGACCACAAAGTTGCAAGTTGAAAGTGGGTTAACCAAGGGGTTAACAGGGTGATGTGTACAAAACGTTAACTTTGAATAATACAATATATTATATATATTTATATAAATTAACAACTATTGTAATTTGCTTTCATTATAATAATCTTACACTCTCTTGAGGAGCATCGTAAACATATTGACCTGTTTAAAACCAGTTTGACTTCCTGTTTCCGATTTGAAGTATGCCTTAGGGATTTAGCCCAAAAAGAAGTCAGGTTATTACTTACCAATGTTTAAATTTCTTTCCTAATTAAAACATTAGTTAAAACATATCTAAGCATTAAAAAGAAAAAGAAAAATTATCCATTTTAGATGAGTAGTTTAAATAGTTATATAGTGAGTTATTTAGTAAGACAAAACCAAGGACAAAACTAACATAATATTTTAGATTCTGAGTGCATCAGAGAATATATTGATTTTACAGTAATATTTTTGTCTCCTTTACTTAAACAATAAAAATAATCCAAATCTTTAATAATAACACCAAAAGATTATTTAAAATTTTTTAAAATTTTGTTTAGTTTTCAAGTTGTAATAAAAAATTGCAATATTTTTCTAACTTTGAATCAAAAAAACAAAAAGTATTGAATTCTATGTGTATAAAAAAAAATTCACAAAATTCAAACTAACAACAAATAAATATGTAATTTTAAGTCTATTTATATGTATGATAAATTTACCTTATACATTTATAATGTATAAAAAGTAACTGTATTACATACTGTCTAGCGTCAAGTTCTAGTTTAATGTTATTACATACTTATTTATTTGTAATTTAGTTATGTCGGTTACCATTAGAGAACCTACTGCCATGACACTCTAGGTTCTATGTACATTATACGTATGTAACACAGCAAAAACCGGTCTCTTGACCATCTATAGTGTGTCTGCCATTTTGCAAGCCACCGCGAAAAAAACAGTTAGAACTGAACAGTATAAAACTTAAACATATTCATCTGAGGTAAAATCTTGGATAAGATTAAAAAAAAAAAAAAAAACAACTATATCTAATTCAATATAGTTAGTCTTAGGTCATGTCTAATAAGAAAGTCTAATAGTGTATAAGTTTATTATTATTTTATTGTATAATTTGAAATCTACCCAGGTATTATGTTTATTTTATTTAATTAAAATAGTTAAATTTTATAAGGTGACTGATGTACCACCTAAGTGATTTTTAATTCATACATAGTCGTTATTAAAAAATAGAATTGAAAGTTAAATAATTGTAAACTGTTTACCTATGAATTTTTAATATTTATTATTTATACATTAGATCGCTGTCAGCCATAGAAGTTATTTATGCGTTGTGTGGGAAAAACAGCTATTAAAGTAGCAACCAGTGACAGTGTAAAAACTTCTTACATACAATTAACCTCTCGATTAATATATTATTTTATGTTTAATTTAAAACAATTAGGTATTGGACATTTTTTCTCTTAGATTTATCCAGAAATTTATCACCACTTATACTTTAATTTTTTTTATGTCGCTAACCACTTCCACCTTTTTCATGGTTTACGTGCAATAAGTAAATATATCCATAATAATCACCCATAATACTGATAAAAATTAAAAAATTATAACATGAGTATAAGAAAAGTCTTTGTACCAAATTTTAGGGTAAATGATTAGTGTAATATTGTTCATTTTTATCTACCTATTGTAATTATAATTGGTAGCACAAATAAAAATAACTGTGTTTAAGTAACTATATATCAAAGTCTTGAACCTTGTAAACATTAAACACACATATTATTATGACACATGTATCAAAAATGTGTTGAAATGTAAAATCCGAGGTAAAATCCTTTTTCCTACTTATTAACCTCGTAGTCAAAAATATTGGGACTTTAAAGGGGGTGGTTATAGTTCCCTTAATGTTATTGCAATAGAATATTTAAGTACCTATTAGTTATTTTACTTTTATGAAACTATCACATTGTTTTCGGCTATTTAGCACCAAAAAAAAAAAATATATTATTGGGATTCCACCAATGATTGTTCTAAACGATTTTTAGTCGTATTGTGACTATTAGCTATTTTGAATATTGATATTGATACTCAACAGTTGACTCAAAAGTCATGTTTTTACTGCAAATAATTCAAAGAAAAATGCTAACAAGTGAAGTGAGCAAATGCTGCATGTTATGCTAATCTTCAGCAAAGTTCAGACTACTAAATTGGATATAAATCTAGACGTATAGTTTGCAGACTTTGACATTTGCTTTTAAAGCTTTATTAATTACCTACTATAGACACTATGTGAGGTTTCTTCTTTGTCCTCCCACCACGAGGAATCTTTGGGTACAGGGTGAATCAAACAAATGATAAAATAATCAAAAATAAAATAAAAATTAATGATAAACTCTAAAGCCAATCGACAAAATCTTACACTTAAGATTCTATTTGAAAATCTCATTTTTGGTATACATACTATATGAAAATTATCTAGAAAAGTACATTCTCCAGATAATATTCTCCTTTATTCGTCTTATACAATATATTCATCTATTCTGGTTTTGTTATATCCCATTGCTTGCTGTAACATCTGAGTATAAACTACAATAATTATTAGTTTGTCTTGAATTCTTAGTATCTGATTACCTATATTATATCCATTGTTGTTTATCGATTCCTGTTAGCTGTCATGTTTGTTTAGAATATTCTATTTAACCTGATAGTTTTTGGTAAAGTTTTGTTGGGTCATTTTATGTGCAAAATTACATTTAATCTAAACCTTTTAAAAAAAAAAAAATAATTTTAATTGAATTTAAATTACTCTGTTTACATTTAAAATTTTATGAGATGTATTTATTAATTTGTAATGTTTCTGTTTCAGAATGGAACTCCATTGTGGGAAGATTTTATGACAAAAGCTACAAAACTTCATACATGTCTTCGGTCAGTATTAACTATAAACTGTAAAGTATAGTATACATTAATGTCCTAAACCAATAAAGTTCAATAATACATTTTTAAATTTTAAATAGTATATTTAAAACTGTATTCAGTTTATTACAAAAATAAGAATTTCAGATGTTTTCAGTGTTTTTGTATTTGACTTTTAACTTAAAAGTCTGAAACACACTATTAATTGTTATCTACCTGTTATGTATCCATTTTTTTTATAATTTGTAAAAATGTCTAGTCTTTTGGCTAAAAATATAAAAAGTTACAACAAGGTTATAAAAATACAATTTTTAACTATTAAAAATGTACCTGACGTTTGCAATGTGGCTTGTATTTAATTTATACTGGGTTTTTTTTTATTTCTGCTGTGACTTTAAAATTTAAGTACTTATAAAAAATTAAAAAAAATTCTTGAATTCTTTACATTTAAAGATAACAGAAAAAAAAGTTTGCAGAAACCTAGTACGTGCAGTGACGTGTGTAAATTATACTGTACCTAATAGGAAGGTACTAGATATGTACGTTGATCACAAAAAAATAAAACTGCATAGTGTTATATTATACAAGGTGACTTTTTCGTTTGTACTGTACATAGAGAATCAACATTTTTTTTTAAACATTCAATCCATTGTTCTTTCTTTTAATCCTTCCAGAGACCAAAAATGATTCAAATTTATAATTTTCAATTTTTACACATTATTTATCAATGGAATATATGTGTTCTAACGTTGTAAAAATTTCAAAACATTTTCACCATTATAGAGCTGATTAATACAGAAATTTAAAAATTTACAATTGTTGGAGTGTTTGACTCGCCATAGACGCAAATAAGGGAGTGGGGGTGGAAGGCTGTCTACCTCAAAAACACGTGTAGCTGCTTAGAAAATTTGTAAAATGTCCTTGTTAAAGTTGAAAACGTATTCTAAGTATTTAATTCAACAAATTTGTTGTCTCTAGTTGCGTTTTTAGGTATTAATTATACATAGTTATAACTTACACAGAATCTTAATGTGTATAAACAATGATTTTGTATTGCTTAAAAATGTTATAAAATCGTCAATCTACAGTTATACAAATCATTGATTTACCAGAAACAGTGACCTAATTCATTAGAACGATCGATTACTTTTGCTATGTATCTTTAAAAAAATTAATTTTATGTAACCTACATTTTTACATTTAAAATATAGTTTATAGCGATAATATTGTACAAAATAACTGGTGAATCCAAATTATCAATTTAAATAATGTAAAATATTAAATGTAATAATCTTCTATATATTTTATGTTATGTGTACATGTCTGATATACTATTTATATATTATATTTTTCTTTAGTCCCTAGTTGTGACATTTGCACAACACACTGTAAAGATTAAATCAAAACTTTTGTAATAGTTGGTAAAACTGCACTGTTGTAATCTGTTTTTAAAATGTTGATGAAAAATTCATTTTGTTAGTATAAATAAAAATACAATTTCAATGAACAGCTTGAACATTAATTTTGTCAATGAACTTCTATTTTGATATTAATGTAAAGTAAAACACTGTAATTTAACAGAAAATCGCACATGCTGCAGTTTTATTCAATCCAAGTGTTTTTAAAATAGTTTAATATATATGTAACTTAAATTTTTGAATGATGTAGTTTTATAATTTTTCAGAGCAACTATTAATGCGATTGGAGCTTATCTTGATGCATTTCAAAAAATTGCTGATGCTGCCACTAACGCCAGAGGTACTTTATTATTATTTTTCTAATATTATTAAGCATACAACAACATTTAATTAATTTGTTAATCAAATTAAAGTTTCAACCAAAGTCAATTCCTAAGATCTTGTATTATAATTGTTTTTATTTTTGAGCATAGATTGTCTTATCAAAGCGACCATTAATACATAAATAATAGATAATTCATTATTAAGTGTACATTTAGATGTATGTTTTTGAGTTCAAAAAGTTTCATGTTATTTATTGCCAAATTGTAAAATTGTAAGAACTAATGAATTAGAATATATTTTATATTAGGTAGTTATTTTGTTGAATGTAGTCAAAACACATATAATGAAATATGCAAGAATGTATTGTTATATGTTATATTACTTTACCTATAGCAATTAATGAGGTAATAACTTTTGTCCTGTAGATAAATAACATAAATTTAAAAATTTGGTTAAAACTTGAACTATTGGTATTTTTGTAAAACTTAATGAGTTACTGTTTTTTATCTCACATATTTTTGTTGCTATAAAATACAAATCTGTTAGGATAGCGGAAAAGAACCATAGTTTATTCTTTATTTTAAATGTAATGCAAAATAATGATTTATAGACGCGTTCAAATTACATTACAATCCTATGTAGGATGTTTAGCATTATTATAATGTATATTGTATGTATAATATAACCCAAGAAAAAATTAATTCCAATGTCCAAAAATATTTTAATACATCACAATAATAATTTTACATTGAAAAATTATACTTTAGACCTTATGCATTTACGAGTTTTATAATTGATGGGTTGGAATTTTGCTCTTTATTATAATTAACTTGGTACAAAGTATGTACAAATGATCATGATAAAACGTTCAGGTTCAACCAAGTAAAAGTGATGGATTTGTATTTGAAATAAAATTAATGTTACTGTTCTCTGAGGTGTCATCATCTTTAACTTAAGGAAAATAAAAATGATTTTATTTTTGCAGTTTTAAATTGACCATTTAATAATAGATAGTACTAAATCTTATATTATTAACACTTATATATAGGTACGTGTTTATTATGATTACAATTAAAGTTTAGAGAAAATTTAAAACAATATTAATGGTAAACTAAAGATACAGATGAAGAGCTAACATAAAGATGTTCGATAGTAAAACTATACTAGGTAGTTAAACACAGTTTTTCTTGCTTCACGGGCGGGCGCCATCTCAGTTTTCGAATATAGGGGTGTGAACGAATCTATGCGGGCCACTTAATTTTTTCCCATACAATTGGCCACTTGAAATAATCCCTTAACTCTGGCCAATTCGAGGACGCAGAATAATATTAAATCGGGTCTCCAAATGCATCCCGCACCCCAATTTCTACAAATGGTGCTCCCTTCCGCAACAGTCTTACTCGTCTTTATTATGATACAGGATTTTGTTAAATCTATGGCTAGCGTGTATTTGTTTTTGACAAAACAGTCGTAATAAAAGTATCGTGTAACAAAAAATATCGTACCTTAATTCGCGAAATAAAAGATACCCATATCGCCACTGCTCTTATTTGCAGTACAATTTGTCGGACTAATTCGTTGGCAAACGTCAGTGGAACAAGTAGGTATTGCAAATAACATGCACTAGTTTAATTAGTTAGTTGTTCTTTTTATTGTACAAATTATTATTGTAATAAAATTTGGTTGTATTTTAAACAGCTTTCATAGCCAAACAGTTATTGCCAATAGCAAGAATGTTTTGCAGTTTTCTTGGTATTATTAAACATTTCCCAACAGCGAATACTGTATTGATTAAATACGACGCGTCGACTATACAGTATCGCCTTCATTATTTATTTTAATTTTGACGGAGTTTCACGTGAATCCCAACAGATTTGTACAAATTAATTTGTATATAAGTTAATTCGTGTGTAATCTGGTTTTTACGTTTGTTTGAGCTTCCTTTAACTGTTAAACAATGTAAATGGTAATTTTTTTACTATATCATAAAACACATAAAACACAAATATATTTCAGCATGAATTATTCGTCCGGGAACCGAAAAATTTTTGGCAGACCATCAGAGCAAATCATCATTTTTGTATTAAAACATACATACTATCTACTATGTATAGTTATTCTGTATATATACTGCCGTGTAGCAGCATATACCTATTGTTTCCTTCCCGGAAAGGATTTCCGTTTGACCGATCCTACCGTGTGATGTACAGCTTTATAAATTTTTATTTCGTTGTTCGACCATGTATCGAACTTTTTGCGTTAGTCAGCCGTTTCGGCCCCAGATGCAGTCACCCTCGATTAGAGGGCTGTCAGTATAGTATTTTCCTGGGGATTCTAACCCTCCTAGTGAATTTTATGACCTGGAACACCCACCCTTCTTCCGAACGTTCAAATAACCCTCAAATAATTATGCAAGTGCACGATGTTCATTTTGGTGTTTATTATATATATATATATATATATATATATAATATATATATATATATTTGTGTTTATATAGGTATACCATGTTTTAAAAATTGAAAATTATTTTTTCGTGTTACTTAAAAGTTAAAACTATAAGTGAGAGTGTGAAAAAGTCTGAAAGTGTTAGTTTTAAGAGACCTGCAGCTGAATTCAGTGACTTGTTTTTCCCTCAAAAACGTAAAAAAAAAACAAAAAAACTTACGCCTTGTTGAGTCATCTGATTTCAATAAAATACTGAAAAGTAAAAGATTTCGTATAGTACGCATCATTGTAGTTGATTTTACGAGACTGGATATTTTGCAATGTTAATTTTGTCCATTTAAATTTATGTTTTATGTTTTTAGTATCAATTGCAAAACAGTGCGGTAATTTCATTGTTATAATCAATTTAACACCGTTTTTCAATAACTCTCTTGTACGCGTTTGGAATCTATTAGGCGCATTTTTTGAGATTTTTATTCAGATAGCAAATTACTTTTGTTTTACATAACATGTTTAATTTTAAATTTTAAATAACAAATTTATGTGAGTTACGAATTTTTTTCCAAAAATAGTAAAAAAAAAAATTTTTTTTTAACTTTAAATATCAACCAAATATCAAAATAAATTGTGACTACGGATTTTAGAAATTTTTTAGTGGCGTATATGTACTTAAATGTTAGAAACCTTGCAATAAATTTTTAAAACTTTTTGTGAAAAATTACATTTTTATCGAACAAAATTTACAAAAAATATATCAGACCTGTCTTGATCTTAACAATTTTAATATATGTGAAAGTTTCAACTTATTCCGATCATTATTGTGTAAGTTATAGCCAATAATCTCAATTGATTATATGTTAAAAACACGTTTTCCGTAATTTTTAACGTTTTTTTGCTTAATTTTTGCATAGTTTTTTGATGGTAACTTTTAAATTTCATAGACGCTTAAGTCTATGACCCCTCAAAGTACCATGTGTGTCCATATACCTATCATTATAGGTCCTGACGTTAAAAATCTGAGCATTATTGAAGAAATTATCGCAAAAAAAAAAAACTAAAAACACGATGTAAAAACCAATATATTCTTCGTTTCACCTAGTTACTCATAGTCTAAAAACATATACCGGAGTTGCTACTTTGGCGTTGATACTCATTTTATATTTACGTTTGTATAACCATAGAATAATGATATGAAATATCTCTAATTACTCTTCCGTGATGTATAATATAAAAGTATACAATTTACACGTAAAGCTTAGTGTTTTGCCCACTTTTACCCCTTAGAATAGGAATTTTGCAAAATATTTTATTAATGCCCCCCTACATAGTGATACTTGAAGGAAGGTACTCTGAAAATTTCAATTTTCATTATCATATAGTTATAGTAGATAGTATAAAATTTGCCGAATATTAAGGATCATGAATCGTTTTATTACTAATAAAAATTACATTATATTTATTAGATTAGTCATTTTTAGGATTGTTATATGTTATAATATGTTAAGAAAAACAATTCTAATATTATAAATAACATGACATTATGTTTTTACAATTTTATAGGAGCCACTAAAGAAATCGGAACTGCATTGACCAGAATGTGTCTTCGTCACAGAGCTGTTGAAGCTAGAATGAAAACATTTTCAAGGTAATCTACTTCGAATTTGGTATACCTTACCCTGCAATAAATTTAATTATAAATAAGTATCGAAACTTTTAACTTCATTGTATGAGTACAATAATGTGCATGTTTTAAATTGTTATTTATACATAGAAGAATGGAGTAAAAACTTAAAAACATATTTAGTAATAAACTATACAGGTACCCTGCTCATTAAATTATTATTCAGTTTCTCTATAGTTCTTTCAACCGATTTTATTTGTTATATATTACTTAGGTAATGTACCTATAATAGATATAACACTTTAATTTTTACGTGTTCAATACAGTTAAGCTATTTATTTACACTCAAATTTTACCTATATCCCCGTATTATTTTGTACGTTACGAAACGATTAAATTTTAGATTCTGAGCGGTTTTTACATTATTATGTTTTTTTTCGTTTTCTGTGAACACACTGTTTTGCAGGATTGTATAAAACTCCTACATATAGTCTTAACATGATAATTATATTATAACTCTTAAGTTAAGTTTTTGACTTTTACGATTCGTTGAATATTTGACTCATTGAGTTCGATCAAAATCGTAATTTTCGTAACCAATCGATAAGAAATTTAACACAAAACTACACTGTATATTCAAACCTGTGATCCACCCAAAACAGTGACCTACTCGACTAGCAAGATCGCAGCTGAACTTTTTTGATTTAGATGTGTATCATCGTTTCGCTCTCATTCTGTTATATGTTCATGATTTAATTTTCTTTTCCTTTTTATTTCTTTTGTTTTAAAACCTAACGATGTTTGGTTTTTCCTACAAAATTGTCGGCGTTGAAATTTTATACCGGTATTATACAATTTCATTGTCTCTATGTAGCTGCGTGTCATACAATGTCAACATATCAATAGCGGTGTGTTATACTGGTTGTTGGTATGTCATATGACGTATAATATGCAAATGGCATATGCCGCCCTG
The DNA here is from genome assembly GCA_017140985.1 of Hormaphis cornu. NCBI lineage: Eukaryota > Metazoa > Arthropoda > Insecta > Hemiptera > Hormaphididae > Hormaphis > Hormaphis cornu. Next base: position 19,270,371 of record CM029358.1, on the reverse strand, counting down.
CATAATATATTCCTAAAACTGTTTATTACACAGTGTGCATAAAATGATGTTCGTGTTCTATGATACTGGTGTTACTATAGTGTATAAAACACAAATCTACTGGGTTTGAACATCAGTTAAATGAAAAAAAAAAAAATATATTAATTTCGAACAAGTCGTTTCTGATTTAAATTTGTAGCCTATCTATGGCCCTACAAATAGTAGAAATCATTTATATCACCTTTTCTTATGTATAACTATATAGAATGCGTGGTGTGCGCTTTGAATATGACAGACAAGTCGAATTGATCGTATAACCGAAACTAACATGTTTTTTGTTGAATTCGCAGCGCAATAATGGACTGTCTGGTGGTTCCGCTCCAGGAGAAACTAGAAGATTGGAAGAAGACTATTGTTAATTTGGACAAAGAGCATGCTAAAGGTAAATAAACCCGGTGTTGCATTAACATTTTTAAAACAGAATTTTTCCATATAGATAAGATGTATAGCACTCACGTGAGTAAAGTGCATACAAAATTAAATATTATTTATGCTAGGTCTCACGAATTTTTTATTCAAGTATTTGGATAAAAAGTATTTTTTTCTATAATTATATAATGTTACAAGTTTAAGTGTGTTCTGCAGTTATTAATAAAATATTATTTTTGTTGTTAGTATTACTTTCTTAAGACCATAAAGAAATATTGATTTGGTTGTACATTGCGCATAATGAATAATTATATTGTTATTGACTATTGTAATATTTTATGACGTACACCCAACGCTGCCAATTAAAAATAAATTTCAATGTTTTTTATATTATTTAGTTTTAAAATATTGAACAGTTATTGGACAAATACGTATAGTTTTTTAAATTTTAGTTTGATTATGATTGTAGTTGATAGTTTCATGCACATATTATTTTAAGAAACTGTTCGCAGTAAGTTTCAGTACGAATCGAGATTTCTTGACGAGTTTTGTCGATCAGGGATCAAGGCTAGCTGGCAAATCATATGGCTTTTGTACTTTTAACCTGCCACTATCTCTCAATTGCCGATCGAATTCTACTACTGATAACTACCTCACTGCTTGATGTTTTACTCTGAAATAAAAATACTTAGACGTTTCTTGTAAGCTTTTTTCGGGTTTTTTAATTTTGAGTGTAGCTAAAAATGTATATTGTTTTATTATGATGTTTTTTTGTCTGTGAACATTTTTCTCGTCTAGTCTTAGATCGTATGATCTATTCAAGGCCAACGTTTATAAAAAAGCAAAACACGCAATAAACCCTTTGTTCATCACGCGTGAGTCGAGTTCGGAACTTAGGTGTGTACAAAAAGCTGAATATATACAATTACTCTAGTTTTAAATGGTACATTTGTATAAGTGATGCTTCTTGTTATATTTTAAACATCGATATTGGTTTCTGTGCGGTGCTCTTATCATATTTAAATGTCAGACGACCCATATAGCGATGAGCCTCACGACTATACAATATATAGCTAGCACAAGTTACAAAAACTTTAACGCGTTCGCCCTCTGTTCTGGATTGTAATTTAATCTTTCTCGTTTGATTATAAAAGTGTAATCGACCGGGTCAATTACTTAACAGTTGCGGCAGTTGGCAATTTTTTAAATTTTTTTTACATCACATTGCCGCCGCCCATCACATCCATTTACCTTTGGACTTAAATATTGCCGTCTTTAAAAAAATCATTACTTTGTTGTAACACAACTCATTATTTTTAGGTCAATGAGCTTTTGAGAGTGTAGAAATAGGTTAAAACGTGGTGGAGCACGGCGTTAGTGTTTCTCGCGTCGTATATAATATTTCCAGCTGAAGTGTGTGTGTCTTTCAACCGCAGAAATATATTGCGCCTATCTTAGTTTTTAGGTTGACGTATAGTATACTTGTCTACATAAAATTAAAAAAAAGGGGAAGATAAAAGTGTTGAATTAATTGTATATATAGCTTAAAGAAAGAACGTTGAAGGTGACTTCAAGGTTTTTGTTCATGGTATAATATATAACTAACCTTACTCCATGTAATTTACCCATTATTATTTTATACCGTGAATATAATATATTATAAATTATCTTACCTAATCAATGTTTACTCGAATTCAATGTTTTATCCGACTCGCCCATTGCGCATTTGAGGTTTCATTTTCAATAAAATTTGCGTTGAGAATAGTTTTCAACTTCATACTCTATTGTGTTATATACATCGATATTAATATAATATTATTATTATTGTGTTTTAAATTGTTAAATGCGAACGCAAGTTCGAAAATTTTCGACGGTTTTCTTTTCGACAGATGTAATAAAAAAAAAAAAAAACGATACGAAACTAAGCAGTTTTGGTTTGATATTTTTGCACAGTGAAAACACTTTATTTAAAATTTAATATACAAAGGTTACCGTATATATATATATATATATATATACGGTAACCTTTGTATATATATACTTATATTACGATTAGAAAATATAACACACTTATTATTGAGTATTTTATACGTTGTACATGAAATACCTGCATTTATATTAAATTTAAGTCTTTTAATTAGTTACAAACACGCCCATATTTATATATACATACAGTAAGTTCAAATAAAATATTTAGTAATATGCCCTTACACGCATTTAGGGACGGTAAAAGTTGCCAAACTGAGTTATTTTGACAATGATGCACATTGATTTTGCTTGTTTTATTTATAATTTTTGTTAATATATAGTGCTCTAAAAGATAATCCGTCTATGCATTAAAACATTTATTGTTTTTTTTTCTACAACTTTGTGTTCATTCACCCAACAGTTTTCTGCGTATGCTTAACGTCATGAATAATTGGTACAAATAATTTTCTCGCTACAGTTACATTGTTATTTTAAATACAACTGCTTGTTTCATTTTATAAATTCATTTTTAGTCTAGTAGTTTTTATCAAACGTTTTGCATTTTTAACAATATAAATGTAATTTTTGACCAAGATTTATGGTAATTAAATTCTAATGACGATTTTTTCATCAAAACCTTGAGCACTGGGAATAATGTAAATTATTATTCTAATGTGTTTCAAAAACAACACTGTAAACTTTTCCCTGGAACGTATATAATTTTAACTGGGTATAAAGAATTTTAATGAAACAGAATATATTGATGATGTGGTTGTTACAAATTTTAATGAATGATTAGTTTAACGACGATTTAATGATTGTAATTATAAAAAATTTTTGGGTATTAATGATTTTAAAATGTTTATAAGAATTCGAGCTTTATTTTTTAATTTGAAAAATGTACTGTTTTTTGAAGTTTAAAATCATTTTGTTCTTGTTTTTGTAGATAAACATGAAAAAAAGACTTATAAACTTACAAAATTAGTCTAGCAGTTTTTATTTTTAAGCTTCTCGCATTGAAAATGTAATTGTGTCTTTTGCCTATCTATATTAAAATTGTGTGTTATATTTATTTAAAGTATCTTAGTATATAATTTATGTATAATATTGTTACTTACATCTTAAGTTCACATTAATTTAAAATGTTTTTTACCCGATTCAATTCGTCCATGATGTTAAACTGTTAATTATATGTTAAATTTACTTACACACAAAGACATTTTCATCATTTATACTCAGATAAATAAGTTATAATCACACTGTTGTTTTGTGTTCGAAATAACAAAACAGAGATCGGTAGCTTTTCTACTCGAATATTCTGAAGAAAAATCTGATCTCACATTATCGTTTACATATTATACGTTTTTTCTAATGGTACGTGATACCAGTATTTAAATTAACATATTGGCAAATGCTATACTTGTAGTATTATCGATTGAATAGTTGGTTTAAATTTATGCGTACATTAATCATTATTCTGACTCAGCTGATATTCTATATTGCTTAATAACATTTACATACACGGTACGCGTGATTTCATTACTCGTTATAACGTGTTAGATGATAACCTGTTAAAAACGGATCGTGAATATAATACTAGCAACATTTGAAAAAAATATCCTTTGAAAAGAAATGCACGTGGCGTAAATGAAAATAAAATGAATTTTAGGATACGTATAAAAAATATAAAACAATTATTTGTTTCCATCACTATCAGAATATGATTTTGTTAGTTGTTTAACATTAAACATTATAGTATTAAGTGTATAATATAACATTATATTAAATATACATTAAAATTGCGTGTTGTAGAAACAACTGATAATTATATTATGTTTAAATTTTTTACGCAACAGTCCCACATAATATTATAATAAAATGTTGCCATCAGAACTATATATACATTTACTGCATGTGGCTGAAAAGTTGTACAAGACTGATGGAAATTATTTGAGTAAATTTGCAACGCTGTTATTTTATGTGCTTGTAACTCAAATAAACTCTCAAATCACTCAATTGATTTACTACATATATGTTATTGCCATTTGCAGTAATAGAATCATTTAGTCATAAAATTAATGGTGATCGCTCGTGTCGCGAAAATTGATTAATTGAATAATTTTGAAAAAATTGAGCGATTAAATTAGTTATTAGTGAAACACGGGAAAACATCCGAAACCTGCGCACTCACTGAAAACAATTCCTGTAAATAAATTCCGGAGTCGCTACAAACATCGGAAGTAACGTATCCTTGCAGCGGTCTGTAGCTTTAAAAAACAATTACACACGTGCGTTGCGAATCTCGACGTATCTAAACGTATAGCTTGTTTCAATATGGGGGGAACGGGTTTAAAATATATTTGCGAGATATTTAGCTCACAGTCAAGTTAAACAAAAGCTTTGTTATGACCAGTAAGCCGGGTTTGGAATAGGTTTGGGAGTCACGTTTTTGAATAAAATACTGTGTATAAGAAAATAACGATTTTAAACGCACAGCATAAGATACATCGTGCAATTTTAAAATATAGTTGCTATTATATCATAACTTATGTAATTGTTCAGTATTTAAATTAGTGTACACTTTAACTATATATATAGGTGTATAATAAATTATATGATAATATTATATAGGTATATTATTTAAGTTTAAATTTCATTTCATTAACGTTTGTCTATTCTGTTTTTACACCAAGTTGTTTCGTTTGAAACTATTGTACACGTGTGAATTTCTAGTAATTTTTCATGGTTGTCCGAGCGCGCGACAAGATTCCTGTTGTCAATTTTCGCTCGTTTCTCACCGTGAAAAATCGGCGAAAATTCGTTTTCGTTAAAAAAAACTTGGCCGCTGCTGTCGTGTACACCTATATATAGTTTGATTCTCTGCGACCGTGTTCATTAAGAAAAAACTTAAATTTTCGTAATGTTTGCTATCGTCTTTAGCCGAATACGGGGAAAACGTCTACGTATAAGGAAACGATTATATTATCGTTCTATGATATAGCGATAATAAAGCAATAATTATCGACAATGACGTTTGTTATCTATTTTTCATCGCAATCATTATTACGTCACACACCGTGTCCGCGCGTTTTTACCTCGTGCAATATAACAACGAATTTGTCGTCGTTCGAAAGATCGAAGAATATTACTCTCCGCTGTACATAATATAATATACATATAATACTGCAATCGTCGCAGCTGCGAGGCGATCGACGAGGAAGATAATATAATTATAATTGTTATACGACGATGTTATTATTATTGCGAATATGAAAAGTCGAAAACGAAGCTTTCTCCGGAAGTGAACGAAGAAAATGATCGTCGTCGTCCGCACTGACTAACTAACGCAGCTTCTACACGCGCACTTATTTTGGATTTAGGCGTACACGTGTTTCCCGTTTTATATTATTTATAATGCAGTAAAATATAGAGGGTGAGGAGGACGTGCACACAACACACTCGGTCAATAATAACGCGCAGTATTAATAATAATAAACGTTTAACTCTCGTCCGAGCCACCTATAGTGTTTGTGTGTGTGTGTGTTTTTACCGTCGACTATTGTCAATAATATAATATTATAATATACGTCTGTACTGTTGTATACCCGTTTAGTGTAAACGTAAACAAACTAAAAACAAAAAAAAATCCTCACGTTAGGTCCTGTGCGGCGGTTACGACAATTTTTTTATTTCGATCGGGTCGTAGCCGTCGTCGTTGTCGCAGTAGCGTCGCTTTGCCGTCCGCCGCCGACATGTGTGCGTCGGCGAACCGCGCGCGTGGTGGTATTGCAGTGGGCGTACCGCCGGTCTGAGCGCGCGGCAACGTTGTTTTCCGCTCGGGAAACGAGCGTGTAGGTACAGGATGATTATTTTTTGGATAGTATACGTATATTATTATAATGTTTGTAGACTCGGGGACTAAAAAAGTAAATTTTTATACAGAGAGTGTCCATCGTATGATTCCGGAGTGTTGGGCGGTTGACAGGAACTAGAACTGTATGTTTGTGTGTGTGGAATAAAAAAAGATTGGAAACAAAAACGACGAAGAGGTTGTACACAATATGAGAGAGAATATAGACTTGAGACGGTTTGGGCGTGCAGTGATTGTGTGATGGAGAGCGAGGAATCTAAAGCCCAGTAAAAGCGGTTACGAACGTTGAAGGAAAATGATGTAGTATAGGAAGATCGATGATGAGAGACGGATGGAAACAATAATTGCAAATTATAAGGGGACGGTTGGTAAATGTAGGAATGTTAACGATTGCGGCAAGTGGATGTTTACAGGACAAGGGGTAGCCGAGCCCAAATAGTCGGGAGGAAGGCGAAGAAAAAGTACATACTTTTATTATACTAAATAATATATATATATATACTACTTCAGTGTTTAGAAAAGTTGAATTCGCTAGGGAGGAAAATAAAATATAATTTTCTTCGTCCCCACGTTCCCTTAACAAGTAGATGTACTTAAAATTTAAAAGTTATTACGTAAGTGTACATTGAGTACGCTTTTCAAAACTATTCGTATAATTGTATCATATTATTGTATATAGTTACAGTGATTTCGTGATTGGTGGGAGAAAATGTCGAAAAAAGAAAAGCCACAGACCGTCTCACAAATTAATTAAAAAATAAACGATTTGGAACGCGGGTTTTCCATTTTGGTCCAATACGAAAAATAATATTGAAAAAAAAAAAAACAGCAGTTATATATAACAGCTCACAGACGACGGAGCTCTCAAAAAATGGCCCCAAAACATGTAAAAACATTCAAAACACAAACGCACGCGGGGAACGTTTAAAATCGCGCATCCGAACGCGAATTTATAAAAACCTGAACAAAATACCCGTACACAAAAAACTTAATCGATAACACCAATATAATTTAAAAACTAGACGTCGACTTTTAGTGGAATATTTCAAAAAAATATAAACTATATTGAGCTCCATCAGTCATGGCCAGGTGTATTCCATGATATCGCGGGAAAACGCTGCCCACCCTGTATAACGTACTACGTTTTATCACCGACACCCATACGTCTGGTTGAGATTTCACACGGTCGTTCAGGAAGTCGATCGATTTTATTTCATTCTTTTTTTTTCTATCCGAAAGTTTGATAATATTTTTAAGTTCTGAGTGAAACGAAGAATGTACCATTGGTGGTGGTTTATATGTGGTTTTTATTTTATAAATATTTTTTTACCACTATGTAATCACTATGAATTTTTCAATAATGCTCCGATTTTTATCGTCAGTACCTCTAATGATAGGTATGTGGACACGTATAGTACTTTGAGGGGTCATAGACTTAAGCGTCTGTAAAATTAAAAAGTTACAATACAAAAACTAAGGAAAAAACGTTAAAAATTACGGCAAACGTGTTTTTTTACGTAATCGATTTAGATTTTTGGCCATAACTTCCACAGTAATGATCGGATTAAACTGAAACTTTCACATACCATTAAAATTGGTAAGATTTGGTATGTTTTTTGTAATTTTTGTTCGATAAAAAATTTAATTTTTCACAAAAAGTTTTGAACATATATTAACATGGTTAGGTCCAACATGTAAATACTTATGATACTAAACAATTGGTCGTACCTTTGACTGTTTTTGGAAAAAAAAAGTCGTTACTTACACAAATTTGTTATTTAAGATTTGAAAATTTAGTATGTTATGTAAAACAAAATTTGCCTCCAGAATAAAAATATTTCAAAAAAACTGCCGTGTGGATTCTGAAAGCGTGTAAAAAAAGTATTGAAAACGATGATATTTTGATTATATTATAACAATGAAATTACGCACTGTTTTATAGCGATTCCAACTTTTAAGAAAATTCTAAAAGTTAAACATTCAATTACTCCGTGGTACTTGATATTATTTGGCGGGTTTTTTGGGTTTTAGTTTTAAAATTGTTGTCTCGTGATGAAAAAATTAATATTCTGAACAAGTTTAAACTGTTTTCACTACTTTTAATAATTCTATAGCGCCTAAATAAAAGACCAATAATAAGTTCTATTGTTACGGCACAATTTTTATAGTTTAACTGAGCTCACTCGGAATCGTTATTTTCGTAAGCGATTCTTAATTGCTTACTGATTTAATGTACAACTTCTATATAAACCTTCCAAAACAGTGACCAACTGCAGCATCAAACTACCCACGCGACTTAGAGTGATTCCGGTTTTTTTTTTTTTTGCGCTAGACTTCACGGCTAAAACTATTTTATTTGTAAGTCATACTACACTGCGTTATAGTTTTCCTTAAATGCCTGTCCCAATAAAAAATATATTTGTCAACACATATAACCAGCGTACAATAAAATTTGTAAAGCGCGCTGATACGTATATAATTATATCAGGTATATGGTTTCAACTCTCGTTCTTCGTGCAGACACGTTAAAGAAAAAAGAAATTTTTTTAAGTAAACGAGCTAATAATTGCATTCAGAATATAATATAACTAACTATGTGAAGATTTTTTTACATTAGCCAATGTATAAAAAAATATATATATAAAAAAAATATTATTATTTACTGCACATCGTTGTTTAAAGTACAAGGTCATGATACCGAGGAAAACTTATCTTCTACAATCGGATTTTTTCCATTATACCCAATTGCAAATAGTATATATATATATATATATATTTATCTCAATCCTTGTGATTAATATACTAAATAACATGGACATAAAGAATATTTTACACGGTTGGCACAGTTGGAACTCGATGATTATTCCTATTTGAAGAATTTTACGAAATTGTCTTTAAACTAATAATTAATAACTATTAATTTACCTATTATACTTACATGTCTCTTTCGTGTGAAAATTTTAAAAACTGTTTAAAGCACGTTTATAGAAATGTTGACTTTTTCGATTATGGATAACCCAAAAAAATAAGCAAAATTAAAAAAAAAAAAAAAACTTGAAACAATCATTTTGGCCAGTCACCTGTTTCCGGAGCGATTATGTGCAGTATATAGAAATCGGAGCAATTCCACTATAATAGAATGTGTTCGCAAAAAAAAAAAAAAAAATTATTGTGAAATCAATGCAATTATTGTTACGCTCAGAATCTAAAACAATTATTATAAGGTATATATATATTAAACTCTCAAAAGTTACCTAATACCTACAAAACAGAATTTATTGGTTCCCAGGAAAATGATTTTAGTTTTTCGTGAGATTTAAAACACTATGGTTAGAAAAAATGGTTGTGTCATAATTAATAATGACTATCAAAATACATTTTCCGAAAAAAAAAAAAAAAAAGGTTATTATTAGCAAATTATATAATCATTATGATTATAGGTAATGTTGCGCTATTTAATATTTTCTCATCAGTTGTTGCGTAGTGCTTTAGATAGGAAAAAAAAGAAACATAGTTAACATAGTGTGCTATGTATCTGTATTCTAAAAAAAAAAAAAAAAGAACTATTTTGAGTGATATAGGTACAGTGTAAGACGTAGATCATGTAATTTTAAAATATAGTTTCAAAAGTTTTGCTTTATAAAACAATTTTTGGTATTTTATTATACTTACAATACAATTGTAATTTGTTTCATTGTTTAGCATTAAATTTAAATATCATACATTTATTATATGTACCTATTATTAAATTATATTTATATTTAACAAATGTTGTCTGTAAAGACTTAACACCCAAGGTTATTGAGACGTTTCAAATATTACCTATAGATATAGCTAGTCCGTGAGTAATAGATGCACAGTAGATACACCACGAAAGAATCTTCAATTTTTAGACTAATTAGTATTTTAGAATTAATTAATTTAGGTATAAGTAAGACTAAAAATACCTTTGAAGTGTATATGTTAAAGTATAAATATGGATGATATAAAGACAATATAAATAATATATACTTAGTAATATTTTTGCATTATTCGAATCGCGAGATAATTATAATTACGTATATGGCATTATAATACATCTGTTATAGATCACTTTCAGACTGAGTTGAAAAAAATTTTGCTTTGTATGTGTAAATTGTTTTTTATGTATAACAATTAAATGATAGAACCGAAAACGAGAATCTTTAAAAAATCAATGTTTTTTATTATACTATATAGTATTTATATACCATTATTAATTCATGTCTTAGAACTTACTAGATTTATGTCCATAGTTATGGTTAGGTTATTGTTCTTATTTGTATTTAAACTTAAGCGACGTGTTCTGAATTTCTCGGCATTGTAGCCAGGTTTCTTTAGCCTTCATCAGTGTGGAATCGCTGTATAATATAATATACTTTTTGTATTTAAATGTTAAATCAACGTAATGTTATGCAGGATATTTTTGTTTGTCGTTCACTTATACAAATACACAGTCAACTGCAATATTTGTCACTGCACTGAGTGTTTATACAATTTGTGAATATCATCCAAAAGTATACCAACCAACTGTATAATATTTGGTTTAATTTCGTGGGTTTCCGGTTTCCTTTTTATTTCGTACCAACCCCCTGTGTATTTAAGAATATTATTGAATTGTTGTTCAGTTTAACTCGACGGGATCGGCTGGTGGTCCCTGGGGCATAATCATTTAGTGTTTCGAGGGGATCAACCAGTATTATACGCGTGCGTATAGAAATATTGGGAAAATATCTCTGGTAAAAATCGTAGTATTTTTTTTCTTTTTCTTATCGTGTTTTCTGTCAATTTTTTGCTGTGTACATCATGGTGAGCCGTTTTATATGAGGGATACTCTATATATATATGTATATAGGAGGAAGCCATGAAGAACGCACTTAGTCCTTTCGACTGCAGTCATCATCAATCACAAGTACACTTGTAACGAAATTCGTTCAAAAATCGATACACGATATGAACCAAGAATATAAATAATAATAATGACGGTTGGCATAATATGTATAATATACTGAACATTGAGTAATATATTGGTTGATAAAACTCGAAAAGTCTTAGCATGAAATTGTAAGTTGTACCTACAATAAAAATAGTTTCCTTATTTTCTTATAATAACTTAAAATGTAAGTTTGTAGATTATTTGTATAATATTGTAATATTTATATCGATAACATCTTCCTAAAAAAACCATGAAGACAGACTACAATAGATAGAACTTTTGAGGCAAACATGCCTCTTAGGACAAAATATCACCAGCTATTTCCCATTTAAAAAAAAAAAATCCAAACAAAGTACAATCAGTTAAAGCCGAATCCCCAACTTTTTGGTGGCGTCAAACGTAAAATCATTATATACGTAAATCATTGACACTAGAAAAAGTGATCACAGAGAAGACAAAACATATTTATCAGGTCGTCTGGCGCGAAATGTTTGAAAATTTTTTGGTTCTCGGATATTATATAAATTCTCGAATTTTATATAAATTAAAAAAATAATAAAAAAAAAATTCAGAAAATATGCTTCAGACAAAGTGGTCCATCTTGGTCCGTTTTCCAAACTTTTTTGGATGGTATGACATATTTATCGATCGGACCGCGTCTACCCAAAAATGTGTTCACAATTGAAAAAAAAAAAAGAGACGTTGTAAAAGCAATGTCCTTCGTTCCGTTCAGAATCTAAATGATTGATTTTGGCCTTACGCGATTGGCAATCATTGATTTTCATTTTCAATTAAAACGTTCATAATAAGATTTTCAACGTATATATACGTGTCCGTAGTACGAATATACCGTGATACCAAAATACCGCAATAAAAGTTCAACGTGGCGTTTTTGCAAAACTCATAAAATCTTCAAAAACACGTAAAATCAAAACAATTTTTTTTATACATTTAATGTTTGATTTTCAAACGTCATGAAAAACGTATAAAATTTTGCTCGCCTTGTAATAAATTGAAAATGCTTTTGACGTATACATTTGTAGTTAGTGAAACGTGTACAATGTATAATATAATATACACAGTGTTCCAAGTTAAATAGTTAGTTTTAATTTTAAAACTTAAATAGTACCTAAATTCTTTTTGTGTGTGTGTTGTGTACTCATAATTTTTTAATGAATTAAAACAAAGTGGTCAAACAATTTTCTATAGAAAACTTTTTAAGTTAGAAAGGTTTGAAGTTTCTACTAAAAAGTATTTAAGTACTATTATTTTAGTTAAAAAATAATACTTACGTCATCGCAATTACTATTGGTAGTTACCTACTAATTTAATGCATCGTAAGATAAGACTACTCCAGACTGCAACTATGTTGAAGTACATTGTACATACTACAAACCTTTCTAACTTGTAGAGTTTTCTATGGAAAATTGTTTTTTGATCACCAAAATTCACTTAAAAATTCCACAACGCGTATCTACAAGAAAAGTAGAGGGTGCTACTCGAGTTTTAAAAGTTGATATAAAAGGTACAAACACCGCAACGAACGTACACACATTTGAAATCGTAGACCACGTACAAATTAAATTAAAACAACTTTCATGTTATAAAAATTTTTTTTTTTCGATTTTTAATATTCTACTTTCCGAGATTACTGCTGTATGTAGTTACGTCTAACTAGGAACACCCTGTATATTATTTACGCGAATCTCCTGTGGTCCAGTGTCGATACGGCTTCTCGGTTTTCTGCAGTCGTAGTCATCATAATATAATTATTTCAAATCGTCGTGTGAGACGTAAATATATTATTTTCTCATGCCAAAACGGACAAATTGCGCGTCTCACCGCGGCGTGAAATAAAATCGTTCGTTGTTAATTACGAGCCTAAAAAAAAATATTAAAAAACCGTTCGTCATCATCTCGGTAAGTGATTTGCAACCGCCCGGGATGCAGTTCTTGTATATTATATAGCGGTGCAGTCGAGAATCGGTGGCAGTTTGAAAATGAGGACCACCTGGAATTTTTTTCTGGGCGGTGGTTCAAAATGGTATAGAGAAAAGTTTTTTTTTCAGGAAGTATTTAAAAAAAATACAATATATTATCTTGACGTAGTGTGTAATTGGTGTACTTAACTATGTTTTTTAGATTATTCAAAACGTGATAATATATGTGCAATTAAATTAAAAGTGGAAATATTAAATAAGCATACATAAAATACTTAAATATAGTACATTATAAGAGTTGGTTTTATCATTAAAACATGTAATAGGTTCCGAGTCGTCTAAAAAGTAGAGGAGTCCATATAGTCGAAAGCCCGCAAAGAATAGTAATAAGAATTATACCTGATTTTTGAACAATATTTTGAATTTTTTTTGGAATAAACTACTTATAAATAAATAAACAACACAGTTATATTCGCACAACTTTGCGACGACCAGTGTACTAAGTACCTACAGAAAAAAAATCACATCATAACTTCATCAAACCTAATCGAACACTTCATTCTACAGCTCGGCTCCTGACTTGTCCTAGTCACCGGGGGACGGTTACAAAAGGAGAGAAAACAATAATTCTTTGCAACCAAATATCGCGCAATATTTACCAACTGCACCTATAGTTTGTTGACTCTCGATCCAAGGAAAATTGAACGTTTAATCCATTCTAATTGAAACTTAAAAAGTTTTCTAATATTATTTGATGTCTAACGATGATAAATACAGGCGTCTCGATGCCAAAGAAATTTCGATGGGAGCGGGGTTCAGACCGCCACGCTCCCTCATACGAGGGCCACTTTTCGTTTCGACCGAATCGCCGTCCCGCATAAACTCCGGGTCGTATAAAAAAATTCAAATTTACAGTGAGATCATTTAATTGAAAATGAAGAAAAGCGAGAAACGAGCTAACCCTGCAATCATCGTTTGAACGTTGTATACGTAGTGGTGTGATATGAATAACAAATACGTTTTGGGTACGAGCTGTATATCCGTTTAATATTTACAATATCTCAAGACGGTCGTTTTTGGTTTGACCTTTTTTCTTGCGATAACGTTACAAAATGTTTGAAAATGATTTTTAAACTTTACATGATATACTTAATATTTCCTTTGTTTACTGCAGGTTTATATAACCTACTGTCGACCTACAAAATGAGACAGGCGTTGTAAAAAGTGTGCGTCAGTGACACCGTACCCCTATTGCATTGCCGTTGCAGTAAAAATCGGTGTATGTAAAAAAATAAAAATTCACTACGTGTCAATGGCGTAATATATGATTCTCGGTGCAATTCCTTTTAATATAAAACGTATTTACACAAGAGAAAAAATATTTTATCAATTATTTGGTTAAGAAATTTTGTAGGCAGTTAGAATATGAACGTGGAAAAATCGTTGGAAAAATTAACGAGACACATATTTTTTTAATGTTTCGTCACGATTCCAAACCAACTCGCTGCTAACGCCTAAAATATGAGTATATATATGATAGTGTTCTCTAACAGTTTTATCTCGGATCACTTTTTATATAGGTAGGAGTACTTTTGATCGATAGGTCACACACACTAACTCTGTTTTTGATCGTAATCAAGAATTTACCAAATAAAAAACAATTGATGAAGACGATGTTTGTTATGATATCATTCTGTAGTTTTTTTTATTTAATTTTTAAAAGTAAAAAATAATCCTCGGTACCACCGGTTGGGGGTAACACTGCAGATACAGTACTTGATTTGCATTTGACGGTATTTCGCGACTTTTTATAGTCGACTGAAACGCACGGGATCCGACCGGAAATAAAGAGCAGCACCCGAATCGGGAATCGGATTCGATCGACGGGAAATATTGTTTCGGTGTATCGTTGTCAGCCGATCTCGCAATAGTCAGTCAGTGTGTCAACGCGGCCGCGATTCTAGGACAACGGTGAAAATGTTTTCTTTTTTTCCCGGTAGTCTTCACTCACGGTTGTGTATATCTGCAGTTGGATTCGTTAGTTTTCAAAAAAAAAAAAAAAAAAAAATAGATATTAATAATTACAATTGCTATATACTATTGCGATGGAGATCGCCGACGAGAGATAAAAACAATAGATTCGCTCTCCCCGAACGAGGAGGAGTACAACAACACCACGCCGTCGAACAATGAAAACGTCACGGTTTTTTTGGCAAATTACTCATTTATTATTACCTACACCATAGGTATTGTATATTTTGATACTGTGTTTCGACTCGGTCGATTTAAACGGAAAGATTTTTTTCTCAAACCTCGCATTTCTATATATAGTAATCGCAGTAACCTACGTTTGTTTCTCGGAGAAAACGCCTCATGTAAAAACCTGCAGGAATCTAAAAATCTGGTCTGCAGATCGATTCTGAATAAACAAATCTGGTATATTACAGTAGGAATCTGGAATTCTAATAAAATTTTTATTTTTTTTAGCTTTGTTTAGGTGTTTTTTTTTCTAATTTTAACCACGTCCGAATCGTTCGACTTTTAAGCTTTTAAGATGTATAATAATCGTGTTCGCGGCAACGGCTCCCGGCGAGCGAGTGCCAAAATACAGTAATAATAATATGTTATAAGCTATTTCCGTTTATTTATTAAAAACACTCCAAATATAAGTCCAAATCTTAAAATTGATAATTTCAGATTCGTACATCATCGTATATCATCCAGATTTCTGATGTCCAGAGATATTTAAAAAATTCCCAGTTTCTATACGTGGAACGCGTGCGTGCAGTGAATTATTTGTTAGTTTGTTTATTATTGTAAAAAAAACCCATTTTTGATTTTACGTCGGCACATGTATTTAATTCTCTTTACGAAAACTTAGTATACACGCTCTCGCGTGAGACAAAAGTTCTAAGAAAAAATATATAGACCTGTTTTTGATAGTCAAACACACGAATGGAGAAAATTACATAGTCGTGAACTCCAAATGCAGTTTCAGAAACCTGATATTATAGTAAACTAGATCACAAAAAGAAGACTCATGTGGATGGGCCATGTCAGGCGTAAGCAAGAATCTCTACTTAGGAGCAGGTAATAGAGGAAGAACCAATAGGGAAAAGACCTTTAAAGGTGACCCGAGTTAAGGTGGAAAGACTGTGTAAAGAAAGATTAAAAACAATTGGACCAGAAATCAGATGGAGAGATAGATGACAGACGCCTCTGTTTTGGGACAGATTTGTATTTAGCGGCGTGGTCTTAAAGGCTGGAACTAATGGACGAGAAGAAGATACGTGACCTCGTGTGCGTTATTTATTGCCTTTTACTGTGTATAATTATTTTGTTGGGCACTTTTGACGTGAAAAAAAGACAAATAATTATAATTTATGCGTTTATGGTATTGTTTTATCTATGAAAAGACAGTAAAACGTCAGTAATGAAGCTATCCGTTGAGTGTATACGTATAATTTATTAGTTTTTTTTTTTTTGGTTTTTTTTAGTCCGTACCTATCTGTATTTAATCCGTGTTTATTACTCGTGCGGTATACTATTATAATGATATCTATATAGTATTCGTTGTACCGAACGCGTCTTTCGAAATCGTTTTATCGGTTCGAATGAAATACACAACAACAATATTCTATAAAAAGTCACGATAAAAACGTATTTTGAACCATAGACTTGCAGTTGTTACTTGTGCAGCTTTTTTTTCTTCTTTTTTTTTTAGTTACCCATTTTTATACTATTATAAGTTATCCATTGTAGTATCTAAAAACCATAGACCAGAAGTCTACACTGTGTAACTGTTTATTTTCATCGAGAGGTTTTATGTTGTATCAATGTGCTCACAAAAAAAATGTATATTGGTTCGTACTATACGGTTTTATCAATATATATATGTATTAATAAAGCGGTAAAAAATACTACAATCGTTTTTTATATGTTTGTAATCCGCTCTTGACGGTTGTGCTATGAACAATTTTTGGAAATTTTTTTCTCGTACCTCCTTGCGCTTATTATCACTAGCCTAGTATCTTGGAAGTTCACCATGAAACGCGTTTATTATTATTAATTATCGTGGTGCATGTTTATTATTAATTTATAACGCGCGTTTGTTCATTGTTGACACTATTTTTGTTTCGTTTTTCAGAGTACAAAAAAGCAAGATCAGAACTGAAAAAACGTTCAACGGACACGCTTCGGCTGCAAAAGAAAGCGCGTAAAGGCTCTAAGATGAACGAACTGCACAAGGCGTTGCAAGACGTTTCGGACAGAAAAGCTGTGCTGGAAGAAACAGAAAAACGAGCCGTGCGCGAAGCGTTGGTCGAAGAACGCAGTCGCTACTGTATTTTCGTTACGTTTTTGAAACCGGTCCTTGTAAGTTGTTCCACGCTGACTATACTGTAATATGTCCAGTGTAACATATTTATTTTTCTTTTTTTTGGTATAAACTATAAATATTATATCGGATATATTCACAGGAAGAAGAAGTCGCCATGCTAATGGAACTATCTCATTTACAAGAAGTAATGGATAAACTGGAAGCGCACTCTGCCGAACCATATTCATTACCGCCAGCCAGTGAACAGGTTAAATAATATTATACAAAAATTTATTTGTTTTTAGTTTTCATTCCTCCTTTCGTATTTAACCTTTTTAGACGAGCGAATATGGTTACTACCTAATAATAATGTACGTGTCATCATACTGAGTATATTTTAATATTCAAATCTCTATTTTGGCGCGGTTTGTTATATTTGTTTGTTATTTGAGACGGACGGGTTCCTTATATTTACTAAAAAAAGTAACCTGTGAATGAGCCGCACAAATGTTTTTATTGTTATAAACTTTAACTATAACATGTTACATACATTTTAAATAACTATACTAACAGTTACTTCATCAAATGTCTATTGTACTTATAGTTATATACAAAAAAATTGTTTACTTTGGAAAAAAAAAAAGAAAAAAAATGAATTCATTAAAAGATTAATTTATTGTGATTTTTTTTAAATTTGAATTAATTAGTAGTATTTAGGTAAATGGGTTTACACATTTTGCACAATACTGTTGTTTTACTTGCAAGTTTTTACATTACTGTTTTTTGTCTCTATTTTTTCATGGTAAACTTATCTAGTCATTTTTTAAGGGTAATCTGTTAGTTCAAAAATAACTTATAGTTAGACAAGAACAAAAATAAATCCATCAATATGATTTGATTCATTACGTACCCCCTCCTATTAAATATGCCTTTATCTAAACATTTTATGTAAAATATCAATGTATTTAAAAGTTGTTGGTAGAGTATAATTAAAAAACAATGAAAAACAATCTTTGGCGTATTATAGTCTTACTATTTTATGTAAAGTTGATAGTTCCATAAATTTTAACTGAAAACGTTTTTAAGAGTAAGCAGTTCAAGTGGTTTTAACGATGCATAAACACTTTATGTATTACTTAGTTTTCTATATAGTCAATGGGCAAAATTTTTAATGTGATGATTCATGATGGCTTTTAAATTTGCAAACTAAAATTCTGTCTATACTAACTGTAGTATGTACCCATGTTTACTAAATTTGGCGCTAGGGACAACAAATTACCTTTCATTGGGGAAAAAGTACATGTTGGCTTACCACCATGATTCAAAGTCCCCTTAATTATGTTGATGATTTAAGTAAACATTTTCATTTTGAATTTAAGATTTACTAGATTCAGGCCAGCTACCGTAAATATTAGATACCCATTGTTACCTTTTACATAATAAGTACATACTACTTAGTTATAAAAAACAATAATAAGTATATTTTATTTTTATTTATCTTTTTTTACAATACCTTTATAATACATCTGCAACAGTTAAGAAAGTCAAATTAATCACTCGTCAAAATTGAACTACTTAACAGGTTGATAGTATCTATTGTTTCAATAGATACACTAAAAAATTATCATTACAAAAATAAGTTTTAAAATACACTCGGTACATTACTTATTTTCTTGTAAATAGTTACTAAATTTTGTTAGAAAAAAAAAATAAATATTTTTTAGGTTTTGGTTGACTATAAAGGCAGTGAAATGTCATGGACACATCAAACTCCCCCGGGCAGTCCCAGTTCGTTGGGTTCACGCAAATCTAGTATGTGTTCCATCAACTCAATTAACAGCTGGCCTAGCAGCAGTACACATTCGCCTACCCATCAATATTGGAATCGCTCGTTGCTTCAGGTATTGTTTGAATTTAACTTTGACATTGATTGGTTAAAAACAAAAACCGCATGTTTTTAGATTCTGAGCGTAGCAAAGAATGTATTGTTTTTTTTTCTGTGAACATCTTTAATGGTACCTAGTAAAAATGCTCCGATTTTTAAAGTCAGTACCCTTTCTAAAAAGTCTATCGACTCTGATGATACTTTAAGCCTTAAGGGGTCACATAATTTTAAAATTTTCACTAAAAAAACTAATTGTGACTAATTCATAGTCACAATTATTATTTTTAAGTTGTTTAAAGTTAGAAAATTGTCATACCTTTGGTTTACTTTTGAAAAAAAATATTGTTACTCACACAAATTTGTTATTTAAAATTTGAAAATTAAGTATGTTATCTAAATGAAAAAATTTCAAATAAATCCGCCCAGTAGATTTTAGATTTTAGATACTAAAATTGTAATTACTCAAATAATGTTTCAAATTGATTGAACTTTTCAGATTTATATTAATATTCTGTATATGTGAATGTTCGAAAGTTTTGGACCTTTTTTTTAGGAAGATACTAATAAAAAAAAAGCATTGATAAAACGGTTTTATTTCAATTTTGTTAAATTTGGTTTTACCAGGACCAGGAAACGTATACTTGATAACTGAGCTTGCTCAGAATCTTTTTTTCTTAGGCAATGATTTATCATTGATTTCAGATATTAAATAATACGTTTCAATTACGACTTTTAATCCATTGACCCATCCAAAGTGTAGTCACTACTCACTGAGTACTCAGTCAAACTACCCATGCGACCTAGAATGATCACGGCTTTTTTTATTTGCATACACTTTTGTTGTGTTTAGTTCAAATGCACTGTTGATTGTTGTTGTTTATTTAAGTGTTTGTAACTTTTATTTGTTCTATGAGATTTTAAGAAATCTAAAAAATAATATAGTATAAATTTGTATAAATATTAAATGAAAATATGACTGCTAAGTATAATTTTAAATAAATTTATCATTATGCAAAAATGAATTATAACTTTTTTTTTTCAATTATATTAAGACGTTTATTTTTACCACGTTATTAACATTTCTATTAAAAATAAAATGATCAATATTTTTAGAATATGATAGTAACAAGGGATGTATTGATTTTACAATGATGTTTTCCCGTAAACACTTGGGTAGTAGAAATGTAGAATTGCTTCAATCTTTACATAATATATTATGTTTTAAAATATTGGTATTTAAACGGAGATGGTATGAATTGTTTTAAATTTTTCTTTACTTTTCAAATTATGATCCAAAATTGAAATAGTAATTACAATTTTTCATAGTTTCAAATTTGTTTAATTTTCATGCATAATTAGAATGTGTAAATTGCATTTGTTACTATTTTGACAACCTTTTAGCAAAATATATATTATAAATAAATGTATATTTACAAAATTTTAAAGATTTGAATTTGTTAATTTTTGCAGTTTTTGTTTTATAAAACCTTCAATTTCCAGTTTACTTAAATACAGACACAAAACTTATGGGGAATATCATATAATTTTTTTTTGATTAAATGTTTTGGTTGAGCATACCAAAATTATAGTAACCTATAGTTAATACTAGGCTTATAATGACCCTAAAAGATATTTAAAAACATTTTCGTTTTTTTTTAGCCAGTTGATTGATACAGTTTAAAAATCATAATTTTGCATTTTAAGTTTTTTCACACTAGTTTAAGTTTTGTAGTTAGAAGTCTGTACCTTAAAATCTATTTCATGATTATTTTTTTTAATAATCAAAATTCCAAAAAAAACTCAATGTCAGTAGACAGGTATTACCATTGATTATATAAATTAATTAATGGTATTAATATTCTGAATCTTAATCAATTTTTAAAACAAAAATTAGTTACCTAATTAATAATTATTGTTTTATTTGTGAAGGAACTAAGATTTCCTACTGCTATAGAAATAAAGTATAAACATGCTCTGGCGGAATTTGATAGTAATTCTAAAACTCAACAATATATTTTTCTATTTAATATGGTTATAAAATTATGATAAAACAATTTTGAAAATCGGTTCTTACAATTTTTATTTGTCAATATTTTTTGTTACTATGTATTTGATTTTCATCTATATTCTGAGTGTTGCAAAGAATGTATTGGTTTTAACCAATGTGTGTTTTTTATTTTATTTTGGCATTATCTCTCTTATAAACTATTCAAATCAATTAAATGTTTTATACATTATTAGATTGGGTGAAGCATAAACTTATTTTATAATAATATTTTGATACTTACTTGGTTTGCTTAGAGTTGTTATTTTGATGATTTATCCAAAAATTTTAACTTAACTAACTTTAACAACGATGTATGTATTTATAATTCATGTGTATAATTAAGTACAAATTATTATTATTCTATGTATTCTTGACTAAAGTAAGTTTATTGGTCAATGATCATGCTATCGTATATAAATAAACATCTTATTATGGTTCTCACTTTATAAAACTACAAACAAACAAAAGTACAAAACTATAAACATTTTTATATTTTATTTTACATTATATGTATATTTTTTAAATTCAGTTACAAAAATTATTATTTCTCATTAAATACAGACACAAATCCGTTATAAAATGTATACATCAATCTAAAAATAATAAATTTTTATAATTTTTACTGCCCAGTAAAGTATAGTTACTACCCAAAATAAAATAAAATTGACTAAGTTGTTGAATAATTTCCGTAATTGGTTTAGAATAGTCAACAAATGTGTACTCAATAATCTGGTGTAATGATATCTGTTTGATTATGTATATTTGTTTATATTTATTTATGTATGCATTTATATTATGTATGACAAATATTTTCAAGTTATACCTATGTTATTTTTGTATTTGATATTTATTATTTTCCAAAATGTTGATCATATTTTGTCTATTACTCGGAGAACAATATCATAAAACAACAATTTCAACTTGTAAGAACAGTGAATAATATTTTATTATTTTATCATGTATAGTGCATATGATTTTGAATTATTAGCACATTTTATTTATTATTATTATTATTATTATGTAGTTATTGTAGCATGTTTTTGTGTTTTGTGTGTAATGGTAATTAGCCAGCATCCTATGAGCTGCATCACAAAGGACCTTTACCTCCTAGTAGACTATGCAGTGCTTCATCTCGTGATTCTGGTTTTACGTCCCAAGACACAATATATTCAAAACGGCAATCCTATCCTGCGGTGAGTGTCTAAATGGAAAAAAAAATGTTTTAATTGGTTCTGGAATTTACTTTGTATTGTGCATCTTTACAGTGTTGTTTAGTTTGTAGTTATAGTAATTTTTTTTTTTTTTTTGTAGGCTCCTAACTCATCAGACTCAAACAGTAGCAGTGCTGGAAGCAGTACACCTTCCACACCATTTGCCAGTTCTGAATGTGGTACTTGGCCTAACGCTCAGGAAACATTGCAATTTGAACGCGCTGCTTCTGCCATTATGAATGACGCTAGACCACATACAATATCAGGTGGTGCTCATCATCAACGACCGGCCCTTAACGCGTACACATTTCAACCTGATTCGTCAGTCGATAAAACTCCCGTAGTCTCACCGCAAGACGATTATGCTCATGTTCCAGATGTTCCGTCCAGAGATATGCACAAAACTTTTACATCAACAACTTCGTTGAAAACAACTGGTCGGTATATTTCATTAAAAATTTTATGTTAAATTTCTGATGGTAGTATAATAAATTTTGAAATTTTACAAAACGCATTATTGATGATTGACAATAATTTGAATTTACTTTTCTTATTTAATTCAAAAGTTGCTATTACTCCTTATGTTTTCCATATTAAAATGCTATTTTATTCTGTGTTAAGCTGATCAATATAATTTTGCATCATAAGTTATTAGAGACAAAAACGAAATTCATTTTGTTTTAAATATTTAACCTACTAGATAATGTGAAAAACTTGGCTATAAGAACTCAAACATTTCAAAAAAATCTGCTCAGTATTTTTTAAAAGCATATAAAAAAAAACTATTGATAAGATTGTGTTATTTTGATTTTAACAATCAAATTACACACTTTTGCATGATTGATACATATTTGTAATATCTCCTCAAATAATTATTCTAATGGTTTGAAATTTACAAACGTTAAAATTAATATTCTTTACACTCAAATACAACTTGGAATTTTTTGACCATTTTTACGAATATTTTAAAACTATTGATATTTTTTGTTTGGGTTTTTTTTAGTACCTACTAGTTTTAAAACAATTTTCTCATGATGATAAAATTAATATTTTTAACAATTTTGAAAATTTTTAACTGTTTTCACCGTTTTTAATTATAGCACCTAATAAAAGAGTAATGAATAAAAGATTCTTTTTTAACAGTTAAATTTTTATGGGTAAACTGAGCTCTGTTTAGAATTGTTATTTTGCTAACCAATTTACAATTGCTTATAATTATATTATAAAATTTTTAATTGAACTATCCAAAATAATAATAACTGCAAAGTTGTAGTCACTACTCCATCAAACTACCTACATTACGTAGAAATTTTGGCCTTTTTTCTATTATCTATTGTTATAAAATATAACTAGTATTAAGTAGTCTGTATAATATATTATTTACACAGCATTCATTATGCCATTTGCATTTTTTGTTTTGTATTTAATATTTGTATATTATTTAGATGTTAAAATTAATTTTTGTTTGATTCCCTACTCAATACTTACCAATAGTAAAAAATAATAATTACAATTGTAGATTTTTCAATATAATTTCAAAAGTAATTGATGTTAAGTGTTAACAAATATTTTATTTTATTTTTTAGAATATATTCAACCGGCATACGTTAACATGCACGAATTGGCAAGTATGGCAGCCAACAAAGTTCAAGAAAGAAATGTACAACACAATGAATCACCTTCAAATTTAAATTTGAGAGTAATAACTTTTTAGTATGATTATAATTTAAAAAAGTTTTTTTTGAAAACAATAACTTTTTGTTAACTTGTTAATTTTACTATAAGTATTATTAATTTTTATGTTCTCTTAAATATTTTCAGAATATTAAATGATATAATATGTTAAGTATTTATAAACAAAGTAATATTCCAAATTATACTGCGACTAGATACCCAGGCGGTTGTTTTAGATAGTATTTATATGGGCTATCCGTATGAACAATGCGCATACGGGGCAAAACAATTCGTGTTCTTGATCAAATGTAAAATACCTTAAATTTCCTACAACTATCTAATGCGCTGTAGGTCAGGACCACGTGGGCGGAGGTTTAAATCTATTGTGCACATTGATTATTTTCTGTGTTTCTTCTTCCTACATTTTTTGTAAACGCGCTACTAATGCACGTAGGTCTTACATCATTTGATATGCTCTTTTCCACCAATAAGTTTTTTTAGTTTAGTATTAGATTATATCCCGTAAAGCGGAATGGTTAGAATTCAATAGGTATTAGGTTATTATCTGTAATTGAGAGAGACGCAAATCTGACCTTAAGTGTGACCGTGCTAAAATACCATAGTTATAAGCCTACATCAACTTATGGCCTGCCCGGTCTGGATAGAAAATATTAACACTGATATATGGGTATCTAGACAAAGTAAATAATTTTTTGTCAGCTAAATGTTATCAAAAATATTTAAAAGAATTTAAAAGAAACTATTTTGAGTACTAAACAAATATCTAGTTTATCTATATGGTTTCTTAACAGAATAGTTGATGCATTATTTTGTATTATTAAAACTTTAAAAGTATTGCAACTACGCTAGTACTAAGTAACAAATATAGTTTAATCTAAATTTACAATATTGTAGCTGATGACAATTTAAATTTAATTTTTATAGTCTGAACACATTTATGATTTTGTATTCAAACTTAAGTGGTGAAGAATTGAATTAATTTACAACTTTTAGAAGCTGTAATTTTTCTGAAGTTTTTTTAGTCAATTTATTAGTATCGAACGATTAAATATTTGTTGTTTAACTGCTCTTTTTAGACTAAGTGGTATTATTTTTATATTCTTAATTGATAAAAAAAAAAAAATGAATAAATAAATAATATTATGGATACTAACTATACAAACATGAAATATGTAATGATATTGTTTTTATCACAGAATGATGTGGATAGAAAAGAGAGTACTAGCGAAAGCTCTCTGGAATCTTCAAGTGGCTATAGCAGTCAAACAGCAATGTCAAATGCAACTCCAGATGAAGGTAAATAGATTTTGAAAGATTTTTATTTTTAGAAGTGAAATTATTTTCTATCTATTTAATAGTTTCACGTGTACTGTAGTACCGGTATTTTGAAATATTTTTCTGCCTTATTCAAAAACATATTTTAATTCAATCCAGTTTGTATCTTAAATAAATGTATTTTGTACTCCTAAAATATTGTATTTATCTTTGTATTTTAATCAACCAACTGTTTGTAAATTAAAATAGTTAAAAAGACAAAATTCAATGTTTAGCCATTTATTATTTATTTTATGTTGAAAACCTTGATTTTTAAAATTGTTCTTTTAAGTTTTTACACACTGCATGGTAAATGGTTAATTGACTTAAAAAACCAATTATTGTTGCTCTCAACATTATTGACAATGTATTTATTTGGTTTGTTATTCAACTATAATTTGTATTATTTATTACTTTTGTGATTTTCCAGTTATTTATTTACTATTATTCGTAAACAACCTTCAGTATGTTTATCCTAAATATATAAAGAAACCATTTTAGACTGTCTGATAAAAATTTTCACTTAAGAGTAGTTAGGACTAGTAGATCACACTACATTGACATAGATTAGATTGATCACCAAATTATATTAATTTTTATTTATTTGGTGTTGTTAAAGTAAAATATTTTACGTAAACGCTACCGTTCATCACAATGTAACTATTATTTCTACTAATGGGGTAATTATAATTAATGGTGCTATCTTTTTAATAGAAATTATTAGTATTAATATTAATAGGATATTGAAAAAATGAAAATGAAATCTAAGTATCAATTAAACATGATAAATTATTAATTATTGATATTGAAAACATTGTTGTTAACACACACATAGTAATTTTTACTTTTTTTTATAATAAAAAAATTTTTTTTTGGAATCTGCATAATAATTTATAGCATTTTAATTAAGTCTTCATTCAACTACATCCTATACTATGCTATTGTTTTAGTAGTGGTCAAACGTTTAGATTCTGTACATTGCGTAGAATTTTAGAAATCTTACACAACTTTTTTTCACTTATTTCTTCTAATTCTTTTGTGCATGCCTGTGTGTATTTTCTTGTCTGTACAATATAGAAGTGGAAAACACACTTTTGAAATACTGCACATTGGATAGTCAAAATAGTACTCCGGTCAAGGAACGAGTACGACCTGCATCAACATTGGGTATGTACTTTTAGCACAGTACTAGTTTGTGTTGGTGTATAGTATAACGCTTGTAATTAGTTTATTCTATTCTTAAAAATTATACGTGTGAAAACCATAAACATTAATAACAATCATTATTGTGATTAAGAAGTCGTTAATCGTTGCTGTAAAATCATAATAAGTAATAAAAAAAAAAACTATTTTACATTATATTATTAAACATATTGCGCTGTTTAAACGGGTGTAATATTTTTAATGAAAGTAGGAGGAATCCAAATTGAAAACAAAATGGACATATTTTTATTACCTCTATTAATCCTTCACTGTTATGTCTCAAGTTAATAACATTAAAGTGTATGATAAAAACAAAGCATTTAAATGGGTAAGTCTTATGGATTGATCAAACGAAATGGACAAACTAGGTATACACCCAGTGTCGACATTATGTTTTCAATGTCCTAAAGACAAGGTATAATAACGGCATTCAGGCACTTGCTCACTCGGCACCATCGCTTTGCTGTGCACTCACGCAAAAAAATCAATGTTTAAAGAACATTTTATTCAAAGAGACTTATGTGAAAATATAGTGTGTTCATTATCACTTTGTTGTCGATTTAATTATACCTACATATTTAAACAAGTTAAATGACACTTTTCTTATGATTTGATAACAAATTCTTAATCATTTAACAAGACTATCCAAATTAAGCACTAAACATTTTATCTCTTGGGGACACCTAATTCCATACTAAGTCAGATACTTATCTAATTTTTTAATAATTTTGTTTAGAAAAATTTAATTTTTATTGCATTTTATGTTTTTTTTTCTCTTTTTTTCTCTCTACTTACTATCCAAGATTATAATTAGTCATGTGTATTTGAATTATTACAGGTTACTCCAGTCTCAGAAGTGGTACTCTGTGCCGTCGTTCTTCAATGCAGAATAACAAGCCACCGCCGCCAATACGCCGCACGCCATCTATTTTGAATAATTCAGTACAAAATTTGCCACCCCCGCCGCCATTTTTACTAGATACCGCTGCTGACCAGCGTCAGCAGAGCCGTTCGCATACATCTTTAGCATCAGAGAAAGTGTACGCTGAGCCAATGACACACCAGCGCAAACCGTCCGGTGGCAGTGTAGCCGAAATGGTCAGCACTCTAACACAATTAAACCACACTCCCGCCAGTCCTATAATGTTGCGCCGTACACCCAGTAATCGATCGACCAGTGCAGACCGCTGTAATAACCGTTCGTCCGAGCCAGTCACTGGTTTTATGGCATCCCTGAGCTCCAGACTTTTACAGCAGCAACCCAAAACTACGAGTGGATCTCCTAAATCACCCAGACGTTGGATCGCCCCAGCTAGACAACCTCTTGCGGATCCGGCTACGTGTCACGACTCGTTAATGGAACAAGTTAGAAAAGGTTTGGTGTTGAAAAGGACTATTGCTGTCAACGACAGATCAGCTCCTAAAACTAATTAGTAACGACAACTAATATACACGATAATTTTGTTTTCTTATTTATAATCAATTTCGATAGTTTTATTTTCAATACCTATAATCAATTTAATTTGTAAAAGATTCCATTATAACATTACATTCATAACTTAAATTTATTTACCTAGTTGTTGGACATGAGTTTGTTTTGAACAATGATTAACACTATAGGGTTTGAATATCCATGTCTATATAATTTTTCTAAAGATTAATGTAGCATATTAAAATAATTGCTACAGTCGACAATAATATTGTTCAATAACTTATAACGTACGTTTAAAAGGTGCGCGTATAAAAGTAGAAAAGTGTGCAAGTTACGTTCTCATTTTATCAATGTATTGCTTAATCAATGTATTCAAATTCATAATTATAATAATATGTTGGTTCCATTAATACTCTGATCGAGAATTTGGACTAAAGCTATAAGTTTATTTTATTGTATTCCAGTTATAGTTAAAATATATATGTGTATATATATATTTTCTTACCTACACAACATTCCTTAGTTTTTCGTGGTCACTTAACGCGGTAAACTAAATATTCATTATACAATACAAGTTTCACTTTTGGCATATCAAGAGTTTTTACAAACGTAATAGAATGTATGTGTCCGTGTCATAACCAATGTAATAGAATAATATGTGTATTCATTTGTGTTTGTCGATCAAATCGACTATGCTCTGAATGTTTTGAATTTCCAGTTTATATAAAATTAATTAGTAATAACTAATAATAACGTGTATACTATTTTTAGAGTAATTATAATGATGTTTATAAACGAATAAACAATTATTATACATTGTAAAACCAAAGTCAATTCGGCATCCGTCTATAAAAATTGATCTACACTTATTTGTATTTTAAAATACATTAACACTATTATTAATAATATTGTATAAATTATTATGATAATAACTTTTTCTTTTTTTTTTTTTTTGTTGTTTTTTTTTTCTATAACATATTTATTTATCTTAAATTGTAATGTTTCGTTTTTCTTTGTGTATAGCGACTTTTGGTTTGTTTTAAGGGTTTACAATAACCGTTTGTTGTATGATTTATGAAAGAAAATAAATGAAAAAAAAAAAATTCAATTAAATTTACTGTTATGAAACAATCGTACTACACTTTATTGTTGTTTTACTCAACAATCAATGACCATACCGAAAAACTGCGAGGTACTGTGAACTGTCTTATTACAAATTTTATTTATCGTCGTTTTTAGATTCTGAACGTTAGCGAAGAATGTATCGGGTGTTACAATGATGTTTTTTTTTTTTTCTGTTTTTCTATAATCAGAAAACTTCTTGTAGAAAACCTGCAGCAATTTTAACGCACGATACCTTAAAACGACGATCAAATTGTTTAAAGTGCTCCATTCGACTTGAAACTTTTATACGTCATTAAAAAGAGTTTAACGAGTTTACTGTTGGATTTTCAGTGGGCTTAGATAATTTTCAAGGGAGTTATGGTAATAGCTTTATTAGAATTTTTACGCAGTTATTATTCCACGAAACCTCTAGTTTTTATGTTTAAGTCTCAATACAACCTACATGTGTGGTTTAACACATTGGTTCACACAATTTTGGTTTATAGCCGATTTGACGTTGTTATTTGGTCGTAAGACTCGGCCATGTATTTCTTATGGGGGGGAACAATTAACTCAAAATAAAAATCGAACCGAGCTGAAACTTTTACACAATACCAAAGTGGGAAACGTACAGATTCGATAAAAGTATTTATTGTTATTGTATTTGTATTTACCACGTACATTAGACAACTGAGCTCGCATACAGAATCGTATTTTCGAAGGCAGTTGTTTTATCGTTCAAAACTAGTGATCCGCTCAAAACGTAGCCGCTACCCCGTCAAACTACCCTTTACGCGACCTAGACTGACCCCTACGTTATAAAATATACCCCGCACACGCCCGCCGTCTCCGTTTAGGCGAAAAAACGTTCCGAAAATACGTATTTTAGCCGATTTATGTACCAGGACCCCATGAACCGACGTTTCACGGCGCCGCTCGGGTGAAAACGGGTCTCCACTTGGCGCCCTCGCCACTTTGCAACTTCCCGTGCGACTTCATGCGACCCTGGTACCACGGGGGTAGGGTGGCCATTCGTCCCGGATTTGCCGGGTCGTTACCAGTTTAGGAATCCCGACGTCCCGGCGTCCCGAAAAAAATTTCTCGGGACACAGTTTTGTCCCGGATTTAAAGTTTTGTACTACAATGTCCCCGATTTTTTTCACCGATTATAAAATAATTTTTTTTAAAAAACACACCGTTTGTGAACCAGTACCTCCTAATGGACATTATTCGCTACACTCGGAATCTAAAAAAGTACAACACGTAGTTCGAGAAAAACAACGTTTAACAAAAAAAAAAGCTTTATAACGGAAATTGGAAATGCGAATCCCCTCGATCCCACCTCTAAACACGCTGTCTGTGTGGATACTGAATAATAATATACCTGCATTAAATGAGAAGGTGAATCACTATTCCGACGAGAACTATCATACGGCTAAACAATTCAACACGATATTATTATATTCGTTTTTATTACAGCTACAAATGCTTTTCGTACAACGGTATATTTGTTGTTCCAGGTTTAAGTATGTTTTGGCTTAGTTTCTACGTATACAAGTTTGGTTCACTGAGTTTTCGATTGATTCGACGGAAAACTATATAAAATCGATTCAACAACTCTCACAATCAATTTTCTATCGTTGATGGTACGTCGTCGCATAACTATAATATTGAAACGTAGCCGAGTGTTTGCAACAATATTAAATCAAATCGCAGAACATTATAGAATATACAAATATGTTATGTTATTGACGATGAATGTACGTATTGTAACGCCGTATCTTGATTATATGGGCACTGGTCCGGAGATGTACAGTTTGTTGTTTCCTCCCAGATCGGCCATAGGGACGTATCTAAATTTGAAAAGAACAAAATTATTAGAAAAAATACCTACTCCGCAGAAACATGCGTTTTATACGAATGATTTTTATTTTTTGTTTGAAGTGTATATAGTAATGATAATCTAATCAGCTACCTATATACGTATATATAGTTATAAATTAGTTAAAATTAAATTTAAAATTCTGATGATTTATAGGCTGCAGGTATCATCTATATAACATTATGTATACCTAGTACTGTGTTGTTAACGTTCATTTTAAAAAAAGAATCCGTTCCCATAGTTCCAATTTATTAAATAGAATTCGTTATTTCCAGCTCGTTTCTACAAAAAAATAATCCGTTATTTTTATCGTTCCACCATTACTCTCACCGTGAAAAGATAAACATTACAGTAACGGGATCCTGTCGTGGTGTTTATTATTATAACATTTCAAATAGGTAGGAAATAGCTAAAGAAAAAAGAAAAAAGTAGCACCGGCGGAGTGTAGATTTGATACTGTTTTAATAACGAATCACTTAATTTCAAAATTTATGATCGGCATCGATCAGCAGTAAAATAGGTGCTCGAGTACTCGACAAATTATTGAAAGTGGCGAAGATTCAATAAATCTGAGCAATTTTCGAGGAGTATATTGTGGCCAAAACACGTGGGTAATGAAAACAATTATAATACTTAATACGCAAATACTAAGACTGTAAACTTGAATCGTCGATTGTAAGAACAAATTACGTACTAGGTACCACATACTTTTTAGTCACATTTATGAAAACATGAAGTTTAGGTTTAGTTAAAATTTCGACTCCAAACTACGAATTAAACATGAATCAATAACTACAAAAATTCATTTTTAAAGAACAGGAATCGGAATAATAAATCGTATTACTAGAAAAAAGGAATTAATTCACGTTTCTGTTCCTTTTCAAACAATTGAATGCGTTCCTTCTTTCGTCCCGCCAAATAGAAATCGACTCCAGGAATAGTTTCTTTAACAACACTGACCTATAGTCCTATATGTTTTCTTTTTGAAATATAATTTAGCCGATTTATTTGTACCCAGTTTCCTTTTTTTCTCGTTAAAATGAAACAATTTTATCAGACGGTTTGCACTGAAAAAATATGTATCAGATCGATTACACAATAAAATTACTATAATAATAGTTGACAACGACAGTGAATAATAATAATTATTCACATTGGTTGTAAGTGTAATGATATTTTCTAATATTTTTTTACTGTATGGTACGAACAAATTGATGGCTATATTAATATTTTTTTTTTAATGCATCGGAGCCGGCGGGGAGCGTGATTGTATATATTCGCGTTTGATAGATCTACGAGGCGTCTATAGCATCAGCTATAGTCTATAATTAGCAATTTTTCACTAACGACAAAAAACTGGCAAGGTTTACACTCTGGTTTTAAAATCAAAGCGTTGGATCACATAAACATCGATTTGTTTAAGTATCACGTCGGTAAAATAAAAACATGCAAACGCTACAAACTCTTAGCTCCACTCATAATGCTAAAACGATATATAACTTCATTTGTATATTTATATTATAACATATTATACAATGTTCATCATTGACGTGACTGGAATTCCTCCCTCACACGTAGTGGTGAGTTTGGTCATTCTTTTTTTTTTTCTTTTACAACTGACAAAAACACAGTTGGCCTTATGAATTTCGAAACATTGTATATGTTACAGGCCAAACCAGTTTGTCCTATGAGACTCTGGTTTATCCCAAGTGCGTTTGGATGAACTAGTTCGATCTAGGCCGTTATCCTAGGATAAACTGGTGTTTGATCATATAAACGGATATTTGTCCTAGGACCAACTGGTTCGGCCTAAAATTAGGTTAGATTAGGGTAGTGTCTAGGTTTTAGGCTATTGTCTGTTGGCGGAGCAAAGCGACGGCGGCGAACGAGCAAAGCGAGCGAGTGCCAAACACGCAACGTCTTGAAAAACGCTTAAAAGTCACTGGAGAACAACACGAGCAGTAAAACACATATTACACAATAAT
The DNA here is from genome assembly GCA_017140985.1 of Hormaphis cornu. NCBI lineage: Eukaryota > Metazoa > Arthropoda > Insecta > Hemiptera > Hormaphididae > Hormaphis > Hormaphis cornu. Next base: position 19,237,154 of record CM029358.1, on the reverse strand, counting down.
AATATAAAATTATGGCGATAGCAAGAATGATATGCCTAATAACCTTAACCTGACTTTAGGCCAAACCGGTTTATCCTAGGACAGTTTATCAGTTTATCTAATCAAATACCGGCTTAGGATAATGACCTAGGACAAACTAGCTTATCCAAACGCACTTAGGACATACTGGTTTGGCCTGTAACGTGTATAGATAGCACACAGATAGCCCGCTCTGCGCGTTAACGTCATTATGGTTGTTTCACCTCAACGGCCTCGGCGGTAACGGCGGCGGCGGCGGCGAGTCGTCTCCCCCGGTCCGATCCGCACGCGTGCGTGCGATTTCCACGTAGTCTTCTTCTTCTTCTTCTTCTTCTTCTCCCTCGTCTACCCTCTGCTCCGCGCGTTCGCCCAGACGCAGTCCGTCCGCCACGGCCTGCAGCCGGCCGTTCAACGCGTGCTGGTCGCAGCTCAGCCGCAGATCCTGCATCGAGTTCGGCTCGCTGTAACCGGGAGTGGCCAGCAGCAGTCCCACGCTGGTCAACAGGAAGTGCGAAGAGCTCTGCGTGCGTCGGAAAACGTATCGTTACCACCCGAACAGCGCACCGCGGTCGCGGGGCACTTTTCCTACCGGCCAATATAGTGGCCATACCACTATACTGGTGTATACCTATGTATAACGGGAGATGCACGCGGGAACAAAACAGCGGGCACGCTGTTCAAGTGGACAGCATCCTACGCGAATGCCCCCCGAGGCAAGGTCGCGAGGACGGTCCGAATTCGGACATCTACAGGCCGTCTCTCCTGGGACGGTTCGCGTAGTATTCAAAAACAAAAAAAAACGAGCTTTCTGAAGCGAAACTCTGTCGTTCGTATCCTCCACACACACCGCATAAACGAACCCTCGTATCTTTTTAAATTCGTTCCATCTCTTCTCCGGCGCACCTCTTCGTCCGTTTTCATAACCGCACTGCTTCGGTTTCTCCTCTCCTCATCTGCACGCACGTCCAAAACCATCTCGGTCCATATACTGTTCTCTCGTCTTATCTACTAGTTATACTGATGCGACGTCAATACTACCTACCTCTCAAACATATCCGTTCTTTATCTTTTCCCGTCACTCTCGCGCTCATCCATCAAAGGCGCATTATAATTCCCACTACACTCTGTATTATTTTCCAGTCAACACCCAGCAGCTGTAACACACACTCCGAACCAAACGCTCCTGTAAGAAATATAAAGGTACATTTTCATGATGTGTATAGGACATTTTTTGAACGCAGCGAGAGCTGTTTTTTTTTTATGTTTTGGGACGCTTTCCAACATTTGCTCGCTGGGCCGGTGCCTACCCTGCTCGTACTGTCTTTTAGCTTTGTTGGAATTCACGTAAAACACTCGACTGCCTCCGTACGCTTCCGTCCGTTTCGTAGTCCGCCCCTGGTCGCGTTGTTTCCGTGTTCGTCCCGCGACAAGAGGGCCGTGTGGCTTCTATAAAAAAAAAAAACTGAAAAACTCACTTTTTGCGCCATCCCGTTTCGCGGCGGCAACAAGATCAGGTGCTGCTGCGAGCCGGCCGTCCGGAGGAGCGGCTGTGGCGGCGGGGCGAACTTCTTCAGGTCTCCCTCGCTCCGGCTCATCCGCCTGGACTCCAGCAGGCGCCGGGGCGGCGTCACGGACGGTGGCGAATCGTCGCAGCGGCCACGATGCGGCAGCGGCGGCGACCGTTCACGCGGGGTGGGCGGCAACGGGGTGGTGGCGATCCTGGGCAGCGGCCGGGGGCACAGCAGCAGCACCCTGTGCAGTTCGTCCGCCGCCGCGCAGTACAACTCCAGGTCGCCCTCGCCCGCCTTGAACTTGCTGCCGGAATTTTCGGGCGTTCATTGTTTTTTCAACGATGTGCTTTTGATTGGAGAAAATGCGGGGTCGCGGATAATAGGCTGGACGAGTGGAGACGAGCACTTGAAGGGACGGGGGATTGAAGATGCGAGAGCAGAGCGATGGCAGTGAGCGGTAACGCGATCGAAGACGTAGCGAACTCGAAGTACCCACAGCAGCGACCTACCCAGGATCCTTTGTACAGAGGCGCACGGAGAAACGTGAAACGCGTGGGACATTATTGGCGCGGTCGGACGAAACGGAGGTCTGGTGTTTTATGGTAAAGGATAGTACGGAAAGGTAAGTAAGTTTTCCAAGAGCGTGGTGAGCCCCGACCGGTGGCGCGCAGTCGTGCGGAAAACAACAGTTGTTGGTCGGAATGGACAGTAAAATTACGGAACGTAAGAACGCGGTAACCGTTCGGATTGTATGTAATAATCTCGCGTAAAATCTCGGAACCGGAAACACGTGTGGAAATGCCAATACTTATCAGAAAAAGTATTTTTTTTTTTTTTTACGATTCGTACGATGAACCCTCACCAACTTTTTTGTTACCGCAAAGCATAGTCTATTGGTCCGTTCGATACGCACTTAAAAGCTATGTAGGATATAATATCGACTTGGCGGAGCAAAGCGAACTGAAGTGCCGTTTTTTTTTCAAACGTATATTTGTTAAAAGTCGGGCACAAAGTCGTTTTGTACATTCCGCAGGCCCCCCGAGTTTTACCGTTCCTCGATGTACGCGGGATATTGTTTTCCGTAACTCTCCATTCCGCAGATTTACATTTTACGACAAAAATATCACGTTCAATTATCTCCCCGCACTACAATAATAATCATTGGCACTCCGCTGTTATTTCCGGAACATTTTTGTCGTTGAATTCGGTTTTAGGCAGGCTCGCATTTTCGAAGGCTCTGGGTCGCTGCTCTCGGATATTATATTACAATGTTGAACAACGCGTTTTCTCCCCCCGTCGCAATGTACGAAATACTACATATTGTTACCTGTTGGTGCGTATCGTGCACACTTTGTGCAAATCGTCGGGCACGGCCGGCAGCGGCAAGGAGCTGCACTGCACTTGGGTCCAGTGCAGCGTCACCTTGATCTTGCCCGTGTGCGGGTCGGTCACCAGTATCTCTTCCGGTTTCACCGACAGAGTGCCGTAAAGCCCGGTCAGACCGGCCGCTTTCGAGTGTTCGTTGTCGACAATCGACACGGCGAACTCGTCCTCCGACCCTGTGCACGTGTCAAAAACGTTTCGAGAGTCAATAAACAAATACAGGGTCAAGTGGCGGCGGAGCTTTTCCTTCGAGCCGAGTACGTGAATTTACACGATACGTTCGTATAAGAGTGTGGTCGGATTTATAAAAAGTCAGCGATTCTCGCAACGAAAGGATTTCGGACCGATACGGCGCATTCACTATACCGTCCGTAGGTACACATTACTTGAAGCGTTTTTTTTAATTATTTTCTATAGCAACACTTCGAAGTTCGAAAAATTGTTCGTAAACGTGTGCGAAATTCGCTTTTTTCTTATATTTTCGCATACAAAATATCCGTTTCGACTTTACGTAAACAGTAACGACAAAAAATAATCATAACATACATCACGCAAATGATCTGCGAAAATTTCGTTATCCACAAATCCCACCGACGCATAATTTCTTCTACTCGGGAAAATCGTGAAAAAAAAAGTCGCGAAAATTCAAAATAACCACTTTTAACGTGATATAAATTATAGGTATTACGGATTAGGTAAACCCTTTTCTCATAATATAGCTGTATTTACAAAATCCCTTATGCGCCAAGTGCTAATAACTAAATTTTTGTATACGATTGAAAAACAACTTATAATTTAATAATACAGATTTTCCCGGTTCCATAAAACAAATAAATATCGGCTATTTTGGCGTTTGATCGTTTCGGGTTCAATAGGTGCAGTGTCACGGGCGCATTACGAACGGAACGGAATTTGAAGAAAAATTTGTCGGGGGGTTTTCTTCGAAGATTGGGCGTACATATTTTATATGTATATTTTATTTTTTATATTCTTTGTTTGTAGGTCAAGTTGTTTTGAAAAATAAGTATCAACAGTATACTTGGTTGTGTCGATGGTTTTAAAATGTCTCTCATGGACTGCATCCATTTTTGCGACTCGGTTTCCGACTTGCCGGCAAGGAAAATGCAAGGTTGTTGTTCTTTCTCACCTGCGTGAAATATTCCGAAACCGTATCGTTTAGTCCTATATAAAACAGTGTAACATTACGATAACAATCGTTACTGTTTTTTCTTTTACAGTGGTTAGCTTTTGGTCAGTACCTAACCTAACCAGCCGTAAGAATTAGTATAAATCACTTTTGTCACATCGAAAAATACCATGTACCTCGGGCACGTTTATACCTGGATTTAATCCTGTAGATTATTGCGTTGTTGGGCACCGACACACACGACGTCGCGTTTCCCATGCTTGGTCCTATGTTGATGATCATACGGTTTTCATTTTTCACTATCTCGCACCATTGACTTCTCCACGCCTGAATCAATGCGTATTACATTACATTACGTGTATGCTTACAAAAATAAAAAAATGAAACAATATCTGTGCAGATGTTATGAGACAGATTTGACATTTTTTTAGACTCTTGGAAAACAAGTTTTCAGGTTTCGAATGGAATAAAAAAAATAAAATTTTCAAAAAAAAATATCAAGTCTTTCCAATTATTTTAATTATTTTGGGAGTTATGACCAATCAACAAAACTGATTTTGTCAAAAATGCGTTTTCCGTACTTTTTTCGGTTTTTTCTTAAATTTTTTTTTTTGTTTTTCCTGAAAAACTTTTTTAGAATTGAAAATTTTGAAAAAACACAATCAATAATGCACCAAGGATATAAAATTCTCTACCGGAAAGAGGTACTGTTGTTGAAAATCGGAGCAATTCCCTAGGAGCTACACGTGCTACAGACACAAAAAAAAAATAAATAAATAAAAAAAAAAAAACACACATCTTTGTAAAATCAAAAGCTTTCTCGTTTCGCTCAGAATCTAAAAATGTTTATTTAAATATTATTTTTGAATGTAGGTTAAACTTTGTTCAAATAATATCGTTTCTAAAATGCACATTATTATTGTTTACTGTCCACCAATATCTGCAGGTGGGTGTGAATGCACACGTACAGGTACCTTCCACGAGCCGAATTTTCTTCCTTTGGCCGGCACTTTTATGTCAATCATACCACCGTAAGTCGTCATCGTGGTGGAGTAATTTTGTTTTGGCCTGGAAAATTCGATCATGCGATATTGGTTTTTCGTTTACCTGTAATTCAATAGTATAGAGATTGCATATTACTTTTTTGAATTTCTTAAGATCAATATGGTAATGAATAATGTACACTGAAGTTTGAAAGTATAGGTAAAGGAAACAAGAAGAGAAAAAACAAATATCATGTAAATTAGTCGCACGTCGTGTGATTGTGATCGGAACGGGTCGCAAAAATTTCACTATCTTTATATACTCTGTTCAGCGAGAGAACACGCCGATCTCGGGCATAGACTGCGGCTAGCCGAGCAATCGCTGAAGCTTATAAATTCTCTGCTGCTTGTTCTCCCAAATTCTGATAGTGATATTTTAGAATGTTTTGGATGATTCAAAGCGAAATCGCGGAGCCTATACAGGTGATTAATATCTAATAAAATAGTATATTGATAAATAAATAAATAAATAAAAAGGTATACATCAATAAATAAAAAGGTATACATCGAAAGTCGGTGGTGTATAGAGTCGTGTTACGTTCGGAATATTGCGCAGTGGCATAAAATGGTCGTGTTCGTGTAATTTTTTTACAAACATAATATAATAAATGTGTATATAATAAATTTGTTTTGCCGTTTGGTGATTTTAAAAAAAGAGTCAAAACAGCATAGAAAAAAGTTTCTGCTAAACCTGGATTTAGACTAAACTACTATTGTTATTGATGGACAACGGTTATGGCGCAGACTATATGAAAATTGTCTTACCTATTTCAATGCTATGTGAATGTTTCAGCTTTTTTCCGTAATTTTTAACGTTTTATTTTGTCTAGTTTTTTGATTGTAACTTTTTCGACCTCTTACGTTTACCTTTACCTTTACCTAAGTATGTGACCCCTCAAAGTACCACGCGATGAAGTAGAGGACTACCAGAAATCAGTACTGAGCGTGTAAAATGATCGGATCGTTATTGAAAGTGTTATTGTGGTTTCATAGTCATAAAAAAAAAAGTCAGGTGAAAACCAATTTGTTTGTTGCTACACTCAGAATTTAAAAAAAGGGACTAAATTTTGTTTTTTTTTTTGTTTGTTAAAACGAAAAGGGCACTCCATCCTCCCCGCGTCATCCTCAATTATCGGGCTCTGTTAATAACCACCAATTTTTGTTTCAAGGTATATATAATACAATTGCGGTTAACGTTTAACACTGCAGCTGCATTCGTGTTAGTGTATTTTTACCGTGAAATTAGCGGACGGACACTTCGACATTTCCGAGGTCCCTACGGGTCGACAAACACTGCGTATACCATATATATCGTGTTAAAACAATAATAATATAAATTCAAAATCGTCGGCCTTGACGTTTTTTTTTTACTCCAAATATGATGTGCAGAGGCTATATGCTATAGGCTAACCTCATGTGTTATAATAATGTGCACATTTTTACTCTTGTTCAGGCCCGGAATGATATTGTTACGATATTATGTTTCACTTACACCCGAAAACTGCAAATATAATGGGCGTAACGATTCGATTAGATAAGGTAGATTTTTCGTCTTCTAGAATATTTTATACCCCGTGAATAATAATAATTGTTGTCCGTCGCTTGTTTTTTAGCACAGCAAAAATTACGAAACCATACGCTATTATAGTTCTGCTTCTTAACAACACGCATAATTATATAGGTAAAATTAATACTATACAGGTTGGTAAATATACATTTTCTTTGGCGTTCGATAAATCAAACCTATTTTGGTTTTAAATAATAATAAAGGTATCTATAACCGTATTATTATTATGGTAAATTATAATGTAAAACTATATATTCCGTCCGAAATAACGATACAAACACGATTTAAGATTTACCGCAGAGTTTCAGCGCAATAACACGCACGTAATACTTTGGTATCTACGACTTACCTTTAGTTTACTTTATAGTGTTGTAAAAAAAAAACGAATAGTATTTTTGTATTGTGAAAATTATTTATTTCAATATGGCGACTGCACATCGCCAACGTTGTGTAAAAAAAAGCACAACAGTTTGAGAGCAAAGGACCTGTACAACTCTAACGTTCCGTTTTGGACCATCTGAACTGTTACAGAATCACGCACACGTTTCAGTTGTTAGTAACGAGAAAACATCATTATGGGAAAAAGCCATTGAAAAAAAAAAAAAAAAGTGTTTGTTGAAATAAAAAAGAAGTATTATAGGTACTTGTTCAATAATTACTATGGGCATATTTCGGGGATGTAATTTAGACGTCTGAGGCGTTGTACAGCTATTCAAATTTATCAGATGCAGTTACAACAGTGTTTGAGTATAACTTCTGCAGAAAGCTCTAATCAACAAACACGGCAGTATTAATTTGGTAAATAAAAAAACAACATATTACTCGTAATAACGAAAATTACAAATCACTTAGGTACCTACACCCATTATTTGCAAGTATAATACTGGTATTATTTTTTTACCTCAATCCATTGTTTTTTTCTTATAGGTTTTTGGGTTTTTAATTTCAATCAAACTATAACAAAACAAAAAAGTATTTTAAGTTTAAACTTATTGGGTGAAACATCCACTACGTAAAAAAGGTGAATATCGTTAAGATAGACAATAAACTAGAAAAGGCGTAAACTAACACTGTACCTATAATTTTTTTTTTTAAAAACAACAATAAAATAATACCATTATCTACACGGTTACTCAAAGATAGCACATTTCGTAGCTAAATATATAATTAGGATTCGAAATTTTATATTTCCATAAAAACACTTCTGTACCTACCTACCTACCGATACTTTGAACCATAATGCAACCTTTAATTTTTGTACAGTCAACTAACATACTCAATAATCACCCTAACGTCATAAGGGCAGTGGTATACATCGTAATATTTGAGGGTTGGAAATCATGCAGTTTTTATTCTTTTTTTGCGTTTATAAAACAATTATCAAACCTTTGGAAAATACATAAGGTGAAATAAAGTAGGTATAGGTACCAAAAATTTATTCGTATGTACACGTTTGAAAATGTATATAACATATTTTACACCTGGTATAAGCTGTGTGCAAGTATTAATTTTAGTGCTAAGTTATACTCGAGAACTTGTGACTATTTGTATTAAAAATAAAATACCCGAATCACAAAATAATACACTTTTTTATTTCAGTATTTCGTTAATTTTGACGCCTATAGTTTTTGTATGAAGAATTTTTAGAAAAAAAAAACAATTACTTTGGATTTATTGATTGTTATTACAAGCAACACAAATGTATAGAGTACAATAATCGTACAATTTCTTTGTTACACGTTTCGATCAAATTGAAAATAAAATAATAACAAACGTTCAATGCTAGGTTGTACCTAGTAAGACTAATTGCGTTTTTATTTAATTTTTTTTTTTTTTTATTCATCCGTCATGAGATTAGGAAGTCCTTCAACCATAACATTTTCAAATATAAAAACTTATTCTAATCAAGGTCACGCGTGCCTTTTTTTCTCACAGAACACACACCATATAATTTCATTTTTCTTTCACATTATTGTTTTTGAGTGTAAATATGTTTATATTTATACCAGCTAATAAATTTAATATTTTAAGTTCGCGTTCTCTTGGACCGACCGAGAAGAAAAAATGTATACATATTTATACATGTCTACCTTTTATAAATTTTTTTTTATACAATTTATAATACCTACCTTATTGAGACTTTAAAATACCTATTGGCTATTACACAGTTATAAATTATAACGTAGGATAATATTTATATACATGGACGGTGTAAAGGCTATAACTTTTCGTTGTATGTCTTAAAATTTAATGTATACAATAATTTGTACACAAACTTATTATAATATAGCGATTGTATCGAAAAATTCATAATTTTTAGTGAAATGAGATTACTTCCCGTGTTCACATAATTCATACCGCGTAATTTGCAACTCAAAATATAGCTGTTGTTGTATTGTTACCGTGATTTTTCTGTGTATTTTTTTTGGTTTTTGTTAATTCATTCTAAGAACGCTGAAACAATTTTGATGAAATTTGTATGCGGCGCCACCTCTGAAGTATGACCTATCGAACGAAAAAAGAATCATCGGTTCATAATTTAGCGGAGCACCTAATCGACCAACATAATATACTTAATAAATAACTACAATTGAACATATAGAACTTCCTTCTTTTTGAAGTCGATTAAGAACATATAGGACCTCCCTCTTATTGAAGTCGGTCGAAAAGAAAAATTTGACCGCTCTTGATTAGCCGGTTATACTCTTAAAAATTTTGAGTTAAAACACGTTTTTTTTCAGAACTATTATAATAAATATAATAACACACAGAATTATTACTCTGTTTGTATGTATTTATATTAATATTACGATTTTTTTTTATGTTTAAAATAGAAAGTTATCTGTTTGTAGAAAACTGAACTCAATGGTTTTTAAATAATTGTATAAAAAAAAAGGCGTTGAAAACTTTGTATTTATATTTTATAATAGCTAACGAATAAAAACACCGTTTAGGTAAAAAATTATTCTATACGGTTGAAAAAAGATTTAATTGTTCTATATTTTCAATACATATTTTTTGTGCATACGCGCAAACCAGTTTTTACTATGACCACGCATAAAAGAAATTTATATATTTCACAACAGCTGCTCAGTCATAATACTACAGTAATTAATTAAGCGGGGAATACTAATAGTTTGAAATCGCTTGAAATATATATTATACTTATACACTTTGTTAGTACCTATATTAAAAGTACACTACAAGAGGTGATCTCGAAAATTGACGACATTTGGAAGAAAGTTTCTGAAAAAAATGTTTGTTTCAGTGTACAGTATCGATCAAGGAACATTCAAAAGACGGAAAAATAAAAATTTGTACCAATTGCATGGAAAATCAACTATACTAGCGTATATAAGAACTAAGAGAATGGAGATGTTACACTAAAAAAGGTCACAACTTCAACGATATAGAAGAAACAACCAGTGGATAGACCGAAAACGAGATGGGATGATGATGCTGTGGGGAAAGACATTCAGTTTGTGGATGTAAATGCGTCTGTTGAATTTGCATTCAACAGGGAAAGATGGAGGCTTTCATGTGGCAGCTCAGGTCCTTCAAGAACCGTTAAGCTGAAGAAGTAGAAGAAGAAGAAGAAAAAGAAGTGCCTATATTAAAATATGTTGATAATATTTTTACAATGTCTTTAAAATCGCATGTATACGAAACCATTATATGAAAACCGTCTGTATAACGTTGAAATAGTTGACATTATTATCGTATACAATATATTGTTTTTTTTTTTTTTTTTTTATCGAATTTTGCCATTTCCACCGTGTCATTCTGACGCACGCGCTGTTTAACACCTTTATAATACCGATGGCGCGAGGATTTTGTTCCAACCAAATTTTTGAAATTACTCGGCACTTATGCTAGATTATAATAGTCATGTCGAATTCAAACTGCAGTTGATTTTGATGTGTTAAAGATAAAACGGTCCATTATACGAGAACAATCTACCGACGAATGTCGTTGAATAATGTATTATTATTATTATTATTAAATTCAAACATTTTGGATCGTCATCGTCTTTTCTCTCACCGATTTTCGCTGTTAATGCGACGAAAACGACGTTTATGATGGTATTGTATATTGCACGTAACATGTTATTATTGTTATTGTTTTGTTCTCAAATACGGTCATTCGAGATTAACGTCGTTGTCGAGAACAATAAATTGAAAATTTTTCGAGATAGTTTTGAATGGAGTGTCATATGAATGAGTAGTGCGAGTATCTCTAGATTTTTGAACACAGCGATACGCAAAGTATAGGTTTTTTCGATATAACAGCGGGAAATTCTTGAAATTTATACTTACAAAACTGATATGATCCTTGTATAATTATGAAAATGATGTACCTAAATAATATTGTTTTTATATAAATGGTCAATAATTAATTAAATTGAAAATTAAATATACTTTTAAGCTAATGTAATTATATATTATGGTAAAATGCAATTACTTAAGTATAAATTTAGACTATTGCGATGTGAGACATGATCTTTAGTTTATCTTGGTATTTCTAAAATCCGTTTTGAAAATACAAAACATGTATTTGGATGTTTAATGTGTATTGTTTTGAGTACAAATATTTTTACTGTATTACATAATATATTATTAATTATAAGTGAAAGTAAATGTGTAAAACTAGGTATCTATACCTCTCGACGATTCGTAATAAGGTAAAACGGGTAGGTAGGTATTTTAAATGGAATCAGTACCGCGAGCTCTTTGGCAAACAGGCGACGACGTGTCGGTCTCATATTATATTTAATGTTTGATCATAACTGAAAACGTGTAGTAAAAATACATCCAAGTACATCAGTTCTAAAAATAAAAATGTGTGATCGTTATGTGATATTTTTTTATGTTTAAAAAAACAACTTATTATCGTAGTACTCTGTATGTGCACAATGCATTTAGTATACTGAACTAAGATTCTAGTTATTTAATGTTGTCAAGGTAACACAAATTACCTAACTATATATATAAATGTATTGTTTACAATAGTTTTCTAACACCTGTCACGTTTAAAACGTTACCCAGAAAGGTAGATGATTAAAAAGAGTAACGACACACTTAACTAAGTACCTGCACTTAACAGCGTTTAAAGAAAAATTTAAACAACAGTATATTATTATTAAACTTAAAACGTTGAGAGATCTTAAAAATCAAAAAATTTACTTTGTGTAATATCGTACGATGAATGATTAGTAATAGGTTATACTTACATAATATATAACTTTGTGAGAGTTCGTATGATCTGTTTGTATATGGACAGATTTGTTAAAATAATCAAGTACTCTAAGCTCAACAACGACACAGTTTTGAAAGATTTACAGATGAAACGAAAGTCTCTCATAGAAGTTCGGCATTGGAATAGTAGTTTCTATAGGTGCTTAAACCTTCCTAAGTGCAAAGCCATGTTTGCCATAAGGTAAGTTAAAATATGTTTGACGTTTTTTTTTTATCTTTCGAATATTATAATATCTTATTATAATATAATAACGGAAAATATTCCAAAGACACGATACGTTTCGTATTTTACTTTTGTCTATTTCCATACAACAAATGTAGGAATGTTTTTTTTATAAATGAGTTTTATAAAAAAGACACATTTTATTTGCAGGCCGTGCTATTCTATGTACGTAGAATACACAATAAATTACTATGATTATGTATAGTTATTTAACAAATTAAAGTCTAAAACGAAAAAAAATGTTGGAAATGTCGCAGTTTTTATTTTTAACGATATCTATAACGATAAACCTGTACCTGTTCATAAACTTAAAACAATCTTACGTGTTTGACATCAACATAGGTAAGGTATAACTGGAAATTCGTCTCACAAATATAATATGATAAGTATAAGTATAATAAGTAAAGCTTGACGGTATTCTTAAATTTTTAAAACGCTGCGTTTGAACACCAAATAAATCATACCGTATACGTGGTGGTCGAATGATTTTGTCATGGGAGTAGATGAGGAGGATTTTTAAAATTTACTTGTTTTTTTTATTTAAACATTAATTTTTTAATTTGTTTTGTCACAAAAACATTATTAAAAAATTTATTAAACAGTATTGTGGACTATCAAATTATTGGCAAGGTTGGGGCAATACTTAACTCGCTAAAAGTTAAAATCAAGTTAATAAACTCTTTAACTTATTTTTTTCATTAAATTTTAACTTAATTAGTTAATTTTTTTAAATATAGCATGTTAAATTTACATTAATCTGTAATAATAAAAAATTTGCTTAAAAACTCTTTACAAATAAAAGTATTTCTAAGAAAAAATTATCAAAAGAAAATAAAAAAAAAATTGTTTGAAGCGGAGGAAACGTGTATGTACAAAACCATATGAAATTATCTTTATTTTAATTTAAGTTAATTTTTTTTTTTTTGCTAATCAATTTTTAATTTAATTAACTAAAATGATTAAAAAATAAATTTTTAACTTACCTAAGTTAACTTTTTGTTTTTTTACTACTTATTTTAAAGAGTTAAAAAAAGTTGTTCCCTTGCCTAACCTTGGATATTGGTTACTGCTGTGGTTGGTTTACAGTAAGTGGCAGTATCTATAAAGAATAAACGAGTTGCATTACATTTGAAATGGATGATGAGTCGTTGCTTACGGAATAAATCATTCTGATTGAGCTCAGTAGTAAATCAGAGAATACGGAACTACAAAATATTCTTATAAATAATTTTTTGCTGATTTTGAATAGGTAAAGTCTATAAAAAAAAAAAAAAAATTGTGAAGACGAATTTCCTACGTTTTTTTAACTGAGTAAAAAAAAAAAAAATTATGATTCTGTTTTATTTTTAAGCTGAAAATTGAAAATCGAAGATTTTATCGAATAAACCGCGCCATGATTTGTCAAAATTTTGAAAAACGCTTATTTCTAATAATTTGTATTTTGCATACGGCATCAAAATCGTTTAGACGTGTGAAATCATTTGCAGTATTTTTCTATTAATACTGTTCTAGTAATGCGTGAATTAAAAGGATAAAATTAAAAGGAATTACAGAAAAACAAACAGTTTTTAGAGAATTTATCGTCATAAATAAACATCATGAATTTTTCTGTTTTTTTTGAAAATATTTCTGATTTATTAGTTATATAACTTACACAGCATTGAATTTGAGCAAATTTCGAAAAAATTCTCAAACAAATGGTGTATATCAACTATGCTCAAACGCCAGTCTTTTAGTATCACTTTAATTACCTTCTTTTATTGCCTTAAATGTTAATTAAAAAAATAAAAAAAAAGACATTTTTGTAAAATCAATAAAAGTTTTCACAACAAGCTCAATGTTTGGAGAAAAAAAATCACGGGGCGAAATCTATCACCCTCCCCTCCCACCGTTTGATTGCCGCTGCGTAATATTTTAAACTGATCATAATATAAAACAGCGATCCGACGGCGACTCAGCTACAAACGTATATTATTATTAAATTCAAAGATCGGAAAATCGATCGCCCGATCGAAAACCGATGAGTTTTTATTTTTTGTTTTTCGTTACCTTCGAACGTAAACGCTCCCGCGTGACAATCTCCAAAATCGGGGACCCGTCTACGATGTAAAAAAATTCAAAAAAACGATACAAAATGTTTCCATCGACGCGCGCGAATTCGCGAGTCCGGCCGATTCAGTTATTCAAACGGATTTTTTCACTTGTCAAAAAAAAAAAAAAATTAACAGCTCAAAAGTTTACTTTGGCAAAACGACGATAACAATTATTATTATTGTTATTATTGTTAATGTTTATTGTGATCTCGAGCGGACGCGCACGTTTCGATCGCTGTTTTCGCACTGCTACATAGTCGCAGGCAGCAGGAGGAGGTAATATCATAATATTGTGTGGTCCTCGCGCGTCGTTTTTTCACGCAACCATCGCCACCGTGTGACGAAATAGTGTCTATTATTTTTTTTTTTTATATACCTGGTCGATGTATAGCTGAGAGTACTGCGATGTTAGCCGATGTGTGTATGTGTGTGTGTGACAGGAAATAAAAAAACAGGCAACAATCGTAGACAATCGTTTCACGTCGGTGTATATAATTATTGCTGGTTTTTTTTTTTTTCAAATGGATTTTGTGTGTAGATTTATAGTTTTAGTTATTTTTTTTCCCCCCAAACTTTTATTCACCGTAACTACCGCGACGTATGACGTAGATGTACGCATTATACGTCAGGGCGTTCCAGTATGGTTACAGCAATTATATTCGGAAAGCATTGAAAAAACATTTTTCGCATGAAAGTCGTTTTTTTTTTTATTTTTTTATATCACGTGGTCCACAATAATACGTCGTACATTTTTAATTTCTTTTATGTTCATTGGTGTTTTTTATACGTATATAAACTCTTAAAACTGGAGTAGCACGCGCTTATGTACTTTTCGTTGTATGCGCAGTTGTGTACGCATAATTTTTCCAATGAATTTTGGTGGTCGAAAAACAATGTTCGACGGAAAACCCGACAAGTTAGAGATGTTTCTAAAAAGTACATTATGTGGACGAGTCCAACGTAGTAGCAGTCCGGAGTCGTCTCACCTTACGCGACGCATTAACTAGCAGGTATAATCACTTAGGAATCGCGTTGGCATAAATATTTTAATGTTATAGACGAGTTTTTTCTTTTTTACCAGCTATTTCACCCCCTTTGACATTTTTTGGGAATTAACAAAAAAAAAAATTTCTCAGTGGATCTCTTCATCGCGAAACGGGACATTTGAACTGTTAGCCGAATAAACGACTAACATTTTATTCCGTGTAAACCATACAGGTAGCAATCATAATAAAACAAAAAAAACTATCGAACTTTCGGCAAAATTTATGTTTGAGACCACCCCTTAGGGGTTGTATGTTAAATGTAAGTTCTACAGGAGTGTGGTGAGACTAACCAAATTGTATGGTTCGGAGTGTTGGGTGGCTGACGCAGGAAAAAAGAATAGAGTATGAGTGTAGCGGAAATGAGTATGCGCAGATGGACGAACGGAGTGACAAGAGGAGAAGATAGAATAAAAACGAATGTGTAACCTCTTGGTAATATTGGTGTTGCATCAATATAGTGGTTAAGATGAGGGAAGACAGACTGAGATGGTTTGGACATGTGATGAGGAGAGAAAAAAACCGAAGCAGTAAGAGCAGTTATAAAAATGAACGTTGCGAAGAAAAATGAGGTGGAGGAAGACCGAAGAAGAGATGGATGGAAACAATTGAAAAATATAACATACGAGGGTCGTTTGTAATGTGTACGTAGGGGACGTGAATAAGTGGAGGAACAGGACATAGGTGGGCCGACCCCGAGCAGTTGGGAGAAAGGCGAAGAAGAAGAAGAAGAAGAAGAAGATAGGATTTTCCATCACTATACAAATGCTTCTCGGCACGCGAAATTCCGCTCGCCGAACGAACCGACATGGGATTATATTGTAGCACGACGTACGCGACCAAGTTTGATCAATACTTGGCCTACATGGAGCGCATCGTAATGTCATCGCGTTATCCTCGGTATATAAGACCCGTTGGCTCGAAACTTAATTAAATATAATAATAATAATATGCTCTCACACTCGCGTGAGAACAGTTTTTGGCGTTAAGCGGCGTACACCGAGTGTATAATATTATAGTGTAAATATACCCATATATAAATATTATAAAACAAAAGCGGCCATGGGCGAAATCGCAGCGGATGATGTGGAATCAACTCGGCAGGGGTCGGCCGAAGAAAAGCGAGACGGAAACGACTACACGACGTCGGACGACAATGCTCCGGTTGAGGTAGGCGCGTTCGTAATATGTACTATAATAATTATTGTGTCCTTGGAAAAAAATTAATTTTTAATTAAATCATTGGACAGACTTATGAAAAAACCCGGGATCATTCTAGGTCGCGTGGGTATTTTGACGGAGTAGCGACTACGCTTTGGGTAGGTCACTGCTTTGGAAGTTGTGGATCAAACGTATTATTTAATATCTGAAAGCAATGATAAATAAAATTGTCTTCGAAAAAACGATTCTGGGCGAGCTACAAGAAACATCGAACGAAACTTTTTGAATTCGTTTTTTACAGTACAAAGATGCATGTTTTTTAAAAATTTCAAGACAATAGAATGATTATTTTCGAAATTACGGAGGTATCTCAATACGCGATTTTAATGAATTCTAATAAGTCGTTAAAAATCTTAAAACCGGTTTCGGTAGATTAAAAAGTTAAGTGATTTTCAAAATTTTCGGTATATAGTTAGATTAACGTACAAATGATGCTGTGTTCAAATTTCAAATTTCAAATCGAAAAACCCAAAATTAACCCATTTATGAATGAAAAACCTCAAAATCTAAAAATGGCTTCAATAGCCTAAAAATTAAACTAAACTTTTTGAAATTTTTGAAGTCGTATAGTACAAAGATACATTATTAAAATGTCGAAACATAAAGAAATTTTCTTCTCCCCTTAGTAAATTTCTGCGCACGCCGCATTGAATGTCACAAAAGCTTCCAAATATTATATAGAAATCGTATACCTTCACCAGCTATACCTGCAAATTTTTTTGAAGGTTTGATGAATTTTCTCCTAGTACCTTTCGTAAGAACAAATTCTTTGTTATAATATAATAACAATCTGAAAGTATTATCGATTCGTCCGTATTGATTATATAAACCAGGACGACGTGCAGGCGATAAGGGAAGGAGGACAACGATCCATTGCAGTGATCAAATTTTTCCAATAAGGTTTTCGTTTATGAATTATTGTTTTTTGATGAGGGTTATGAAATTATGTACGTACAATCGTCTCTCACCGAATAGCAGTATTGATTTATTACAATATAATAATAATATGATTATTGTTTTTTTTTTTTTTTTATTATAGTTGTTTACTAGCTCTAACAAAATTGTCGAAGAAACTGAATGCGTGTAGTTTTTTTTGTCAAGTCGTACTATGGTATTGATAAAGTGTATAAATAATAATTGTTTCAAAATTATAATCTAAAAGTATCTAGACAGACTTGACCGAAAATGGCACGGTAAAAACTCTCCTTGGATTATAACTGTGCCAAAAAATATTTGCACACATTATTGAAACGTTCCTATGTAGCCCTGAACACGATTGATCGGACTTTATGAGTTAATTATACAGGACAAAGGATTTATTTAGTTATTTATCGTATTTTACGTGAACGTATTCGCCACTATGCGTAACAGCGAAGTAGTAAAAATATTAAATAGGTGAGATAGTTTTCAATAATATTTGTTTTAATAGGTATCTCTCTATATTATGGTGACGCAACACGAATCGAGTAAAAATCGTGTTTCGGAGGGAGTGCCGTAACGAGTACAACGTATAATTTAAGGGGCCATCAAATTTAAATTTTGCTCTTGGAATGCAGATACAATAGATGGATGGATAGCAATTTAAATATAAAAAGTTTCCATGAAAAAAAGCAAATAAAATGCGTATAAATTGAATAGTAAAATGTTTTATTACAGTCCTATTTATGCAATAACTCATTAAATATGACAGGCAACAAATTGAATATTTGTGGCGGGGTAATTTTTTTAACCACAAGTTACAACTATTGTTTCCGTCTTGTATTTCCAAACAAATAGAAAATCCGTCAATAGAATAAATATTAATCTTTGTTTAAATAATTATATACATAGGTGTAACCGTATAGGTATAGTAACGATTACGTATTTTTCATTATTAATTGTTTTCGGCAATTAGGATAATAACTTATTGGAAAAATATTCAAATTTATTGAAATTTTTACAAATTATTGGAATGGTTTTCCGCGGGAATTTTAAAAATCGTAACTTGCGCGAACACAATGTATTAATTGTTTGTTAGTCACAACGATAATTTGACCTATTTGAGTCAGGTCTAAATGTTTTCAAATAGGTATATTTTGATGTTTTTTTATTTTTCTGCAAAAGCAATAATGATACCCAAACACTACTTTTTATCCGTACTTTTCTAACGGTTTGGTCGTAATAAACGTAAGAAAAATAAAGGAATACTTATCAGAAGGTTTAATCGACTGGTTTTCTAACTAAGTTAGTAAAGAACATATATTATATAGTTGAAGAAAAATACATAGCCATCTGTCCAAATTAAATAATTATATAACAAAAAGTGAAAATATTGCGTATTGCAAAGAGGAAAAAATGTATGCGATAAAAAAAGTAAACTCCCAAGTATAAAAGCGCTTCACGTTTTTCGCTTCAAACCTTTCAAATATTTTTATAGCTTTTAAAAATTAGTAATTACTCGTTTTTAGGAAACATTGTGTAGGCTTAGGAGAAATTAATTTACTCATTTTGTCTGTTTTAATAACGTGTAATCTTAATATTTTTTTTTATTCCTATAGCATAGGAACATTTGAGATTTGCTTATAAACTTTATACGTTTTTAAACAAATATTAGGGGGTTCTCTCTTTCCCCTTTTGCCCTAAGTTTGTAGTTGTAAGAACCCTAAACGAAGGTATGCAAAATTTCAACCCATTTATAAGAACTAGTTCGAAATAACTTGCATGATTTGTACCAAACAGACGGACAACAAAGTGACCTGATAAAAAGTTGATAAAATTTATTGCTTATTATTTAATAATAAGCAATAACGTATTATCAAATAATATACAGTATAATTTATAGTATTAAAAATAAAATATTCAAATCACAAAATAATACACTTTTAGATTCTGAGCGTTAACGAAAAATGTATTGTTTTTACAATGATAATTTTTTTTTTTTTTCTGTGATTGTAGTGTTTTTTTAGTTGTAGTGTTTTCTTAGTTGTAGTGTTATTGTAGTGTTTTCTAAGTGTTCTTGTAAAAAAACTGCTTCAATTTTAACGTATAATATCTAAAAAAATAGATAGTGGATCCGAGATGATACTTTATTTGAATCGTTTTTGAAATTTTGATTATTTTTTAAGTTCTGAGGAAAAAAAGAAAACGGCCCTTAATTTCGAAATTTATGTAGTGGTTTTATGAGTGTACCGTTGAAAATTTCAATCGATTTTGGTCATTTTTGAGGGAATAATGGAACTTTAAAATTTTTGTTATTCCGAGCGGAATAACAAAATTTTAAAGAAAAAAAATTTTGTTTTTTTTTTCTCTAACTATTTATTATGCTTATAATACTAAATATTGTATAGATTGTATAAGTCAAATAAACGATAAAAAAAAAAAAAAATTTTGGAACAACAATGTACCTACGTCATGACGCAGGTGCCGGGCGTGATGCACGCGTTAATGGTCGAAGAGCCTGCGCCGTCGGACGACAGTTCGAGCTACAGCATGACGTTGAGCGAGTTCGAAGAAGACAGATGGTACAATCCGACTACACTTTCGGACGACGCGACTGAAATAGAAAGTGTCCAGAGACTGGTTAAATACATCCGGGTAAACAACACGTTACAGTTTTACATAGTATATTGTGCACACCTATTGACAGTAATAATATATATATATTGACTATATTGGTCCGGTCTCCGCATTCTCTAAACAAAACTGCCAGTAAAAATTCGTACTTATAGCTGTCAGATTGAAAAAAAAAAATTCCGACCAAGAATTAATAACGTTTTACCCACGTTCAACACGTCGAATTTCGGATAATCCTCCAGAAATTGTTATCATGAAACAAATTTGCTGACCGAATTCCGTATGTAGGCGCTTATGTAATAGCGGTCCCCGCCGAATCAGTAAAAACACGTTCGCTCACCTCGTCACAAGGAATTATTGGTTGATGATATCTTTTCTCATCTCACCCTTTCACCATATTAGAGACACGATAGCGTACCACCGAAATTTCAAGTCTCCCTATAGCTCCAACGGTTAGACTATTAAGTGTACTGGTTCCTATATACATTTGCTTTTCAGAACTCTCGTAATATATTCTTGGGGATTTTCGATGGTGACAGTTACTCCGGATGTTTCTGTACAATTCGCATTGCCCGAAATTTACATGATTAATCTGGGGGCACTGTATAGTGCCCCCGCCAATTCGAGCGGCACGGCCGTACCCATCTTTTTCTCGGAGCAGTTCAGACCATTTTTGACCCTCCATAACTTCATTGTGGATAAAACTAGAAACCTGAATTTTCAGAAACCGAGCAAGAATTGTATAAACACGGTGTATTTCAAATCTCATTTAATTTGAACCAGTAGTATTGTGACTAGTCAAAATTTTTAATGTTGTCACTTACTGAATGATCATCAAAACTTTAAGGCACTTCTAGCAGACATAGAAGCTTCAAGTTTAGAATGTAATTAGTGCTTAGTGTATAAATCAAGAAAAAACGGAAATATTTTGCAATTTCGATCTAGTTTTCTAGATACACCATAAGGTAGATAGATAGGTGCGAGCGAGCGGCAGCCGCGCTCATACGCGCGAGCGACCTCTCGTTGTTCGATTGTGCCTGGTAATCTTACATTGTGTCATTAATTTAAAGTCACGTTTATCTATTGATCGTATTCCATCACAAAAAAAAAAAACTCTTGCGTGCCAGTACGAGTAATCACAATGGTTTCGAAAATACTGTATATCTACAAAAAGAAATGAGATCCCGTAAAAAACAATACTTGTAAAAAAAAACCAAGTCTCGCAACGCAGTTCTTCTACCGTAAAAGGTTGTAAGATGCATGACGTAATACCAAGTCGGTTATTAATTTATTCAGTCCCTACTTAAGGGACCTTAAGTGTTATATGTAATTAGCTATCCCAACAACATCCTATGGTGACCATATCAAACCCCATATCTATTAAAAGTCTTTTATGTTTTAAATAAAACAAATTGACTCGGCCATCGAATAAAGACACAATGTAAATACAAGTAATACATATTACCTATACTAAATTAGATTGTTTAGTGCGATGGCCGAGTCAATTTATTTATTTAAAACATAAAAGACTTTTAATAGCTATTGATATGGTCACTATAGGGTGTTGTTGGGATAGCTATTTACATATAACAACTCAAGACAGAAGGTCCCTTAATAGTAGGGAGTAGGGACCAAATAAATGAATAACCGACCTGGTATTACACGGAACTTACAACTTTTTACAATTTGACGGTAGAAAAACTGCGTTGCGAGACTTGGTTTTATTTTACAATAATTGTTTTTTATGGGATAGCATTACTAGAAGACGCAATTTTGTAAGGCTTCTCGTTCAAAAACAGGTATACACAGGATTACACGCATCGAAATCACTGGAGTAAGACACCACCGATTAAGATTAGCCATGCGATAAGGATACTGAAACCAATTTAAATTCGTCATGTCGCGTACTTGAAAACGGCCTATACATGTTTTATTTTAACCGGCCCCAAATTTAAATTTTTGTAAAATTTTAGGCGTAAAAACCAAAAATATCGTTTTCAATAGGTAGTAGACTTTGCGAGCGAATCGAAATCGGTTTCCGGCAGAATCCTTATCGCATCATCATAGATCGATCCGTATACCGTTGGCCAGGATAACGTCTGAGTTCCTACGATCTGCAGTGAGCGATAGACTGCACAGAACAGAAAATCTTCAACATTTTCAAGCGTCAATATTTCAAATTAGGTGGGCAACCAGACGGCCACGGCAATCGCGTTGGCCGCGTTGGCGGACTACAATCTGCGGGACGAGTCGACGCAGAGCATCGTCATCGACACTGGCTGCACGGAGCTGCTGATCAATTTAATGGAGACCGACCATAACGAGTGCAGAGTAATGTTGCTAATTTTTTTAATAATCGTTTATTAAAATATTAAAAAATTATTATTCTTGACCGATATATGACCTGACGGTCTAATTTATTTTCATTCAAGGCTCATGATTTTGTATGTGCAATCAGAGCAAGTGTGCTTACAGGGCCGCACCGAGTCACTGTGTTTATTGTTCTACAGCACAGTGGGCCGCGAGCAATACGGGCCGCGGCTATCTAAAAATAATAATGATATTGGAATTGATGCAATGCTTAGTTAACCTAATTGCTTTTTTTTTTTATATTATAAAAAAAAGGTATTGGTATAATGTTTAATAGTCCAGTCGAAATAGGAAAAAAATTGAAACTAGTTTCTAAAAATTTGAATTTTGATACACAATCAGTCCATAACTTACTGGTTGAGATACTAGAATTGTATAAAAAATAAAAAAAATCCCCTTCTAGTACGAGTAAGAAATTGGTCAGCTATTACATATTAATGTTAGTAAAATTTACAATGTAAAGACCGCAAAGATAGGGTTTTTTGAAAAAACCAAAGCCAACCTATTACTAAACACTGCAGGCAACGTTGGGTCAGCATAACCAGCTGATAATAACCATACTAGAATACTAAATCGTAATTCATGTTTAGTTTATTTTAACAAAATATGTTCTTTATTAACAATATAATTTGATGTATTTTGAAGTACTTTAGTTTTACTTTGCAATAAACATTGGAAATGTTCCCATTTATAATTGCGTGTAGTTAATGACTGATACAAAACATGTAAGATAAGTTTAATATTTTTGACAAAAACGCATAATCATAGGGTCCGAAAATATCATGGCCCTCCAAACGTCCTCTGGCTAGGGCTAAGGCTGGACATCAACTAGTTAAAAGTCAAAAAGTCAAGTTAATTTCAGCTTATTTTTTCGTTAACTTTCAATTTGATAAGTTCATTTTTTTTTCTAATCCAACGTGTTTACTTTAAGTTCATCTGTATACTGATAGTAAAAATAAAAAGTACTAGTGAGAAGAAATTTTCAAAAGAAAATTCAAAAATATTTTTGAACCAAAAGAAATGTCATACTATAGGTACATATAACCACGTGTGAATTAAAAAAAATATGCACCGTTGTCTTTATTCTAACTCAAGTTGATTTTTTTTTCGTTGTTTACTTAAAAAAGTTTACATAAAATTTTCAAAAATAAACAGTTTTACCTTGACTTAATGTTTTGTTTTTTCAAACGACTACACTAATCGAACGAGTTAAAAAAAGTCGTCAACTTGCCCAGCCTCCAAGTTCTGGCAGAAGACTTATGTGCGTCATAATATATAATATTATATTATACACCTCTATATACCCAACGATGACGATTGATTATTACAATGAATTCGAATATCGATTCAAACAAACGCACGGTACCAATATCGTACGATGGTGTACAAAATATCATTTCGCGGATCCGTTTGTTTCATATTTATTCCAACGTTTATTTCGCATTTATAGCACGGCGCTCTGGCGATACTGCACGAGATGTCGTTCATGCTGGGCACTCGAAGGAATTTGACAAACTTGGGCGCCGTTCCGATTTTAGTCCGACTGCTGTCCGACCGGTCGCCCGACTTACAAATTCTGTCGGCCGAGATCTTGGCCAACGTGGCGAAGATACGAAAAGGGAGAAAGTTCATACGCAAAGCCGGTGGTGTTGAATTGATGGTAAAACAAACGCGAACACGTCCGTTCCTCGGCAAAATATAACCGCTTATGCCGCGCGCGCCAGGTAAACTACATGGACGTGCCACGTCAAGTGCTGATGACCGAACGCGAAACGTTGCCGGCGGCTTTACGAAAATCGTTCGAATTGATGTGCCGCTGCTCAAAAGCGTTGTGGTCCATGTCCAAATCGGATAAAAACAAAGACGTCATGCGACGATCCGGAATCATACCGGTAATGGCAAAACTGTTGTCCTCGGTGCACGAGGATGTCGTCGGTTCCATTATGGGAATTATCGTCAACTGTGCGACGCAGGTAGATATATATATATATATTATGTATTGACAGGAAGTAAGTCGATTTTATCTCGTATACCGATCGTTCGTCGGCATGACAATAAATCATACTGTTGTATCCGTCATTGATAATATATTATGTATAAATATATATATATATATATATAGTTACATCCGTAGTAGAAACTTGTGAAATTTTAAAAACTGCGCGTTATAAAAACGTAACTTGGAGGGATTGACCGCGGGCTGTCGAATATTTGTGATAAAAATTCCCATCTTAAAATACTGCAGCAAATACTCCAATCATGAAATAAAATCGACACAGCACTCCTCCGAACTTTTTACTCTACTGTAGATAGCTGCGCACGCTTGTATTCGTAATTTTTCAGCCAGTTTTCCGTACGGCCATCAAGGAACAAGGCATGTTGGTGGACATACTGAAACTGTTAAAAAGTCCGGACATCACGGTGGCGAAGAACGCTGCCACCATAACGTTCAACGTGAGTGTTTATTATTGCAAGTGCTGGAAGAATCAGTGTACCCGAAGGAAAAATTACCCCGGAAAAATGTCCAGGAAAAAAATATTACGGGAAAAAAATGCCCCAAAGAAAAAATATCCATAATATAATGTCCCGAAGGAGCAATTTCCCGACGAAACGGACGCGTCTCCTATGACGATTGCAGAATTTCGAAAACAAATGTGGATCGTCTTCCCATATCAAACTTATATGCTACGCTTCAAGAAAATTCGACCAACAAAATTAGTTTTTCCTTATTACTCTTTTAAAGGTTGAATGTTTTTGAATATCCAGTCTTACTTACTATTTGATAAAATGAAATATTAATGATTATATATATAGTTATATCTCTAGCGGTTTTTCCTAGGCCGCGATAGTTGTATAAACATCAATGAGCTCACAAACATCAAGACCATTAACAACAATGTACTATCTCCGCGTTACCATTTTTTTTTATGCTGTCAAAATTTTTTTTTCCATTTTTACCCGTTTACCAGGGTTGAATTTTGAAAACCGCCTAGGTGAATTTTGACCTATTCCGTCCGTTTTTTCAAGCCGTTGAAATCGAATATGATATCTTTGTGTAATACACCATATAGATATAGCCTTTCAACTTTTTTCCACGATTTCACTTTTTTTTCGGGTCAATTGTTTTTTCTGTAAAACTTCCCGGTATCCCGAAAAACGACATCGGGAATTTCGGTTAAAACCGTTAGTTTCGTTCAGGTAAATCACGCGATTACCAAAAGACAAATAATTGTAAAGTTATTTAAAGAAGTTTATTCCTGTTTGTTTCGCATATGATATTGCGAACGAACGTGTTTTATGATACACTAAATTGTAATATAGTGCGCGGAGGACCCCGAGAGCCGGAGACTGATAAAGGAGCACGGTGGCTTGAACTCCTTGGTAAACATCGTCCGAGTGGAATCGCACAGATCCGAGACGCGACTGATGGAAGCCGCTTCGGGGGCCATATGGAAGTGCCTTTTGAACCCGGACAACGTGAAACGCCTGGAAGACACGAACGGCATACACGTGTTGGTCAGGCTGTTAGATTCCGACAGCGAAGAAGTGAGCGCAATTAATTTTACGGGGGAACGGGAAAGAGCCTTCAAGCGGGGGCGAGTGGCTTTATAAGCGCAAACAGGACAAAGCCCGCTCTAAACCACTAAGCTCAAAATCTTAAACCCTAAGACCGTCAAAAAAAAACTTGTAACACATTCACGTTGACATACTATAAAATATGGAAATTTTTGGCATAAGTCTCTCAAATTTTTCACCCTAGTCACGCCATCGGTTAAGTGATTGTTCCTAATCCACAGTATAACTTGTTCATTTTAGATTCTGAGCGTCAACGAGGAATATGTATTGGTTATTTTTTTTTCTGTCAACAACTTTCCGGGTAGTAGAAGAACGCTCAGATTTTTCTAAAACCGTTACCTCTACAGATCGGTTTATGGACTCCGGCGGTACTTTGGTCGAAGTTTTTTTTTTTAAACTCTGCCTACTTGTTGAGTTTTACCCCAAAAACAAAAAAAAAAAAAAAAAAAATCGAGAATTTTATGGAGAAATTTTTTTGAAATTTTCAGGTTTGTAATGACGTTTTTGAAAAAATTCGAAAATCCAATTCTTTAAAGTAAAGCATCCCAGCAGTAGTGGTGATGTTACGAACTGTTCGATCTCAAAATTGGAAATATTCGATATTCCGAACTGAACACGAAATAGTTTGAACCGAATATCGAACCAGGGAAAAAAATTTTGAACCCGACTCGTCAAAAAACGATAAAAAGAAATTGTGGAATCCTTGTTTACTCAGACTTAAAACTGTGTTTAAGAGGTTCCTACTCAATAAACTATACATAGACATTGTTCGGCGGTCTAAATGATCATTTATACATTGTTATATTGTTTTTTTTTTTTTTTTTTTTTTTACGAAGTTCGGTTCGAATAAAAATCGTAAGCTATCGGTTCGGTTAGGGCTCGTTAGAATTTTGAAAAGTTCCGTTCGACTTCAAAAATTCGGGTTCATATAACGTCACCTGCACATCCTGCAGAGACCGCGTTTTTTACTTCTTCGTAGATTTTTCGTATTCGATGCTTATCGATTGCATACGATTTCGTACGCGCGTTTCAGGTGATCGCCAACACCGTAGCGTCTCTGGCGGAGTGCACGAAGATCGGACGGAACAGGATTGCCCTGAGAACGGCCGACGGCCTGGTACCGGTCGTCAGGCTGTTGCAGGACACCGGTCACGAACGGATCCTCGTGAACGTTTGCCGTGTGATCGACAACTGCGCGTCCGATCCGCAGTGCATGGAACAGGTGGTCAGCAACGACGGCATACGTCTGGTGTGGTCCATGATGAAATTCGATTCGACCCTGGTTCAGTCCACGTCGGGGCACACGCTGGTCACGTTACTCAAAAACACTAAAGTAGGTTGGCCAATGATTGTGCGCTCGGTGCGGGTCGTTTGGCAAAATCACTGCAATCGTCACTATTTTTAATTTGTGTTCCGAATGATGCGTTAATATTATAGAGAAAAAAAAAATTTACTCAGAGCGATATACTCGAAAACGCTTTTAAAATGTAAATATTGAAAATACCTAAGAATATAATACGTTGTAAAAAAAAAAAAAAAAAAAAAATTGAATCCAGAACTTCCAGCTTATGAGGACCACACAGATTACTATAATATTTTGTACGATCGATATCCGTATCGTCGTCCGACAACGTAAATTGCACAAATAAAATGAATTTTTTCTAGAAAAAAAAAAAAAAAATCGATATTGTTCTTAAGTAAAACAGATGGCTTGAATATATGTATTTTGAAGTTTAGAATAGTAGACAAAAGAATTTTAAACACCCGAACATTTCCGCAGGAGCCCGGCGAAATCATGCGTTCTCTGGTCACCGGACTGGTCATGTTGGTCGACTTACTAAAATCACACGAAACGAGGGTTTTAGCCGCCGCGTGCGCCGTCATCGGAATTTTAGCGAGAGAACCCGAGAACTTGGCGATTTTCACCGACTACGATATCGTGCTGAGGCTGTCTAGTTTGGTGCATACGGTAAATGATATACGTCGCAGCTGCAGACGAATAATCTTACGCCAATCACGTCGCATAATCACGTTACACCCCAGATAGAAAACAAACGTTGAAATAAAACCGACTGGAAAAATGGCGCTAAAAAGTATAAAATAATCAAATAAAAATAATCTGTGCCATCTAACGTGTTGTATAATTAAAAATACAAACCCATCGAATACGTCGAAAACGCGTTTGCCGTAATTCTAATTTTTATCTTTGATTTTTGCTTAGTTTTTTATCGTAACTTTTTCAAGACGCTATGTTAAAGCTATCTTAACCCTTAAAGTACCGTACTGCGACGAAGTAGAGCTGGCACTGAGTGTAAAGATCGGAGCATTATCGAAGAAATTCTTCCAATAACCAAAAAAAAAAAAAATGAAAAAATTGTTTAAAAAATATGGGGAAAAAAAGGGGCCGCAAGCGTTCTCCATATCTTAAATACAAGGCAAATTGATAACGATTTAACTAACTTTAGTTTTTCAAAATCTAGATTTATAAGTTTTTGATTAAAAATTATTTATATTTATATGTTTCATCTGAACCTGTTGTTTATTTTTATTTTTCATCATAACAAGGTGATTTTTTAGTTACAGAAATTTTCGTCATTGTTATTAATGCAATTTTCGTACTTGTGTTCACTTAACAGTACTTGACCTAGGTATATTATGACGCCTTACTGATAAACCGTAGTGATAATTTCCACTTTTTGATCCGTATTAAACTGTGAAAAACGGTTAAAAATTTCTTTGCTTTGAGGTCAACGATCGTTTACAATAACGATGCCATTGAGTTATTGTGGGAAACGTTCTCCTTGTGTACGTATAATACGAGCAGAACTTTTTTTCTTTTTCCAGAGCGACCCGGACCTTCAAGCGCATTTGTCCCGCGCCATCGGCTCGTGCTGCTTGCTGGACCGCAACTGTCACACTTTTGGTCGACTCGACGTAGTGCTGCCCATTTCCAAGTACATACAGTCTAAATCCGAGCTGGTCAGAGAGAACGTGACGTTCGCTCTGCACGGCCTGTCTGGCGACGCGGCCAACTGCGTGACAATGGAATCGTGCGGTGTCGTTCCTGTACGACAATAATAATAATAATAATTATTATTATTATAATTAGAAGAACTACCTATATGATTGTTATTTGTTTTATTTTTAGATTCTGAGCGCAGCGAAGAATGACGTATACTGTTTTTGCAATTTGGTTTTTTCCTTCTTTTCGGCTAGAACGAATGTGTTCCGACCGTTAAAGTCAGTAACTATTCCGACAGGTCAACGAACTGGGGCGGTACTTTGGTCCTAGTTTTTTTGTCGTTGAAACTTCGCTAAATTTTTGAAGTGTGCCTCTGAGACCGAAATTCGAGAATTTTACGGCGAGAAGTTTGAAATGTTCAGGTTTGCAGTGCTGACGTTTTCCTGCAGAAGGAGCGCTCTGATTTTTAATGTCCGTAACTTTTCTGATGGGTCGATTGACTCCGGTGGTCTTAGTTTTTTTTTAATTTTCCTTATTTTTTGAAGTATACCCCTGAAATAAAAAAAAAATATATGAATAAATTTTACGGCAAAAAGTTTGAAATTTTCGGTATTGTGTTGACGTTTTCGTGTAGATTTTGAGTGCCTTTACGTTAAATACCACAAAAAAGTCGAGATTTTGGCTTTAAATTACATATTGTTTGAAACTTTTTTTTTATTTGATTTTATTCTCCGAACACTTTGACGGCCAGATGCGTCCGATTGAAAAAAATAATGTTATAGCGCGAAAAATTGGAAAGTACTTGTAAAACATAACGCACAATATAGTAAACGTAGTATGACATAAAAAGAACTACAATTACGAAAGAGAGGGAGTTTTGTTGTTTTAAAAGTTTTGATTTCAGGTCGGTAAAAAGTTGTTTGGCGTGTCGATTACCTAAAAAAAGTCTTATTCCAGGTGGTACCTATAGGTTTAGTTTAGTGAAACTGATTCGTCCACACTCCACAGTAAAGTTAACACAAATCACGTAACTTTTTTTTATATTATTAAATTGTACCCCCGGGGCTTTTTAATTTTGAAAATAATCAATCCATTTCTTAAACGACCTAGAAAAATAATCAACGGATTTATAAAATTTACATTCAGAATAATTATATTCGGACCAAAAAACGTATGCGAAATATTGTTGTTGATCGCACGAAAACACACTCGTCCGCAAAAACATAATATTATACGTAACATTTTTTTTTTCTGGCGGTTCATCAGGTGAATCGGACCGATATGTTACTAATTACTTTCTTGTTGAAGCGTGCTATAATTTCTTCTTATTAAATATTTTAACCATTTGTTGAAAATTAATTGTTTAATATTATTGTGTATTATACAGTTTTTGATGGAAACTATTGCATCGCGGGACCCTGATGTACAAGAAGCGTCAGCCGGGTGTTTGGCAAATATTCGGAACGTAGCTTTAAGCCCTCGGAGATTAAAATACAAAGAGGTACGGGACGACTGAAAAAATTATAATATCGCGTGCTACGATGGTAGCGAAATCGGATATTTATCACAAAATTTTATGAGTGATAATAACGAATGTTTATGTATTAATAACAATATTTTACCGTTCTCTATAATAAGTGTTGTACTATTCGTAATTTTATTTTGTTCTCGTTATTCGTTGAATTAAATGTTTACGTTTACCTATGATTCATTTATTTGATATACGCCTACAGTGCCGCGACTAAACCCTTCTCGGGGCCCCGAACAATTGATGCCAACAATTGCCGCGAACAAAAAAATTTGTTGAAAATGAGAAATTCGGTGCTTCGAAACCATCAATGAAAGGGCCCTTCACCAGGGCATCGCCCCATCTGTCCCTGCGGTTTTTGCGGCACTGTATGCACACTATGGACATTTGGTTATATCTATATATAGGTATATAAAAAAACATGACTGCAGCCTGATTTATCATCGCGGAGCCGGGGAACCGCTTGACGGATCAAATTCAGCGTATAGATAGCTATTATGACGTGAGCATCAACACTTAAAGGGGTTAAATGGGGGTGAAGGTGTACAAATTAAAAACGCTTTTTTTGGTCTGTAGACTGGAAAACTGGCACAGAAGATTTCTTACACAAAGCAGGTGAGCACAAAGAAAATATTTTTGAAAATTCAACCCCCAAATGGGATAAAATAAATAAAAACGATTTTTATTTTTTTTTGTTGTTGGATTTTTATTAAACTTGGCACTCTTTGTGATGCAAATCATGAAAGATATTTCACCGTGTTTTCTAAATTTGATTACCTGGGAGGAGTTAAAGCGGTCAGACTAAGATTGAGGAGGTAAAAATAAGAAACACCGTTTGTTTTGGTCAGATATTTTTGAGACTTGGAATATTTTTCCGTAATACAAATGATAAAGTATTTTTCAACGTGGGTGGTTTGACAGGGTAGTGACTACGCTTTGGGTGAGCCACTATGGTTTAGAAGTTGTAGTTTAAACGCATTATTAGCAACGATATTGATTGCCTTCAAAAATACGAGTCTGAGTGAGCTCAGTTGTCTAGTATACGTCGTGGTAAAACCAATTTAACAATACAAACTTTTATCAGTTCTGTATCTTTCCTATTTTAGTATTATGTACAATTTTCAGCTTGGTCTGATCTTTATTTTAGATGTTATGATCAAAAAAATCTAAATAAAATTATATATTTGTAAAAAACAAATTTCCGTAATTATTTGTTCCCCCCGTAAGAAATACACGGCCGCCCGGAATGACGAGTTTTACGACAAAATAACAATGTCAAATCGGCTATAAACCAAAATTGTGTGAACCAATGTGTTAAACCACACATGTAGGTTGTATTAAAGTTTTGACTCTTAAACACAAAAACTAGAGATTTTATGGAATAATAACTGCCGTAAAATAACAAATTTTAAAAAATCAAAGTACCATAACACCCTCAAAAACGATAAAAATTAACTAATTTGATCGTTTTCGTTTTTTCCTCAGAACTAAAAAAATAATCAAAATTTTAAAAAACGCTTCAACTTAAGTACCATCTCCGATCAATTATCTATCTTTTGAGGTATAATACGTTAAAATCGGAGTATTTTCCTTACTAGAAAAAAAAAAAAAAAAAACTACTTAAATTGACGTGTAAAAAACATCGGTGCAAAAATTATCTAGACATTTTTAACGCCAAATCATCAAACCAGAAGTATGATCACTACGAGTATTTTTTCACAACTCGTGAATTCATTAATACTCATAAAATAGTTTACTCGAATACGTGTGGGAATTGTCGTTCAGATAGTCGCAAACAGTAAAAATTACCGTAAACGTTTATCACCAAATACTCGGGTTTTTGTAATATAATAAGATGATACCCACGTTGAAATTTTGTTAAAGCTATTTATAGTTATTTCATTTACTTGTGAAGTTTAACACACATGGATGTTTTTACGCTGCAGTGAAAATAGTATATTATATCAGAACCATAGAAGTCAATATTGATTTTCATTCTACGAAACTGTACGGAAATAGTCTATTTATGTAATATAATAATAATTTTCTTTAGACTTTTCTTAAATGTTAATTCAGCTACTATCAACTAAACTAAGAAGTATGCGCAATGTTCTTATTAGTTTGTCTAAACCGTCAATACCTACACGCATTTTAGTGCTGAAACAGTATACATACTGTGAATCGATCTGGTGATACGATACAATAGGATTTTGAAAACTGATTTGAACTCGTTATGACTATTTTGATTGAGTTTTTCTATTCTTTCGTCACGGTGAAAATATCTGAATTTTTCCGATTCTTAACAATTTGAGGGACAAATCGAAAACATAAGACACTCCATTGAGAGTAGACGACGTCGTAGTATCACGACGAATATTCACATAACGGTTTTCTGAATACTTATTGCCACTATAGCTGCACAAGATGGTCGATCGGTACGTCGGAAATGAAAACCGTCCGGATATTACTATGACTTTTGGGCAAGAAATCAAAAAAAAAATCGACGCCAACACTATTAATCACCAATTAAAAACTTACGTACACGTTGACGCCTGCATTCTCCGCCGAATCTTCAGTGCTGGCGATCGTGTCTTGACTTTTTCGAAGATTCCGTAATTCGTCCGAATGTCTTACGTAAAGATAAGACCAGCGCGATTGCTATCAACGACAATAGTGCGTCCATCCACTGCATTTTATATCGCCAACTGCAGCTGTTGCAGTCGTAAGAAAATCGTTTTCTACTATACTAACGTTTTCGATGATTTGCTTCTTTTATATAATGTATAATCAAGTATTTATATAATAGTGCCACACAATTTTGTCTAATTCGTACGATACTATATAATTGAATACAACTTTTACCTATATATATATATATATATATATATATGTTTAAAATAGATGTATTCGAGTTTGAAATGACGGCCATTATTCATATTATGTTGTACATCACAGCAATTATAATAATAATAATAATAATGCGTGTACAATGTGTTTGAAGGTGTTCGACGTGGGGTCACACGATTTAGCAATGAGAGCTGTTGGTTTAAAAAAGTTCAATAAAAAACATTTATAAATGAAAATAATATTGTGCTTACCTATAATAATAATAGTCATGTATGTAGGTACGCTGTATTATAATAATTTATAGCGATAAAAGAAGAACGGAAGGAAGAAAATAAAACTAATATAAATTATTGTGGTCAGGCGTTTGTTTTTACGTTTGTTTCACTTCTTTGGGTAGGTCAATATTTTGGAAGTTGTGGTCCAAACTTATTATTTAAACATCTGAAAGCAATGATAAATGTTTGCATTTGAAAAACGATTCTGAGGAAGCTCATAAGCTTATCTATATGTCTTGGTAAAAACGTATAGTTCGACAAAAAATATCGGCTACAATTAACATAGAAACGACTTATTTTTGTAGGTAATCGCTACGCCAAACAATTTCTCACCCGACCTTAAATTTACTTTCCTACCTTCCTTTCTTTTTTTACTTTTAACGTAAGTAATATACTACGTTTACTATGTTATGATAATGTAATTTTATGCATGAAAAGATCAGACCTATATACTGGCTTCTACATCGGAGTTTTTAGTCTAAATTTGTGTGTTTTTCAAATAAAAATTTGCTCAATACGTATATGCATTTTAAATCAAACCCCTAATTTTTTCGTCATACAAAGTACATTGACCAGATCGCTCCTTCCACTCGAGCCCAAAAATGGTCGAATTTGGGGATATTTCAATTTTCGTCGTTTTCGGCAGATAACTCAAAAAATGTTTTATATAAAATATATTTAAAAACCTAGATCTAAACTTTTTTATGGTATTCGACGTAATGATCGGAGACACCTACTACCCGTAAAAATGATTAAAAATGTCAAGATTTCAATTTGTTGCTTTTTGGGCCATAAACACTTAAAAATATATTTTTGGATAAAATTACTCAACAGTGTAGAACAAAAGTGCATTTTTACGCACCTAACCTATAATATTAATTTTTGTTGATAAATGATAACGTAATTTACACTACAACTTATACACTTTGTATTCAATGAATAGTACAAGTATACAAACGTGAAACGAACTTTTACTATTTTTTTACTGCATAAATCTCATCAAGATATTAATCATAAGTTGTACTTAACTACACAGTAGAAAAAAATAAACTTAAATTAATTTTCGATGACGTATTGAATTTAATCGTATACGTATAATATACGTAATAATATTATAGGTTCGAGAATTAAATCGTTTATTAAATAGTATATAACATATTTATGAGTTATTGTAAGTCATTTTTTTTCAAATCAGTTGAATTTTTGTTCATTTTTATCGTAAAATGGTAGAAATAACAACATAATTCCACTTAAAAGCGTTAATATATGACTGAAAAAATACATATAATAAATAAATATATTTATATATATATATATATATATATATATATATATATTGTTTTTTCTGTTAAATATTAAAGATTTTATTTTACTAGTCTTGGTTTTTTGACAATATGTATTTCGATAAAATTGAAAAAAAAAGCGCCGGGGTCAGTCTAGACTCTAGGACACGCGTGGCTAGTTTGACGGAGTAGCGACTACGCTTAGGGTTGGACACTAGTTTAGAAGTTGTGGTTTAAACGCATTATTTATTTTCTGAAAGCAACGATAAATCACTGCCTTTGAAAATACGATTCTGAGCGAGCTATGTTGTTTAGTATACGGCTGTATGTAAACTGCAGCAAAATTAACCTTTTTCTAAATGTCGATATGTAAACCTTTTGTTACCTAAAAATCAAGATTATACATTCTGCGGCAATTTATTTTATATACCTTCTATGTATACTATATTATATACATATCGTTATGATAACTTATGTACACGTTTATCGTTTAATTAGGTAGGTATAATACGTGTTATGACAGCTATTTATTTAGAGACTATTAGAGTATTAACGTAAATTAGGCGGGGCGGTTACATTCGAATTTTGTCCCGTGCCTCTTACTAAAAAATAATAGCCTAAAACCTATTGCATCCAAACCTGGACCCTTTACGCTACTTAGTCTAACCCTAAACCTAAAAACCTTTTGATTATATTATAGGTTATCGTAACGATATGTATATAATATAGTATACATAGAAGGTATACAAAATAAATTGCCGCAGTTTTTATAATGTATCTTATCGGTTTTGCCGCAGTTTACGTATGAACTTTTAGAAAAGGTTAATTTTGCCGCCGTTTACCATCTTCTAAGTATACGTCATGGTAAACAAAAATTATCAATAAATACTCTTGTCGAATTTGTACCTTTCCTATTTTGGCATTGTGTGAAAAGTTCAGCTTGGTCCGATCTTTATTTTGGATGTTATGATCAAAAAAATCTAAATCGATGTGGAAAAAACACGTTTCCCGTAATTATTTTTTCCCCCCATTATAAATACACAGCCGCCCGGAATGAGGAGTTTTACGACAAAATAAAAACGTTAAATCGGCTACAATTCAAAATTATGTGAACCAATTTTCTAATACTTGTAGCCACAGATGTAAAACTACATTGTTTAGATTGAGTTAAAGTTTCGAGTCTTTAACGTAAAAACTAGAGGTTTTATGGAATAATAAATGCATACAATTTAAAAATTCAGAATTTACAGAATTCCACAACTCCCTTAAAAATGATCAAAATCGATTGAAATTTCAACAATAAACTCGTTAAACCTTTTTTAATGATACATATGAATTTCAAGTCATTCATTGTTCTAACCCGGACAAGTCGAGTTTTTACGTCGGCGTTCGGGGTCTTCTTAACTTATTTCCCTCAAAATACTATACACATTTTAAGGATCTCTTTCTTAATGATATACAGAAATTAAAATTCTTAAAAATAAAAATTGTGCTTGATAAAAATTTCTTTCTGAAAACACGTTCTTTTCTCTCCAAAATTGGTGAATTTTCGATGTTGAAACCTATTTAAACGCCTCTTGGATATTAGCACTTTGAGGTTTTCCGTTTCTGACTTTGTTTTGTCATCATAAATAAAACTGTATGCAACATTTCAGCTCGATAGGACAACGAGATGTGGATTCGAACCAGCGCGGCACCCAGTCGACGAGCAAATATAGTGTGACGCACCATTTTATCGATACTTTTATTGTACGCTCTTGAAAACTATAGGGCGGATTTCTTTAAAACTTTCGTATACGTAGAGCAATTTTTATTTTACATTATATATTAAATTTTTAATTCTTAAATAATAAAATTGTGTATGTTACAAATTTTTTTCAAAAAATAAATCACAAAAATGACAAACTTCGGTCAGTTTTTGAAATTAAAATGACTATACAAAAAGTCATGAATACCGATTTTTAAAATTTATTAGTTACGAATAGTAATGTATGTTATTAACATTGTTTTAAATTTTCAAAACATTTTCTGGAAAATTTAAGTTTTTATTGAAATTAAATGACAAAAAGATTGAAAATTTTTGAAAATTTCAAAGTTCTATATTTGGCTTAAAAATTTTTGAAATGTTATGAAATTTGCCTTTAACCTGTTTTTTAACAATGTTAACATTGTGTGAAAAAATCAAGTCTTTTCAATAATTATTTTAGGAGTTATGACCAATTAACAAAATTGATTTTTTCAAAAACACGTTTTTCGTACTTTTTTCCTCTTTTTCTTATACTTTTTTTTTTTGTTTTTTCTGACGGATTTTTTTGGAATTGAAAATTTCGAAAAAACACAATAAATAATACACCAGGATATAAGATTCTTTACAGAAAAATAGTGCTATTATTGGATATTGGAGCAATTCCCTAAGAGCTACACGTGACAATCACAAAAAAAATTAAAAAATTAAAAAAACACATATTTTTGTTAAATCACTAGCTGCCTCACTTCGCACAGGATCTAGAATTGACCTGGCCAAAAAAAATGACTCATACATATATATATATATATACATAAATATCTTTGAAATTGTCACTAATTTTCCTCATTTTCATGTACGTAAAACTTACATTCGTGGAAATTAGCTTGTCTTGTAAAACAAATGTGTATTGATATAAAAATCACGTTTTTAAAATATAATCAGTGTCATCTTATGACCATAATAATGTTTTATATGGAAGAAAAAATCTAAAAAAAACTAAACACACAAAACTTATATGGATGTAAAACTATGTATGAATTTTACCAATTATTTATAACACATTTTTTTTTTTTTTTTTGTAATAAATCATAATATTAAACAAAATTTTGTTTTTGCAGCCATTTCCGCCGTAAGAAAATATATTTGGCTTAATAGAAAACTCTATGAAAAATTGAAAAACAAAATTCAGAACTATAATAACAACTAGGTCAATTCTAATGGTTGTTGTGCGGTTATATTGTTGACGTGTTTAGCAAACAAATGACGCGCACGACTTATAAATACGTGGCAATATAGATACATTTTGATTTCCGGTAGTACACTTACTCATAGTTTATATTAACACCATTTTTTTTTTATGAATATTGTGACAAAGAAAATGACAAAACTAGTGTTAAAAAAAGTTGTAAATGTATAAAAAAAATTGTTGCCTTAACTTTGAGCAGCCGTCGTTGTACGAGTTGGTTAGAGACGTGCACCTTTCTCAGAAATCGCCTTTCCGATTCTTCAATATGAAACTTTTTGGCAAAATAATTTTTTCATTGACGGCCACTCTGGCGCTGGTCAGAGCCCCAACAGAAGATCTACTGAAGCAATTAAATTTATCAGTGGGCCCAGGTGGAGGTGACTATATATTAAAACTTTTCCTATATTTGTATACGTGTCAATAAGCAGGAGTGACGATCAATTTTATTTATTCATCTGAATATTTTTAATTTTAACTGTCGTGTATAGCCAAGAAAAATGTTAAGGTCATGGTATCTTTCATTTTCAACGATCTATATTAATTTAATTTTCTTATTTATTTAAGGAACCCAATTTTGTATACGTAAGTCACGGCTAAACAGTAAAATGTTCTGTACCGTTGTATGGCGATTGATTATACAATCATAAAGTAAATTAGAAACAATTTAAAATACCTCTATAGTTTATTCGTACTGCATGATAATTCTATAAAATAGAAGAAAATACTTAAGGTAAAAGTTTTAAAGTTTTTAAGTTGTGTGAATTTATAACAAAAACGTATAGGTAATTAATTACGACAGTGATTTTTAATTACTATATCATAGCAAAATATTTATTAAAGATTTTGGAAGATAGTTCTTGTTTTATGTATTTTTTTTTTTTTAGATATTGTGATACTCTCAGATATATTAATGAAAAATTAAAATTGCAATTTTTAATGCTTAGTCATAATGTTTAACTAATTTTTGCCGTTTTTAAGTAAAATATAGAATTTTACCACTGCTAAAATAAAAAAGCACCCGTTGTAAAGAAATTTAGTTGTAGTCATTCAGTCGAATTATTATATAAATAATAAAAATTGTAATTGTATTCTTGAAATCTTGTTGATTGTACTTATTGTTTGTGGAATTCCACAACCAGAACTCCTAAAAAACTACACTGGCGTTGTAGATGGTAAGTACATAATTTTCGATAATCGATACAATAAAAACAAACAGTCAAATATTCTATTAAGGAGGACGTAGCGACACATATTTTACATGCTGTTTAAATCATTAAACGGTGGAAAAATAAGCACAATTCCGTACGTCCAATTTTTTAAATAAATAAAATTATGAACTCATTGGCAATTCACCTAGAATATTCAGGATGTGGATTTTTAATTTTCAATTTTAATAACCTTTAAAATTTAGATTTTAACTTAAAAATTTCTCAATATAATTGCACTATATTTTTGTCGATTTTGGACGTAACAGATTTTAAATGGAAAAATTAATCCTAAATAGCCTGGTCAAGAAATTAATGAATTCAAACACATTTTCAAAAAAAAACACTCGGTCATCAGGAAGTGTGTTTAATTTACACCCGCTTTTTGTGGTTTTTCTAAATTCACAAATAATTTATTCGAAAAAATATTTCTATTTTTTGTAAAGTGTGCATGCGCATGTGTGCGAATTATTGTTTCTTAGAATTCGTAAACACTCTACATTTGACCTGAAGGGTACTGGCCTTTGTATATTGCTTCTAAACACAAAGACAAAAATGAATGTATAATAAATTACCCATATAATAACTTTTTAGAAAACGACAAGCTCTAGCCCCTATAAATATAATACGTGTTTATTCTGTGGTGCGCCTACTTGCATGAAGCTTTAGCTTGTAGTGAATTTTTAAAGGTAATGTTATACAGAAATAGTACATTCGTCACTCATAGTTTGTAAAAAAAAAACCATAACTTATGACCGGCTATTAATTTTAGGCAAAAATGAGGAAAACAAAACATACATATTATACTTAAGTAGGTTACACAGCTGGTATACTATGTTGAACAAGCTCAATTGTTAACCGTATAAGCCATAAGGTATACCAATCAATATAAAATAAAATAATCGTTTCAAAATAATTTCTCATATTTCACATTAATTACGGATTAAAATGTTATAAACGAGTAAATAATATTAGTATGAAAAAACATAAAAGATTGATTGATAAAGACGTCGACACGTAAAATAATAGGATATCTTTAATTCAATGAAAGGATGCAATTTTTGGACTGATTAGACTTTTCTTTCCCCCAACCACAATATAGGTTGACTAACGAGCGGTCGGCGTCGTATCGTACACACTCCGGGACAGTGGGGAATAAGTAATAAAATTCCTTTATATAAATAGACAAACATAATGGGAGGAAGGGTTAGGTTTGTTTTCGGTTAACATAAATTTCTCGAGTAAAAGGAGTGGTCCTATCACAAAATTTGTCAAAGCATTAAATAGTTTGGAAAGTGGACGTAGAATGTAGATGGTAGGTACTTTGTTTGAAGCGATTTTTAAAAATGCACACACTTTCTCTGCATTATTTTTTTGCCCTCTTTTTAAATAAGTAAAAGATACAAATAAAACCTGTATAGAAAAGTTATGAAATTCTCCTAAATCGATAAATGTGATTGTTTTTTTTTTTTTACTGAGTACTCGGTAAACGAGACAAATAATTACAAATATGTGATAATTAAATTTATACAGATATAGATAATAAACCTGAAGAAAATGTAAAAACATTGCTTAACAACTGGGGTAAGTAAATTTAAACGAAAAAATTTCATAACAATAATTGAAACATCGCGGAATATATCTGTTATGATTTCACTCTTTATTTTTTTTTTTTGTGCAGAGTGTAGTGAAAATGCTTTGATTTTACGACAGTGATTTTTTTCTTTTTCTGTAGATACTTTTTTGTGTTTTCAATATTTTCATTCATACGGTCAACACTAAATTTTACGGTTAAAATATAATGATATTTTTATAGTGTTAATATTAAAAACGAATTATTAAATATTATTTTTTAGACGAGAAAGACATTATAGAAAGTGCTGGTGAGTTACGGATTTTCTATGTGATCTGTTGAAATGATTGTACCTTATAGAAACTTGCGACAAAAACCGTTTCACCATGTAAAAATCTTGCAATCTTCGAATTAAAATTATAAGGTTCTCCAATATTTTGATTTTTCTTAATATAAGAACCGAACAAAATAAACAAAAAATGTATTCTTATCAATTTTTATTTCACTTTTTTTACACATTTAAACACCATGATATCTAATACCTAATATGTTATAACTATGTCATACTTATTTCGTGCATATAATAAATATGGTTGTTCAACTCAGTAACAGTGTAAAGTCACTTTGGAAACAAAAATTTTTAGTTAACATTTTAACTTCATCGTAAATGCTAAAAACATAACACACACGTAAAATAATTAATTTAGTTTTCTGTAAATAAATTTTATATAGAAACAGAAAACGTAGTGACATGTTAGCTTATGATATTTCTTGTTGGAGTATTTTGAGAATAGGTATGAAACAACTTTTATAATATGACGTTGAAATTGCAGATTTTAACATGTTAAAAAAACCTGACTGTGTTAAAAAATATCAACTAGAAAACAAAAATCAAGCTTTATATTTAATGGAAATGACGTGATTGTTGGAAAAGGTATTGAAGGTGGTGACAAGCAAAGATTTACAAAACGTTATTAGAGCTCATTCAGGACCATTATTTTAGAAGGCAAATTTTATTATATAGTATCATTATATCAAATTTAATGAAATATATTAAATGTTTACTCCACAATCAGTAACAGTGGTCTACACAATAATGTAACCTACTTTACCCACGATTCGTTTTTAAAATTTTGCAAGGATAAGCTACACTTGATTGAAAAAAATTTTTTTTATAAAACCTCTTACATTAATAATTAAAATTTTATTTTTATATAAAGAAAAAATAGACGATAAAAATGGTGAGTAGTTTCTCTATTTATATTTTAATATATTGTAGAATTTTGCAGCAAAAATGTTTGTTTAAAACAAACTTTCAAACATAAATATTAAGGTTCCCAATTTGTTTTAAACATTTTGTAATTTGTTTTTTCTATCAGAGTTCCATGAAATTTTTTTGTAAAAATTCTAAAAAAAATTTTCAATACCATATGCTTGATTTAGGACGATTTTTACGAATAAAGTTTTTTCCGTCAAGTACTCCTTAATGTTACCATTTAGTGACTCAGTTATGACTTCTTTAACAGTTTGGCCTGTTTATCATGTCAGTTATAATATATATCATTATAAAACATATATTTTTTTAATTCAATTACAAATGTACCTCACAGTAAAAAAACAAGACCTATTAATCAAGTGTTATATTGTATGAAAAACTGATTTAATACACACATATTTTATTTACTGTAAATATGATAATTGCAAATTGAAATGTCACTAATTCACTCGGATTCGTTATGGTTTAAACGTGAATTATAACTATCAAAAAGTAAATACATTCAAGTGGTAAAATAAATATTAAATTATTATTTTTACTTTTATATTGTAAGTGCGCCAACTGTTTAAGGGTAAGTGAATAGTCGAAATTTGTTTTTTATCAGCATTTTACGTTGTAACCTTTTAATCTTAATAATCACTCATATTA
Source organism: Hormaphis cornu (assembly GCA_017140985.1). Classification (NCBI taxonomy): domain Eukaryota; kingdom Metazoa; phylum Arthropoda; class Insecta; order Hemiptera; family Hormaphididae; genus Hormaphis; species Hormaphis cornu. The sequence continues at coordinate 19,194,562 of CM029358.1, read as the reverse complement.
GTTTTCAATATTAAAATTTCTTTTGTATTACAATTTTACGACTAATCATAGTCATCAATTGTGTTGTATAATTTCATAATTATAGCACGTTTTTATATTTAATAACCTAGAAAACATTGGGCATGTCCACATAGAATATGGTTTAAACTCTAATGTATTATATTAACTAACTATAAAATAAAATCAAAAATATACTTAATTAATACTAAATTAGTTTACTTAACCAATGTTCAAAACATTACATGGTACTAAAAAAAAGTAAATTCAGTCTTAAACAATTTTGACCAAATGGAGAATGCCGGTAGAAAAATTTGGACGGTTTTGTTTTTACCACACTGCATCGTAAACGAGTATGAAATAATAATTAATTTCAAATCTATACTTTCTATTTGTATAATGTCACCTATAAAGTTGTTTATAATTACTTAGTTTGGCTAAAAAATATTTTTTTTAAATATCATGTGTTTTATCACCTACTATAGGAATTTGAGATAATGAGACACATGCACTTAGCAAAATTAGTACCTATGAAATATGAAAATGTATTTGTACATTTTAGATATTATATCGTACTACAATGGTGCGATTTGGTTCTGGATGGAAGCATTACGTAAGTACAAAAATGTTATTAATTGTTTAAACTACTAGTATATAGTTAAGTATACAGGAATGTTGACAACATTTAAACCTACAAAGATTCTAAATGAAAATATCATGAAATCATAGGAAATAATACAGCTGGCTTGATCAGAAAAAACAACGTAATGTGTTGTTTTTTATTTTACACAATATAAAGAGAAAGCTGTTTAATGGTATGACTATATAAGGATTAGATTCTGAGCGTAGCAAAGAATACATATTTATTTTAGAATGATATTATTTTGTTTTTTCTGTACTTAATTTTATGAATTATAGAAACAAACCAAATTTTACATATTTTGATACCTTCAGATATGATTATTTGACCCTAAACAGATTGAAAGATTTTTTTGAAATTTAGTTTAATTTTTTAGCTTTATGATCCAAAAGCAAAATATATTAGGGCATACTATTGAAATGGTATAGGTAGGTATTGCATACAAATTTGATATCGTATTTGATTCCGAAAGAGTTGATTTACGTGTGAGTAACAAGACTGAAAATATTGTATTTTATAACGTTTGCACGTTTTGTATTATAATACCTACAATTTTTAGTTAAGAGTTTCAATTTTTTTTATTAGTTTTTATGTGAACATTTTGGTGACCAAAGAGAGCAACTAGTCACAAAATTTCATAGTACTAAAAACAGAAAGTAGATTTGGAATATGATACTTTTTGAAGCTGTATTTATTGAAATTTTGATAATTTTTTCTGTTATGGCCCAAAAACCAATAACTTTTTGAATATTTTCGCTCAACTGCTTGAATTTCCCACATTTTTATTGACTTTTACAGGTAGTCTATACTTAATGTTGAACAAATTTTACATAAAGAAATTGGATTTAGGTTTTTATATATATTCAATTTGAGACGTTTTTGATAATTTGATTATTTTCTAGGTTATGTGCCGTAAACGACAAAAATTATCGCTGTAACTGATTAGGTATTTGTCATTTCGGGTGGAATGCACAATGCACTTTATACCACAAAGAAGTTAGAAAATTAAATTTAAATTATATATTATTTGAAACAATTTTTTTAATATTTAGCGAATTTCGATCCGAAAACACACAAATTTAGGCCAAAAAACCCAGTGGAAAGGCGAGTATTGGTCCGATGATATTGAAATCGATAGCTTTCTATTTACCTTTTTAAGTGGATTAAAAATCGACAGTAAATAGTAATATCACTTATGATATATATGATATAGTTAAAAAAAAAAAATTCGTTACTAACATATACGTTTATTTTACGAATGATAGGTTTGGTGCGGTTTGATTCATAATTATATGTTATTTTCATGCTAAAAGTTCAAACCTATAAAATTTATAATATAGGTTGTATTAGGTACTTTAAATTAATAAATTAAGTAGTTAATATAAAATTATTAGTAAATAATAATACGGATTTTCTTTGTAAAATTTTGTTTTTACGACGACAGTTACACTAAATAACTGAGCTAGCTCTATATAGATTATTAAAAAGCAATGATAATTATATGATATTATTACCTATATTATATGTTTTAAACCGTTGTTTTCAGATACTATATCCTAATCAGTTTGAACCACAATTTCCCAAACATTGACTGACCCAAAAAAGTGCCCCAATTTAAGGCGTAGTCGATACGCAAAACGACTTACCCAACTACAAATTTACTCCTTTTCTTTCTTTCCGGTCTTAGGCATTTACTCAATTTCTTATGCTTCGCTCTCTTTCAGTTCTTACTGTCTTAATTTTACTTTTTTTTTTTATTTTTATTCTTTTTTTCTATTTTTGTAAGGATTGTTTGTGTTTTAT
>CM029358.1:19180349-19192112 GCA_017140985.1 Hormaphis cornu | reverse complement strand
TTTATTATAAATCAACAATAATCTGTATTAGAATTATTAAAAATTGCGTACCAATTCGTACTTAAACAAAGTGTTGAATTCTTGTTAACTAAAATTGTTATAACCTTATTTATTTTTAGCTTCCAATTTTAGCAGAAAACAATATTGTAATGATAAAGGTTTGTCTAAATTTAAAATTGATTTGTCATTTTTGTTGATCAACCAATTTAAATTAAAAACTATTTATATATATCTCAGGCATAAATATGTAAATAGTATATGATAAGTATATTAAAATTAACTATCCAGAAGTTTTGCATGTTTATCTATTATCGAGTGTAATATTTTTATAGAACTATATTACTCTTAAATGAAGATTCAGATAGAGCGATGTGAATTAAACTTCTCTTTAAACAAGTTTTTTTTCTGAGAATGTTTTGTCATTAGTTGACTGGTATCAGAAAACAAAAAACTTTCAATTAAAAGTATTTAGAGAGGTATCTACAAGGGGGGAGGGGGTAACAGACATAAGACCCTTCTTTCAGCTGTATTTTAAGGTATTTAAAATAATAGTTATTATTATAACAAATATTTATAATAAATGCTTTATTTATCAGTTTTTGTAAACAACAAAAGAACAATAAAAGATTGACAAATATTAAAATATTTTATTATTTAACGATACTATGAGTAAAGTATCAAAATAATAGTTTTTTTGTTTTTCTGAAATCACTTTCGAGCAGAGGGAAAGTCAATCACTAATTGTCAAGACACTAAAAATTTTGGAAAAGAGACGTGAACTATGAACTGAAATGTTTTTTTTAATTAATATTTTTTATTTTGAGTTATGGTTAAAACACAAGAATAATTTTAAACATTTTTGGATCATGGCTTGAAATTTTTACATTTGTATCCAAAAACTTTTACGAGAAGCAGGTGTCTTCAATCTTCACGTTTAACAGTGAATTAGAATACAACGAATGAATGAAATATGCGCTTTGGATAGGAAAAAGTTTACTGAATGATTGGGAGGACAAATAAAATATCTCTCTCTCTCTCTCTCTCTCTCTCTATGCAGTATTCAATCTAATGATTGGTTTGCAGCAATTTCCATGCTTCTCTATCACTAGCTTTTCTCTTCAGTTCTTGGTATGAGTTACATCCTTGATCTTCCATTATCTGACTTATGTATTGCAATCTTGGTCTTCCCCTATGGTTTTTTCCGTCGATTACACCTTCTAAGATTAGTAATAGCAGGCCATCATGTCTTAAAATATGACCTATTAATTCGTTTCGTCTTTTCTGTATACTCTTCCACATTGATTTCCTCTCCGATACCTTTTCTAAAACTTCTTCATTAGTGATTCTATCAGCCCAACTTATCTTTTGCATCCTCCTGTAACACCACATTTCGAATGCCTCTATTCTTCTCATTTCTTTTCTTGCAATAGTCCATGTTTCACATCCATATAACATAATGCTCCAGATGTACGTTTTTAGCAGATTCTTCCTGATATTGAGGTCAATGCTTTTTGAGGTAAAAATATTTCTTTTCTTATTAAATGCCACTTTAGCTTGGCATATTCTTTTTATAATTTCTTTTTTGCATCTTCCATCTGAGCTTATAGTGCTGCCTAAATACATGAAGTCTTCTACTTGTTCAATATTTTCACCATCCTTTAATTTTATACTTGTCCTTATGCTGTTGTATCTGCTACATACGAGTACTTTCGTTTTCTTTGTGTTTATTTTCATATGAAAATCTTTTTCCATCACCTGTTCCAATGTTTCTAAAAGTGTTTTTAGATCTTTTTCGTTCTCCGCTATTATTGCAATATCGTCTGCGAATCTCAACATGTCTATTCTGTAACCGTTTACCTTTATTCCTAGTTGTATTCTCTCTCTTATGATATCTATGGCTTCTTGTATATAGGCATTAAATATTAAAGGTGATAATGTACATCCCTGTCGAACACCTTTCTTTATTTTGGACTCTTTTTGAATATCACCTATTTTTATAATTGCTATTTCATTTTTGTACAGTTGGTAGAGCAATTTTCTTTCCTTTGTTGCAATTCCTGCTCTTTTCATCATTTTAAACATTATTTCCCAGTTAACGTTGTCGAATGCTTTCTCAATATCAACAAAGGCAATAAACGTTAACTTATCTTTCCTTATTCTTTTCTCCACTATTAATCTTAAAGCCAATATCGCTTCGCTCGTGCCCAAATAAAATATCATGAAAATGAAATAAATTTGTTAAGATGAGTCGTTTGGCTGAAATTCGTAACTCAAACAAATTTGTTAAAATAATTTAAATTAAACTACTTAGGTATATTATAATAGGTATATTATGTAAAACAAATTTTGCTATAAATTCCGTACACATTGAAAAAAGGTCTTGAAAATTGGTGTAATTAGGTACGAGTAGGTAATAACAATGAAATTACGCACTGTTGTGCAACTGATACTAAAATCGATTTTATCAAGAAACTCGTTTGCCGTAATTTTTAACGTTTTTGGTCAAATTTACACTTCTTTTTTATCGTTACTTTTAGATTCTGAGCATTGGCGAATTTAAATTGGTTTTACAATAATGTTTTTTTTTTCTGTGATCAAGAGTTCTTGTAGAAAATCTGCACCAATTTTAACGCATGATACCTTAAAAAACCGATAATTGATCCGAGATGGTACTTAATTTGAAGCGTTTTTTGAAATTTCAATTATTTTTGAAGTTCTGAAGAAAACAAAGACAATGCCAATTTTTCGAATTTGTCTGATCGACTTGATACTTATATATTTCATTAAGAAGGGTCTTAGGAGTGTTCCTCTGAAGTTTCAGTCGATTTTGATTTTAAGGGGGTGATGGAACTTTGAAATTGTCGTTATTTTGGGCGGCCGTGTATTTTTTATAGGATTCACAAAGAATTACGGGAAACGTGTTTTTTACACGTCAACTTAGATTTTGTTTTTGTTTTTTGTGATCACTTTTTTTGTAGAAAAAATGCTCCGACGCTTTAACGTGCGATACCTCAAAAGATAGATAATTGATCCAAGATGGTACTTTATTTGAAACGTTTTTAAAATTTTTGATTATTTTTTAAGTTCTGAGGGAAAAAACAAAAACGGTTAAATTCTCAAAAAAGCTCCGTTCGACTTGAAATTTATACGTGTCATTCAAAAAGGTTTAACGAGTTTACTGCTTAGTTTTCAATCGATTTTGATCATTTTTAAGGGAGTTATGGAATTTCGAAATAGTTGATTTATTGAATTTTACGCAGTTATTGTTCCTTAAAACCTCTAGTTTTTACGTTAAAGTCTCAAAACTTTAATGCAATCTAAACAAGATAGTTTTACATATGTGGTTAAAAAATTTATAAATTTGGTCAACACAATTTTGGTTTATAGCCGATTTCACGTTGTTATTTTGTCGTAAAACTCGTCATTTTGGGCGGCTGTGTATTTATTATGGGGAAAACAAATAATTACGGGAAACGTGTTAATTCCACATCGATTTAGATTTTTTTGATCGAAACATCCAAAATAAAGTTCGGACATTACATAATACTAAAACAGGAAAGATAAAGATTTGATAAAAGTTTTTATTATTAAAGTTATGTTTTTACCACGACGTATACTTGACTAACCTAACCAGCATTGGCCATGTACTAAGACGTGTGTATTTAAAATGTATTATAGATATTTTTTATTACCAGCTGGTGTTGCCAGTGTGTGATTTTTATTTTAATACTCCCAATTTTGGATCAATTAAATGTGTTTCCATCCAATTTTAATTTTTACTAGTTACTTTTTGGGGTTGAGCTTTGCGAAAACCCCTCCTAGTTAGTCATTACATTAAAAACTAAACCGATCAAATTTCATATATATATATATACCCGTTATCTATCTCGTTAAATGTTGATCGGCACGTGTACAATTTAATTTTATTAATATTAAACGTTATCGTTATATCAAGTTTTATCGCTCTTGAACTTCAGGTTATTAGATTTCCGTTATCGGCTACATAATATTTCGGGACTTTTTATATATACTTTTTATAATTATATGTATATATTTTACTTATTTATTTAACTCATCAATATGTCCATGAATAAATCTCCAGTTGCTAAGCCTCCTTCAACTAACACTAAAAAAGATGTTTCTCTTGTCGATATTATGAATACCCTCAAAATCATGCGGAATGACATTCAATCGATTAATTCTAAACTATTGACCCAAGAAAATACGTCAACAGCTATTTTAAATAGAATGGATTCTCTCTCAGCTGAAATTATTTCATTAAAAAACGAAAATGCAGTATTAAAAAGAGACATTGAAAAACTTAAAACAAATTCTCTAGGTCATACATGCTCACCCAACACTGCTTATAACATTCCCGGGTTCGACTTAGTTAAAGAAATATAAGAGAGAGAAACCAAGTCCCGCAACATATTATTATTTAATGTGGTCGAATCCTAAGATGATGAGGCGAAGCTTGCAACTGATCTTATAAAATCGTTACATATTGATGTCCCCATCACTTCAGCCGTTCGTCTTGGTATGCATTCGAACAAACCGAGACCTATTAGAATCGAATTTGAGTCTTCTCAGTCAGTCTTTGCAGTCTTAAAATCTAAGAAACTAATATCCAATAACCAATTTTGGAAAAATATTTGGATTACAACAGATTTAACTGCTTTACAAAAGTCCATCCTATCGGACCTAAAAAAAGAACGTGACAAAAGAAATAGTTTGAATAATGGAATTTGGTTCATAAAATATGTTCGCGGTTCACCGACGTTGGCTCAAAAAAACTGATCTGCGGCTCAGGTACATCCTTCATTCAATCATCAAGTAGTATAAGTAATCTTCTCAATGTAAATTCTAACCATAAGTTAAGTAATAATTGTAACACCTTATCTGGATATTATCAAAATGTCCGTGGTCTAAAATCAAAACTATCATCTGTTCGTATTAACTTTGCTTCCTTTAACCACTACGATTACGTTATTCTTACAGAAACTTGGTTAACAAATGATATCGATAGTAATGAACTTGGTATGATTGACTTTTCTGTGTTTCGTAATGATCGAAATTATCTGAATAGTGACAGTTCTAAAGGAGGTGGCGTCCTTATAGCTATCCATAATCGTTTTTGCCCTAATGCTCTCACCTTACATAATATGTCTCTGGAATGCCTAGCAGTTTCATTTAAATCAAATAATTTTAAAATAATCATTATAGCTATCTATATCCCTCCAAATAGTTCTGTTGATGTTTATAAATACCAATGCACCGAAATAGAAAACTTAAGGGTAATCTTCTCGGACTATACTTTTATAATAGTTGGAGATTTTAATTTACCTGGGATTAAATGGTCTAATCAAAATCACGCTTTATTATCTGGTCAGTCATCTGAAAAATCAAAAGTTCTTGCTGAGACTATTGCTTATGAGCAGTTTTTTCAATACAATTTTATACCAAATTATAGAAATAACATACTAGACTTAGTAATATCCGATAACTATTCTTTAGAAGTATCAAAAGGTTCATTTCCATTAGTTTCTGTTGATATTGCCCATCCTCCACTCCAAATAAATGGTCCAATTTTCGTTTCTTCTCTTAAATCACCACCCCCTTCTTTAGAATTTAACTTTCGACATTCTAATTACGAATCATTGAATGTTTATTTAAATAACATTGACTGGGATTCTTTATTAAATGAGTCGTTAGACTTTTCAGTCACCATAAATAATTTTTATTCAGTCTTACATAATGCAATTAACTTGTATATCCCTAAAGTCTATAAGTATAAAAACCAGTATCCTCAATGCTATAGTAGGGAACTAAAATCTTTAATATACAACAAAAAACGATTACATAAAGAGTTTAAAATTACAAAAAATCTCCATATCTATAATGAGTTTTCGCGAATACGTAGTTTATGCAAACAAGAATCCAAATTATGTAACTTACGTTACTTACAAAAAATCCAATCAAACCTTACCTCTGATCCAAAATCATTCTGGCGATACATCAATGGACTAAAAACAAACAATTGCGTACCACTTACTATGATGCTTGAGGACAAGTCATCAACGGGTGGTCCTGAGGTCGCTAATCTCTTTAAAGAATTTTTCAGTTCAGTTTATTCTACAACAAAATTAAATACTATTGAATGTCTTGATTACTCAAAAACCTATGCAGATATATACCATCCACAACCATATATTAAATTCACTGTTAGTGAGATTTTTGAAGCCATTAATTCTTTAGACTTAAATCCGTGCCCGGGTCCTGATGGTATTCCAAATATTTTATTACAGTCATGTATATTCTCATTATCTGTTCCCTTATGTAGATTATTTAATCGTTCCTTAATTGTTGGCACTCTCCCCCCCCAATGGAAAACCAGTTTCATTACACCCATTTATAAATCTGGTAATAAAAGTTTGATAACAAATTACAGACCGATCGCAAAAGAGTCATCCTTACCTAAATTGTTAGATAATTTAGTGACAAAGGTATTAACATTTTCTTTCAAAACCATTTTAGATAATAACCAGCATGGTTTTAGGAAAGGGCGATCAGTGGAAACCAATCTTCTTTGTTTTTATAATTTCTTGGTAAATTCTATGGAATCCGGAATTCAGACGGACGTTATTTACACTGATTTCAGCAAGACCTTCGATTTGGTAAACCATTCAGTGCTGATCGCAAAATGTACGGAATAACTGATCAATTGTTAACTTGGCTGAGTTCTTACTTAGCGAATAGATTCCAACAGGTGAAAATTAATGGTTTTCTATCAAATAAAATACCAGTGCCTTCAGGTGTTCCCCAAGGGGGGCATTTATCACCACTGTTGTTTGCATTATTTATTCTGGACATAGGTGCATGCTTTAAATTCTGTAAGTACCAACTGTTTGCTGATGACCTCAAAATTTAGGCTAATGTTATAACAGTTAATGATCAGCATATAATTCAAGAAGATCTAAATAGATTTTGTGACTGGTGCCACTCAAATGGGTTAAAACTGAACATCTCTAAATGTTTCAAAGTGTCTTTTTCCCTTTCAAGAACGAAATTAATTAATGACTATTATCTGTTTGACAATCGAATTGAAGATATTACTAGCGTTAGAGATCTTGGGGTAGTTTTTACAACGAATTTATCATTCCAGCCACACATTGATAATATCTGTGTAAAATCCCTAAGAACTCTAGGGTTCTTAATTAGAAATACCAAAGAATTCAGGAACGAACAATGTCTAAAAACATTGTATACTTCTTTAGTTAGACCTACGTTAGAATATTGTTCAATTATTTGGAATCCCTCACAAATCGGACTGATAGAATCACTTGAGCGTGTTCAAAGAAGATTTTTACGTTTGATTGCATATAAGAGACGTTTGAATTCCACTAATAACCCATCCGAGTCAATATCCCTTAGTTCTATACAGGCATCGCTCAACTTAGATTCCCTTGTTAATAGACGAAAATATACAGACGTCTGCTTTTTATTTAAATTAGTAAATGGTGTTATATCCTGTCCAGATCTATTACAATCCTTAAACTTTCATGTTCCTAAATTTCATACACGTTCCTGTCCCACATTTGAAATCCCTTTTCATCGAACATCTTACGGCTTTAATAACCCTATTGATCGAATAACCAGAGAGTGCAATACATTAAAAATTGATTTGTTTACTATGAATGATTTGTATTTCTTAAAACACTGTTTTTAGTAGTCTAATACATATAATTATAATTCATCTTATTTTCTTTTGTAAATTTAATTTAATATTATGTACTTAATTAACATTGTATCCTTAATTTAACAATATTTATTACATACATTTTGTCACTGTACTTGAGCCCATCCGGGCGTTTACACAAATAAATAAATAAATAAATAAATAAATATATATATAGCTGCAAAGTTACCAAAAAATTCGACCGAGTAATGATGTTTTCCATTTTGCCTCTCCTTTCTTTTGATTCTCTATGGAGTTAAAATTTAGAAAATCTTTTTTTAGTGGGTCTTTTATACTTCATAAAACGTAACTATATTGATTCAGTTAGATAGAAATCAATAAATTTTGTTATTTTAAAAATTACATGTCATAACATAACATTTTACATAAGTGAAAACATGAATGAAGATATCTTACTATCTGATAAAAGAGTCTTGTCAACAGTTGTCAACACGACACATCCTTTTTTTTCATATATATTAATAAAAGTATACAAGTAGTAACAAGTAACAATTTATGTAATCCACTATTATAATCACAAATGAATCATATAAAACTAAACTAGTTACTTAACCTTGTTGTAAGTAACTCTGAAATTTTGAGACAACACAAATAAAAATGAGATAATATAGCTAAAGCCTAAAAAATTTGAATTTTGAGAGTTATTTCAGATACACTTTACACATTTATCTTATTCAATTTGTATCGGTAATTAATACTTAATACTATGAGCACTTTAATGAGATATTTAACTTTTTTTAATTTATATTTTCTGTCTAGTTGAATCTCTTATGGGTAATTATCATTATACACAACCAAATATGTTTAAATCATATTTTAAGCTTATTATTCAGCTTTATAACATCTAATTTTTTTTTTCAACATATTTTCCAAAAACTAATTTTTATCTGATAAAAATGTTTAGAAAGCACAGACGCCATTGGAAAAAAAATTTAAAAAAAAAAAACTAAAACCACCAGTGCCTAGAAATTTCAAACTTTACTTAACAATACATAAAGCATTCCAAAAAAATATTTACTTAAATCTATACTATGCTATAAAACTCTATGAAAGAATTAAACAAACGGTACATATCATTTAATTTTTTTTTTCATTCATTTTGTATTCATTATAACTTCTAAGGTATTTCGGCCAAAATTTAATCAAAAATGGTTCAAACAAATTTCACATTCTACTCCAATATATAACCATCAATACATTAATTAATACCTTCAAATCAGATCTTCAAATAACATATAAAAATATACAGTTTGTTGAGAATTTGTCTCTTTGAGCTGGTTTATAATTGTAAATTTTTTAAAACATTTTTCATCTTTGCTTACCAGTTAACTTGAAGACGTCATCCTATCCATTCCTAAAAAATGACTTACACAATTTTCATAGCAGAAGTTTACTTAACAATTACCATCACTAGGTAAATGGTATATACTTTGTTTTGCTTATATAGATGTTATTCACAATCAAATTCAGTCAGATTTTAATAATGGTAAAGTACACAACATGTTCTTTTTTCTTTTTTATAAACTTTGGATCACTATGTTGGGTAACTGCTCCAATAATAATTTTACAAAATTGTATAATATAGTAGCCCATTCAAACCTGTGACCGCGCCTCTAACTCAATTTTTTATCTTGTTTAGGAAAATGTAGTCAAAAAAAGGCCTATCAATTGGAGTTATTTTTAAACCAAAATTTTAAAAACGATCAAAGTAGGTACTATAAAATATTTTTATGTAATAGATTAAAGAAACTAGTCCGGCAATGTTTAAGTTGGATCAGCTATAATATAATATAATTAACTATAATATTATAGTAAAAATATGCTCAAATATCAAAATAAAATGCTATTAATCAGTGTTATCGCCAACCAATCTCATAAAACAATTTTATAAGAAACAATCGCGTATAATTAAATAGATTATGTATCATTAATGCATTTAATTTCGAATTTCTATCCAAATCAATTCAAAATATATAAAACTAGTCCTAAATGCTTTTTGTATGATTTTGATTCAAAAAATTTGGCAGATAGAGTTTTGAAATTAGCTGAAATACCGGAGATAATGGTACACAGTATTATTTCACAGTGTGGATACCTTTTATATTAATATTTTAAACAATAAAAGAACTAAAATAACATTTTGCGATATATTTTATTATTTAGTAAATCAATGTGATCGTAAGTAATTATAACTATACACATAAAATATTTGTAATCTTAGTATTAAGATGTTACAATACAAGTTTTTGCAAGTTTGTATCAAAATTGTATCTAAATTTAAGGTTACGACCGTTAATCAAACTCTGTCCCCTATCGATTTTTCTTACCGTCTTGGTGAGCTATATATCACGCGTGTAGCAGAAAATGGCGTCTTGGATTTAGGATTTCAATTTGACCATAAACTTAACCCTAGTTCCCATCTTAATTATGTGTGTTTTAAGGGTCTTAAAACCCTTGGATTCATTTTGAGGTTGTTTAAAGATTTCGTTTCATTAGAGTCTTTAAAAGCATTATATTGCTTACCGGTACGCCCAATAATAATTGAGTATGGTGCAATTGTATAGGATCCTCATACTGCATGCGACTCGCTGCAGCTTGAAAGGGTTCAACGACAATTTTAGAGGTTCGTCAGTTATTTTTTGCAAATCCCATAAGAACCACATGTTTACACCCCTGTATCTAGTTTACTTAGTTTAACATCGTTAGCTGAGCGTTAAAGAATAGCTGGTATAAATTTCATTAAAGGTTTGTTGTTGGTGCAATTTACCACGGACCAGTGGAAGCGTTACTTCCGGGATTATATTATGACAATTAGTTGTGTATTGTCGAAGTGATGTTACTATCGACATTTGTTAATTAAATATTTAATTTATACAGTCCACAAAATTTTGGTATTCATATATTTTATTTTAACTTTCTTTTATGGTTTTTATCGGGCGAGTCTTCACCCGTAATTTATTAATTCGGGAATTCGCGCTCACACATCTGTTGTGCAATAAAATTGATTCATCTGTCCTCATCTCTTTACTTCAATTTAAGGTTTCTCAGCGCATATCTAGGTCAGCTGTCCCCTTCTTTATTCTTCATTCGCAAACTAACTACATGAGCTCGTTGTCTATATTAGACGGATAATGTCTCGGGCCAATGAGGATCCCTCCTTTTTTATGTCTGTTCATTAAAATTGAATACTGTTCTTTATTTACTAATTGTAAAGTATAATATTATATATATATATATATATATATATATTTATATTCAATGTATTAATTTAAATATTATAGGCCTTGCCCGTATACCTTAATAAAATAAAATAAAATAAAATTTGAACACTATATGAATATTGTGTGATAATTCTGGCACTTGACAATTAAAAGTCTTCAAAAAGTCATTTTAGAATTCAAAATATGTTTATTTGTACTTAAAATTATTTTTAAAAGTAGATTTTACATGTTTTATGAAAATAATTCAATATACAAATTATATTATATTATTCTGTTAGACAGATAAATTAGTTATAATCGGTTAGATAAAAACAAAATTTTGTAAAAATAAAAACACAAAGTAAAATAAAGAGCTTTAAAAAATAATTCATTTATATATTACAATATTAAATAATTGAAAAGAAATAAATAAAAGAAAAATCGACAAAGAAAATAGTCTTACAAAAAAATAAAATTTATTGTTGGCACTATTTATTCACATTAGTTGTAGGCAATCAATTATATTGTATCACAGTTTTTTAATATCAATTTTAACATTTACTCTGAATGTTTTTTTGAATTTTTTGTAAAATACTTTTTTTTCTTTCGATTATTGCAAAATTTTTCGAGAACGTGAGGTTAAAAATAAGTTAATGATTGAATGTGGTCGGCTGTATATAAAAGTGATCTAAAATTGATCACTTTTAACTGGTTCTATTGCGTTGAACCTTTTCAAATTAAACATTTCGATTTGGACTTTTTTCAAAATTAACGTCTTCAATCTTATATTATGGCGACATTATAGAT
>CM029358.1:19134576-19149647 GCA_017140985.1 Hormaphis cornu | reverse complement strand
TTTTTTTGTGTGTAACATCTCCATAGCGCCTTGGGTATTGCTCCGATCTTAATGGTCAATAGGTACATTTTCTAAAAGCCCAACTTATATCCTTGATGCATTGAACTCGACGTTTTGTCAATTCCAAAAAAGGTACAGTCATGAAACTAAGCAAAAACTAAAGAGAAACATGAATTACCTACAGAAAACGTGTTTATGTCAATATATTTATGTCAATTTAGTTTTTTGGCAATCACTTCCAAAATTATAATCGGAACAAGTTGAAACTTTTACATACAGTTAAAATAGCCAAGATAAAAGTTTCGAGTGATTTCGAAAATTTTTGAGCCAAGTATAGAACTTTGAAATTCTCCAAAAATTTACCAGGACGTATACCTAGACAACTGAGCGAGCTCAGAATCGTTTTTTCGAAGGCAGTTATTTATCATTGCTTTCGGATATTAAATAATAAATAGATAGTATGAAATATAAATGATTAATACTGTTTAAAAAAAAATGTAAGTATATATTTAAATACACAACGAACATTTTTAACAATTTATAATGCTCAAACTACCCACGCGACCTAAAGTGATCCCGGCTTTTTTACAAAGTATCTTAGCGTATCCCTTCAAATTTATTTGTCCTATTGTAATCTGTTGTTGGGAAATCGTATAACGTTTTGGAGCTATTTGTTCAACACCCGGGTTCCACTTCTATTATTTTTTTCAATTTAATTACTGATCGACTGATACACAATCCTCCTCCACTCATAATATAGGCCTTCATGATTGCGAGTAGCCGTTAAAGAGAATGATCATTATTATTTTTTTCTAAATTTTAGAGAAAAACTTTATCTTTAATAAGGCATCGTTATTTAATTTCTCATCGCTAACATATCATACCGATTTTAATATATTTAATACCGTGTTAACATTTGTAACATTTTAAGTAAATACCTATTTTCTTTTTTTTTAACACTTCAATAAAGTTTTATTTCATTTTAATATTTCATTCAAATAGTCTAGGGTGGCCAGATCGGATTTTAATAAATCCGGGACACTAACTATATTGTTACCATTAGTACAATAACTACTAACTTTTACTCGCTTTTGCTACAGTGAATTAAATTTGTTGAGTTTTGTATGATTAATAAGTGCTAAAAAGAAAATTGACACGAAAGCGTATGAGGCGGTTGATTGCCTGCAGTCAAGACGAGAGACAATAATTATTATTGTCCGAACGTCTACGCACCAACGATAATTATTACGAATGGACGTTCGCAAACTGTTAACTAAAATGTGACGTGATTTTTTATTTATATAATACCTAACCTAACGTGATAATAGTAGATTATAAATCATGTGTTTAAATTTTTAAATGAAACTGAGGAAAGGGAACAAATTTATGTGATCAGTATTGAAATCCGGGACATTATAATACAAAACTTCAAATCCGGGAAAAAACTGTGTCCCGAGAAATTTTTTCGGGACGGCGGGACGTAGATTCCTAAACTGGTACCGTCCCGGTAAATCCGGAACGAATGGCCACCCTTAAGTAGTCGAGTTGTGAGATCGCTGACTCGCACTACACCGTGGTCTGTAATAATGATCTCAGGGTTTAATTAACGCGGCTTTTTGCAGTAACTACCATACTACAACATCTTTGGAAATTACTCAATAACTGCGTTATCACGTCTGCTGTGACCATAATTTCTTAACTGATAACGACAATGTCACCCATTGTTATAGATTATAAAGAATTATTCTGTGATAATGCCAAACACAATTCTGTAAATTCAGTAGATACTCAAAATTTTGTGAAATGTTTAATGTTATAAAAATAGTTATACTTAGGCTTTAGTACAATGTTATTAGATGTACGATAGTTTGTACAGTGTACTTAATAAAGTATAATAGTATTATTTTCATTTTTCGTTACTTAAAAGTTTTTTTCTTGTGTGTAGCTGTTCTGAGTGCCCAACTATTGTCGTTACGCATGTGACTTTCGGTCAATAATATTAAATATATTGTTAAATATCCACGAATCTACCCAGTTACTACGCGTTTATTTTTTCGCTTAGGCGCTTGGTACATTGTTTAAAAACGATGTGAACATTTGTGATGTCATTTACTCGCAATGGAATCAACAGAAACACAAAATCGTAAGTTGCGTTTAATACCTAGACTAATAATTATCGTTTTTGACCAGTAAATATTGTTGTATCAATGTTACTACACCTACTGCTTTTTCAATCACTTGCTATTATTATATGCAATACCGACATTAGCACGGTGCTTTGGAACTCAGACTCCGGAGTCTGAATCCAACTTTGTACAACAATAATCGTGGTATGTAGGAGGTCTTGTTTGTACTATCCAGTTGTCAATTGCATCGGCGTTTTGAAATTAAGACAAAACAATTATTGAATGAATAAAGATCTACAATGAAAATCTACTCTCAGGCTTGAATGACTGTTAAAAGATCTTTGTTTAAAAATGTACCGTTTTTACAGTTGTCACTTATGTTTTTTATGTTTACAAAGAATTATAGAAATTTTTTATTTATTATTATTATAGTGGTGTTGAAAGACTTTCTTTCTGTGAGGTCCTATGAAAATTTGGCTGAGACTATTTTGTACATATCCAACACCACTGAGTATCATGATCAATATGTTAACTTATGGGTGTACAAATCATTCTTTGGGATAATAATATTTGGTTTATTCCCTAGAACAATTTTATTCTGATTAACTGTCATATAGATCACACACCAGTCTCAAGCGGAATTGTCTGTCACTCACCATAAGAAATTAATTCTCAGCAATCATAGTGCAGATTAAATGAAATTAATTTATTAAAATATTATCAAATACTGTTGATAAGAATACTGGAAACTCTGTTGAAAAGTATTCTCTCAAAAGTGTCTACTCAACTCCTTAACTATACTCAATACTGTTGATTGGTGGTTTTTGGGGCTCACATAGTCAACCAATAGTGAAATTAGACGCAACAGTCCCACCCTGATGTAGAGATATGAGATATGAGATATGAGATGTATTTTTCATTAAAATTTTCAGAATTTTCAAAGGTAGTATTCTAGTAATTAGAATGGTCCAGAACTGTGACATCCACGGACGCCCAATGCTGATCGACCACTCTCACATAATCTTTCATTTTTTATCATTGTTTTTATTTTTTTACTGCACCAACGTTTTACTACTTATCAGAACACAACAAAATAAATGCAAATGTTATATTCTTACGCTACTCACACTCACCTACCACTAAAAATTGTGAAATAAAAATAAATATAAAATTGACTTTAAAAAATAAAAAAACACAAAAAAAGTAGCAAATACATTATTATAATGTTTTAATAAATAATCACTTTTTGTTTTTGGTGCTAATTGGAATAGTACAAAATATTTATGTAAAACAAACTAAAGCTTCTAATTGTAAAACAATTGTAAATTAATTGTATGAACAAGTTCAGTATTTTTTATTTTTTTATTATAGTGGCTTGCACTGACTCCAATAAGAAGTAATTATTTATGGAAATATTAAAAAAAAATTATTTTTTAACTACCTACTTTCAAAGTTTGATTTTTTCAATTTTTGTCTTATGCTCTACAAAAAATTGCACATTACCTTAATTTATTGCATATTTTTCTATTTTTTAAACCTATGTATATGCATTTCAGTATTTTATATCATTTAAAGTTTAGAGCCTGGATTTATAAGCTACAAAATCAAATGATTTTGAGCAGGTTGAATAAAATAATTTTTAAATACTTAAGTTGTTTGCATAATTTTTTTATCATCATTCCTAAATTGGTTCTGAGAATTTATTAGATGATTAGAGTTTTGTGAAACTGTTAATAATCACAATCAATTATAAAATATTTTAGTGTGTGTATACAATATTTTATAAGTGAATAGTATTTTATAGCCTATATTCACTAAAAAATTGTGTTTGGTTTGAATATAAAATATTGCAATAATAATTTATTGTTATGTGATTATAGCAAAACTTAATTTTGAAACATCGAGTTCTTAATTAGACATGCTTTACAGATTTTTACACAAACAATAGTATACGAGTAGAAATGTTGTGTTTAGTTTCTAATGAATAGTATTTATTCATCTAGACTTTTTTGGAGTGTTTTTTTTTTTTTTTATCAAAATCAACATGTGTTGTTAGTTTTATTAGATATTAAAATATAAAAAGTTTAGTTTATAAGAAAAATATTTACTCCTATAAATCATAGAGTATGTAATTATCTTCATTATTTAAAATTATGTTAATTTCAAAATGATTGACAAAATTGTAAGTACAAAATTATTTTTTTGCTGCAAAAGTTAAAGGCCAATTCAAGTGCGACATTTTTGCAATTAAGTGGTCAATGCAAAAAAATGTACACATGGTGTTAGAAATTGAATATTACAACAATGATCTCAGAAAATATAAAACAATTATGTTTGTATGAAAGTTGTTTCATTTTGATTGTATATGTATTATACAATTTTTCTTATTATGGTATCAAATCAATTATTTTTATGTAGGTATTCTAGTGTTTCATATCAACTTTTTAAAGTACAAATGACATCATTATTATGTACTAGTCAATTATAGATTATCTTTTTTAAATAAAATGTTTTTATTTTATGTGTTTCCTGAGCTGATTGCTACAGAATGTGGTATCTAATAATCTAATTTTGAACAGCCTGTATGTGTATGGAAATTTGAGTAGGTAGTTTAATGACGTATCTGATAGGAATATCAAAACGACTCAAAATTCATTTCATTAATATTACATTATTTAATCTTCTCTATTATATGCTTCTGATTTTTAAAATCACATTTTTATTCTTATGTATTTTAGAAAATGTCATAGGCTATTAATGTATTTAGGTGTTAATCCTGAATTTTCTGATCTTGCATATTTCATATTTTTAAGTCAGTTATACTTTTATGGTTTAGATTTTTTGCCATGTTTGTATTATATACTCATACAGTAATAGTTGCTTCCTATAATAAAATTGTATTTTATTTTTTTTTTTATGTATTCAAAACAGATCTATTCATAACGGTTATTTATTTTTATACCTACCTAACAACAAAAACAGGTATTTATTATTTGAAAAGACCAGATTTGTTTTGTACACAAGCTCAGTATTCCTATTTTATTTTTCTGATTGTTTATTTTTCAATACTATCAACAATGCATTTATTTTAAAATGCATTTAGAAGTTGTAATCAACTGTCACACTTTCTTTTATTTAGTGAGTAGAGTAGGTACCCTACCTATGTTGCGTCATTGTATATATCCGAGTTTACTATCTTTGTACATTTTACATGCAACTATAGTTCTACCTACATTATAAAAGAATAATATATTACTTTTACAAAGTTGGTTTTGCAGAAACACTGAATGTTGCAAAAAACAAAAAAACCAAAATGTATTAAAACGTATACATAATCAAATTAATTGTAATTATTTCAATGTAATCATAGTCATATGAATACCATCAAAAAATTTGTACCAGAAACCTATAATTTAATAAGGTAAGATTTATCCAGTTTTTTCTGGGTACAACCCGCAGTATAATTAAGGCCCAGCTACTTTGGTGTCTAACTAACTTTTAATTATTCAAATAATTAGATACCTACATTAATTAATTAATTAAATAGTTAGAAATTAAACTGTGTAGGTTTCCAAAACAGAAAAAGTACAAGAAGCCAAACATATTTACTGTGGGAGACCTGTTTGTTGCTATTTTACTTTAACAAATTTGTCTGCTAGAATGATATATCAAAACATAGCGTACAATGTATATGCTGCACACAAATTACACAATGTGCAAAACATTTTAATGCTGTGACATGTTGCGATTGGACTCTCCTTCTGCCCAAATAATGTTCACAGTAGGAAAAAAACATCATGGTAAAAACACAGTACATTCTTGGATACGCTCAGAATCTAAAATGAATTATATTATGCTATACACTTGACTGCACGTGAGACTCAACCCCCCACAATGACAACAACTTGTTCTGTAAGTCATGCAATATTATATATTTAGACTAATGACGGATTTAAAAACCCTACGTGGCGCTATTGGAAAATTACATCGTAGGTTCTAGAAACCCCTCATGACTAAGCAAAGATTACTTTTTTTATTCTGGTGCTTATACGGTTAAGTGGACTATTAACTTGGTACTTTATACTGCAACATCTGTTAAATTTTTGATAGTTTTTCAATATTATAACCAAAAAACTGCAATACTACAATTTTGAAAACATGTTATAATAGCTAGTTTGGTTTTTTCACAATAACTTCTCTAAAAATAGTGGTGTTCGGATTACTTAACATTTTCCGCAATATTAGAAATGAGTACATATTACAAGATTGATCAAAATTTCAAACAATTTTAACCATACCAAATCAAATATTATATGTAACGAATATTTGTGAAATTTCAGTATTTTTTTTTTCCTTGACAAAAATGTAAGTACTAAAATGTTTACTTACTACTTACAACGACATAAAAAAAAAAAAAAGAAGAAAAAAAACAGTTTCACAGAACTTTGCAGGCCTTCCCCACATGAATCTTTGGGCCCCGTAACGGTTGCTAGTTGTGTTAGGGTCCTTCATATTAAAAATAATAATAATAAGGAAAACCTTTTCCGCGATAATTTAATAGCATCGTTATTGTAAACAATTTACGTAAGTAAATAATTATTATTGACCTATAAAAAAAAGGAATTTTTATTCATTTTCCACAACTTAATATGGGTTAAAAAGTGGCTTACATTACATGGTTTATTGTACAATCAGCAAGACATTTAGGTCGTATACTGTTTAATAAAAAAAGTACAAAATTGCATTTTAACATTAACGTGAATTTTTGAAACCAAAAAATCATCTTGTTATAAAAAAAAATAAAAATAAGCAACAGATTAAAATGAAACATAATTAATATTATTAATTCTTAATCGTAAACTTACAAATGTACCGACTTATAGATTTTGAAAAACAAATATAAGTAAATTAAATTGTTCGTGCATTTACATGGAAAATTTTGTGAAACTTTTTGGAAATAGCAGCGTCCTCTGAACCCACGGGGGACCCCGATGCCATGGCGCCGCCCATTTCGAGGCCCTGGGCCATTGTTCACAATTTTTCATTTCGTGTTCGACACTCTCAATAGCTTTGTTTGTTTTGACAAATAGTGTAAAATTTTTCAATAATAGTGTACACTGAAGCGTTTGTTTCGGAAAAGTTTGGGTCTAGTGTGTACACTATTCACACCAACAAAAGTGCATGTGTCCTGTAGGATTTTTGGTGTGGAGCTAGTTATCATAAATTTATTTCCTTAAAACTCGCTAGATGCTTACAATCATAGACTCTTACATGTTCAAGTCAATGCTTACAACATGCCGAGATTATATACTTGTACTCTATTTAATTTAATTACTATAATAAGTAATAGTTACCTGCTAGTTGTAAAATGTATCAATGCAACAATTGAGATTTAAATAAATCGCATTAGATAAATATTAAATTTTATCCACCGTCATCATCAGCGGTGTAGTAAACAGCTGCAAGAACTTTTAGTGCATTACAAACTGGCGTCTGGTCCTAAAATATCTTTTTTAAGAAGTTGGAATTTTGGATGGTTGAAAACTTACGTTGTCATTTCACACTATCATTATCAATCAATCGACTTTTCCACACTTGAAACATTTGTAAATACGTATGCTACTAAAAAAATTTTGTAAATCTTTAGTCACAATTTTTATACTTAGTTGTTTAAAATTGGAAAATTTTCGAAAATGGGTCATACCTGTGAGTTATTTTTGGAAAAAAATTCGTAAGTCCCCCAAATTTGTTTTGTTATTTATAGTTTAAATAGAAATATTTCAAAAAAATCCGCCTCGTCGATTCTGAAAGCGTGTAAAAATTTAAAACATAAATCGTATTGTTATTTTGATTGTAACAATGAAACTACGCGTCGTTGTAGAGTGATTCAGACTTACTATAGGAAAATTCTAAAAGTAGTAAACTCGGTGGCGTTCGATATTATTCGTTGGGTGCTTTTGGTATTACGTAGTTTTTAAATTGTTTTCTCGCGATGAAAACGCGAAAAGGTTCTAAACAATTTTAAACTGTTTCCACTACTTTAAATCGTAGCGCGTACAAATACGCATAGAAGATCAATAATAGATTCTATTGGTACGGCACAATCATTATTACAGTACGTAGTTCAACTCATGAGCCCACTCAGAATCGTTATTTTCGTTAGCAATTTTCAACTGTTTCAATTACAGATTTAGAACATACAACTGTTCCATGTATTGAACCTTGCAAAACAGCGACCCACAGCATCAAACTACCCACGCGACCTACAGCGATTCCGGCTTTTTATTGATTTATGTTTACGCGTCCGTTAATAAGCGGTGAAAACTCATCGTTGCGTTACGTCGTCAATATTATGATACATTAGTACATTGTTTGTAATAATTGCGCTTCTACTCTCCAATACTACACCATACTATTACTACTCATATCCGACTACAAAACGATGCAGAACAACGTTTTCCTTTCAGTGTTAACCTGCACACATCGTGTGCGGCACTGGCACAAATATGTCCAGACCCCCAGTCATTTCTTCGCTCGACGCGGCCGCGCGAGATCGTCTGCAGTACCCGGTCCGTGTCTCCGCGCAGTTCTCCCGTTTTTCTGTTTTTCGTTTACATTTTTTTTTTTTTTTTTTTTTTCCCCGTCAGTTTCGTTCGCGAAATGCGCTTAAAGTAATATTGCAATATTGTAATAACACCACGTGATGTTCCGTTAACACCACGCGCTGCTCCCGTGTGAATGTCGTTGTTCGAACCGCGACGACAGACGTCCGTCGAAATTGGCCAATCGTTATTACTCCGTTTCACGTAGAAAAGGTAAACTTTTTTGGTAAAAAAAAAAATACCCCGCGTTTTGATGTTTTAGATTCTGAGCGTCGGCGAACAAAGCTGTATTGATTTTACAAAGATGCGCGTTTTTTGTTTTTGTGTCTGTGACATGCATAGCGCCGTTCTTAACGGTCGATACGTTTTCTCCCAACTTATATCGTTGGTGCGTTGAATTTAACGGTTTATCAAAATTTTCGGTTCCGAAAAAGTTATACCCAAAAAAAAAACCGGTATAACGTACGGGGCAAACGCGAATCTTACAAAATACGATTTAGTTTGGTCATAACATCCGTGATAATGATTTCTAAGACCTGAAATTTTTACAAATCAATCTATATGAGTATAAGGTGTATTGTATACGAATTCGGTATGAATTTCAAAATATTCATAATCATTTTTGAGCTAAACACAGACTTTCGAATTTTTTTGCGGTTTTTGATTAATTTTTAACTAAAAGCTTTGAAATGTTCGTACGGTGGCGGTGGCCAAGATATAGTTTTATATGTGGCAAAAAAATTTTAAAAATTACAAAACGGAGCATTTTTTTTTTTTCACTCGTTTAAAATTGGAAATTTGACAAAAATTGGTCGCAACTGTGATTTTTAAATTTTTATCAACACGATTTGATATAGTAATAGGTTTTTGGGCTAGGCTAGTATTTTTAGGGGTCTCAAATTTAAAAGTTCAAAGTTGAAATAGTTACAATCAAGAAACTAAGGAATAACGTTAATTACGGCAAACGTGTTTTCGACATATCAATTTAGTTTTTTGGCCATAGTTAACATCCAATTTAATCCAAAATTGATCGGAACAAACTGAAACTTTTACATACTATTAAAATAGGTAAGCTACAGATTTGATAAAAGTTTCAAAGGGTTTCAAAACTGTTTGAGCTAAGTAGAACTTTGAAAATCTCGAAAAATTTACCAAGGCATATACAACTCAACAACTGACTACTGAGCTCGCTCAGAATCGTTTTTTCGAATACTGAATAATACGCTGAAATCATAACTTCCTAATCAGTGACCCACCCAAAGCATAGTCGCTACTCCGTCAAACTACTCACTCGACCTTTACTGATTCCGGCTTTTTTAACCGTATATTTGCTCGTCGGATCAAATGACTCATTTTAAACCCTAGTAAAATTGACAATCTATATAGAGAATCTATTCATTTCTGTAAACGTAAATATATTTTCACCCGTACGACATTTAAAACATTGGTACTGAAAATGTATACTTTTTATCAACGTTGTTCGAATAAAATTAAAGTATAATTGAAAATTTGATTTTTAGTTGATTGTTTTCACAAGTTTTTTGTGCAATTCAGTAACTTAAGCATTTTTTTTATTGCAACGATAGGCATGTTATATTTATGTTTCTACCTACATTCGGCATTATTGCGTAATACAAGTTAAATTTCAATTGTAAAGCATTCTGATGCTGATAGATCCCCTACCTTTTTTTTTTATATAAGAAGAATAAACTATATTAATTTAATGGTATAATTTGTAGTAATTTATGTTTCCAAACGATTATTTGTTGTATTATACTTATGCAAATAGAAAATTATTACTAATAATAATCAACAATACGGCATATTAATACACAATCAGTATAACTTTACTATATCTAAAAACTCCTATTGATTCTTAATTACATTTTATAAGTTTATTATTTAGGTGCCACTTAAACATTTTTTTTTTTTTGCTTCAATTACCTAACGAATTATTTTACTTGGGTATTTGTTCAATTTTTTTTTTCTTAGACAAAATTATTAAGTAATTAACTCGTAGAAAAAAGTGTCTTCAATTATAGTGCTTGAATAAACGCTGTGTTTTATAATCATGAAGTACTCAAAAATTGATTACATTTAAGGTGGTCTTTTAGTTTAAACGATTTTTATAAAAAAAACATATTGTAGTATTATTCTGCAGTAAAGTTTTAAATAATTGTTTTCATTTTAAATTGTTTTTATCTATTTCATATTATGGGTAATACTTATAGAAGTACTCCGAATATAACAGATATTCTGTTGTTTATTTACATTATAAATGAATAAGTACTTTTTTCTGTATAATATTTCAAATATAGGTTTAATACGTTTAATTCATTAAAAAACGGTTTACCCTCAAAATATTCCTATTAAAAATGTCCATTGATTGCGAATTAAAACAAAATGTTTTAAATTATATTTTGTATTCAAAATATCATTTTTTTAAAATTTATTATAATTATAATATAATTACATATTATGTAAAACTGATCTGTATAATGTTTAATGTAACGATTTATCATTTTAAAACTTTACACATTAATCATTATCTATACTATAATAATCTATAACATAATATTTTTAAAACATATTGAATGTACCTATATATATATAATTAGTTTCAATTTGTATTCAACACCAAAAAAAAAAAATTGTAGAATAAAAGTTAACTTCATATTACAAAAAATATTTTAGTTTGACAATCTGGAAAAAAAAACATTTTACAGTAAAAAATTATATAATACACCTGCCTGGATCCCCATCATGGGTCTTCTTTGTTTTTAGACATCGATTAATAATATTATACTATTATTGCGATTAAGCGTCATCAGTAAAGTAAAAAAACTTGGAAAGAGTCAAAATAATTAATTTAAGTAAGTGTGTTTAGTATAATATTATAATCTGGTACAGTCTGCAGCAGATA
This sequence comes from Hormaphis cornu, assembly GCA_017140985.1. Lineage (NCBI taxonomy): Eukaryota > Metazoa > Arthropoda > Insecta > Hemiptera > Hormaphididae > Hormaphis > Hormaphis cornu. The sequence goes on along the minus strand of CM029358.1, from coordinate 19,137,996 downwards.
AAAATGAACAATCACAATAATACTTTAATAAACATTGATTTATATTAAAAATTACAAAAACTAATTGTTTTCTATTGTACTTGGACTCGGAGTTTAAATTTTTCTAACTGTTCTCATCCCATATCACTGTACCGTGTTATTCCAATTATACCTAAGATGATACCTATATCATTTTTCAACCGTAAATACGAAAGTAAAATTTTAAATTGTTTGAAAGCTAATATATTATTATGGTATAGAGACGCGTTTTTAGGCCAAACATCGGTTTTTTTTTTTTTGCTGTCATGGCGTGAATAATATATATGGCTGTTTCAAACAAATCTATTCAATGCATAGAAAATATCACTGTATAGATTCTTTGCAAAAAACATTTGTGTTCAGCGTTATTGTGAGACCTGAAAAAATATTGTATCTATTCCTTGTTTCCATTCAGAGTGTACGGACCATCCGAGCAGTGTATAGTTTGCACGGTCGATTATAACATATAAGAGGAGCGTTTGTATTGTCACGGTCTACTTTCGTTATTTTTTTTTTTTCCCGCGTACATATTATATTTTACTATAAGTTTTTTTTTTCTAAATTGTATTCTTTCGAAAATCCCATCATTTTGCGCTTGTAAGTCATATTTTATGGATTTTAACTGTGTGTGCACGTAAAACTCTACACCTACATAGTATCGAATCCGCCATTAAAGTTGACGACGTTCGAAGGATTTTTATATCAATTATCGAGCAGTAACGTATATTTTTTTTTTTTTTTTATCAACGAGTAATTATACCTATAGCTAGCTGTACTAATTAAAAACGTAAAATCAATATTTTATTCTATGTTACAGCACAATTATTTTAATTTTAACGTAGTGCTATGGAGAACCGTGCTGGTTAAACGCGTTTCCCCGATCACAATAATTATTCTATTAAACATCTGCAGCTGATATCAATATTCATTTAATGAATGTAATGAATGAAGATATGGTATAACATTGATTAACTTACACTTTTATATTGAACGATCTAGACACGCGGTGTAACGTGTAAAGCCAAGTTTTAGCCATAACAGGCGAGCAGGACCGTGTGTAATATTACACGAACCATTTGGAGCCACTTTTGACCCCCTCATAACTCAAAAACAATTTCACATAAACATGTCAAATTTGGCTCATATATTGCGAGATACGTTTGTGCTCCTAATTTTATAAACACGCCTCAAACGGTTGTTTAGATATTGACGTCCAAAAATCGTCATTTTTATAACTAACTCACCTATAGATCAAAACTCTAACCCAGTTCCAGATGAGAAGTTCAAATTTGGCATCCAAATAGGTGTGGGGAAACAAAATATACCTAATCGTTTAATTAGTTCACTCTGTATATATTATCATGATTTGGAATGTATAGCTATAATACAGTGTTCGCTGTATATACAATATAGAAATCGATTTCATATTGCGTTTCAACGTTTTTTTTTTTTTTTTTTAGAAATCTCATCTGCCGACAAACGTTGAATGTAAACACTGTTATATATCAATATTTGACACAGCCTAAATCATTAATAATCCTTAATCGTTATAATGTGTATTAACACTTAAACGAAAAATTGGAAAAATAAAGGTTGTACAACGCTTTTACGCATTGTTTTCTCTCCGTATTATGAAATCGTTATTGTGTTTTCATCATTATAATATCATGTTTCATTTACCTATACTGCAAACAATCAATCGCTACAATAATATTACTATACATGCATATTATTATATTATATGCCTAACAGAAACGAAATTTCGTTATATCTTCGATATTGTTTAAAACATTGAACGGACATCGATTGTTAAAACAGATTTTTAACCTATATAATGTTATATAACGTTTAAAGTTATGTAACTGCAGTGTCGTATTAAAAATATACATTATAAAAGTTATAGCTTCAATATAGCTGTTGTTTTACGCATTAATTACTAAATACGTTTGATTATTTTTGTTGATAGTATGAACGTAGTGTTTAAATATTATACATTTATCAAACTACTTTTGTACCAAATGTCATTGACTATGTTTTAATTCAATATTGAAGTATGTTATAAACATACAATATACCTTAGTTTTACAAAATCAAACCTCTATATTATTATTATAAGTTATAACGCGTATTACGTACCTGTATATTTATACGGTATTATTGAAATGTTTTTGAAAAGTCAAATGATTTTCCCGCCAATTTGATGTCGTTTTCGTCAAAAATTAAATCGATCACGTAAATGACACAAAATATTGAATTATTTTAGAAAAATTACTCAAAGTAATACTGGACGTGAGCGCCATTTTGGGTTATAAATGAAAATAATTAAATAAAACTATATGAACAATAACTATTCAATAACTGAATGTTATAATATAGTTGGTTAAGTTGAAATGTAAAAACAAAACAATATTGAAATATTTTGATTAGCTACAAATCTAATGAACACTAAAATTACGTTTTACCCTTCTCCTGAAAAGTTGGATTATTGGCCCTTACGCCCTTATACATAATATGTATACCTTCTAACTGTCGAATTATGTTGTAGTTAAAACATAATATTAAAAACAAATACAAATGCAGTTAACTGTATAGGTACTTTTTATTCAGATGTAAAATATAAACGCAAATTGCAGTATATAACGATTATCGGAGTGGTTGCTGTTTTTAGACGAGTAAAAAACCTACCTGTATGATATTACGTTTAAAAATGCGAACGTGATGAGATTTTAATGCAAATTGTGTAGGTACTGCGGCCGTTTTTTTTTTTCTCTATAATATTAAGTTTTTTTGATTTATTACTCGATTTATTAAAAAAAAAATTTCCCTTATCTCGGTCATTAATAGTAGTACACATACATCGTTCCGTTTATTTAGATCTCGCCGCGCTGTTGCCGCCTGCCCGGAAAATTGTGTTTTGCGCAGCGGCAAAATTGCGTAATATAAATAACGTTCTGATCGTAAAAACGTACCTATATATATTATATTTAATGTGTATATTTTATACGTTTATACGTCTTTTCTTTCGGTTAAGAAGAAGAAAAAGAAAAAAATACAAATATCTTGAGCAGCTTTTATTCGCGTACAATATGTTGTATTGTCATATAAAAAGTTCCGTAACACTCAACCGAATGTCTTTTTATTTTCATTTGTTGTGACAAAGTGGATACCAGCCATTATTAATTAATTCGTTGTTTTCATATACCGTTTGTTTATACGTTTATGTTAGTGGACTGCAATCGAAGCACTAAACGTACACAATGTTGTTGATGTCAAAAATGTGGTAAAAAATATTATCTCACCCTCTTAATACCCAAACGTGTGTTTAATGGAATCACGCATATAAGTACAATATATAAACATTGTTGCCGTACCAGTCAACAACCACGGACTAGTTAGGTATAT
>CM029358.1:19014244-19134176 GCA_017140985.1 Hormaphis cornu | reverse complement strand
TCTCACTACGCTCCTGTAAAATTTCGCCGTTTGCGCTTATTTAAGTCATATATTATATACCTGCCTAAACTGGGGTAGTGTCCTGTATAAGTTTCGGTACAGCGCGTGAGCAGCAATAAATAGCAAAATGTTGACAGACGTGTATTGAATATTATATAATGTTATCATTGCAGATTAATTAGTATTAGTGGTTAAAAAACATCCGTAAATTTTTTTATACTTAACTGTCAGTTAAAAAAGAATTTTAAAACTAATACCAAAAAAACCCAACGAATAATATCAAATACCACCGAGTAATTTACTACTTTTAAAATTTTCCTCAGAGTTAGAATCACTCTACAACAGTGCGTAATTTCATTGTTATAATCAAGATAACACCATTTTTCAATACTTTTTTTTTATACGCTTTCAGAATCTACGAGGCGGATTTTTTTTTAAATGATTTTGTTCAGATGGCAAATTTTGCTATACATAACATGATATTTAATTTTCAAATCTTAAACAACTAATTTGTGGGAGTTACGAATTTTTTTTCCAAAAATAAATCATAGGTATGACCAATTTTCGAAAATTTTCCAACTTAAATATAAAAATTGTGACTACGGATTTTCAAAAATTTTTAGTAGCATATGTGTTTGGAACCTTGTACCAAAATTTCATAACTATTTGTGGAAAATTTTAATTTTTTATCAAACCTGTATCATACCATTTTGATATTATCTGTAAGTTTATTATGATTATTCCGATCATTATTGTGGAAGTTATGGCCACCAAAAATCTAAATCGATAGTGTGAAAAACACGTTTGCCGTAATTTTTGACGTTTTTTCTCTTAATTTTTGCTTACCCAGTTTTTTCATCGTAACCTTTTAATTTTATGGACGTCTATGACCCCCTCACAGTACCGTCCGTGTCCATACATCTATCATTAGCGGTACTGACGTTAATAATCGGAGCATTATTGAAGAAGTTGTCGTGGTCACGTGGTGGTAAAAAAAGAAAAAACGTACATCATCACGTGAAAACCAATACATTCTTCGTCTCACTCAGAATCTCAGAATAGTCGCCGCGATATCGATTCGTACTGTAAACACTCCGTATACACAACACGCGCGTTCGTTTACGAAAGTGGGCATCCCGTAACGATTGTGGTGGTATTTAATGTTTATAGCCGACAACTATATACATAGTATAATAATGTGTGTAGACACTAACTAACTACCGTTATTATTCAGCTAGGAGGTCGCCGAATGTAGCCAAGGCGAACTGCTTTCACTTTCTCCGTATCCATCTATGTGTGATCTTATAGTATAAAATATTATTATTACATTATGTTTTACCCACACAGTAGTATTAAAATATTTGTGGGCTTTATACCTATGTAGGTATAAAGCGTTTCCTAGCGAAAAATATCTAAAAATTCGAGTTGGCCGCTTGCAGACGGACGGACGTTAACACCTATCCATAAAATATCAGGTTGGATATTAAAAAAAAAAAGTCTAGCTAAAAAAAAATTTTTAAATATTAATTTTTCAAACAAAGAAAACAAAAGAGTTTTTATTATATTACAATTATTACTATTATTATTATAATTAGGTGCAGTTTCAATCGTAGGTAGTACACGCACTATAGACTGATGCCAAGTTGCAGACTACAGCAAATTATAATAGGTATAAAATACGTAAAATAATACAAAAATTAGTTTAGCCCTCAAAACACAAAATTTAATTTTGAAATTTAAATCGATTTTGATCATTTTTAGGGGAGTTATGGAACACTATGGAAATTTTTAAACTTTAGAATTTTACGCAGTTATTGTTTCATAAAACCTCTAGTGTTTACGTTTTAGTCTGGAAACGTTATAATACAATCTAAATGAGATAGTTTTACATACGTGGTTAAAAAATTTAGAAAATTCGTTTACACAATTTTGATTTATAGCCGATTTTAAGTTGTTATTTCGTAGTAAAACTCGTCATTCCGGGCGGCCGTATATTTCATACGGGGGGAACAAATAATTACGGGAAACGTGTTTTTTACACATCTATTTAGATTTTTTTGATCATTACTTACATCCAAAATAAAGATCGGACTAAGCTGAAACTTTTGCGCAATACCAAAATAAGAAAGATACAGATTTGATAAAAGTTTTTATTGTTTAATTTGTTTTTACCACGACGTATACTAGACTACTGAGCTCGCTCAGAATCGTATTTTCGAAGGCGATGATTTATCGTTGCTTTCAGATATAAAATAATGCGTTTGAACCACAACTTCTAAACTAGTGACCCTCCCAAAGCGAAGTCGCTACCCCGTCAAACTACCCACGCGACCTGGACTGTTTTTTTGGAACTGTTCATTTTTCAACAACAATTAAAACTCTAAAAACTTTAAAAAAAAAATTTGGTTTTTATAAATTGCCCAACGACTGGGTTATCAAACAATATGTGTATAGATTGATAGATTCGTCGCGTAATTAACTACCTATAGATATACCGAATCAAACCATTAAAGTAAAAAAAAAACTAATGGGATATTTTCCCTTAAGGTGTAAATGTAATTTAAAAATTTCAGTTTTTCTCATAATCTTGCAGGTTACAGTTTTCGTAAAATATATTTTTACTATAATTATATTGAAACGATATGATTATCGTTACGATACAAAAAATTTCGAAAAATGTTCGTTAGTAAATGGGAAAAAAATTGATGAGAAATGTGCTTTATCGGTCTGCCCAGTTTTTAGCATATAATGTACTTTTTAAAAAGTCGAAATCAACGTATCCCTGCGGGTTAAGTATAGGTATTTCTCTTTTTTCGCTGCCGCACTGCAACTGGTGCCAGAAATATAATACCACACCATCTGTGTAGAATATCCTGTGATACAAAAGATTCTAATTTTAATTGTCTTTAAAGTTTTTAAAAGGTTACGCCGTCGATTATAGTTATATTTGTACAAATTTTTCGTAATTTTTTCTACACACGATAATATTTTTTCTGTATACCGAGCATCAAACATCGTGATCGAACACACTATAATAGAATAATATCATAATATTTTACTTACGTGCTAAATTGCGTATGCTGATTTTATTCCATTACTCGCCTATAAACAAGCCTAAAAATCAGTAGCGTATTCAGTGGTAGCGCATTGCACCAGTTCCTTTCAACCGTGTTTTTTAAATGGGGCCGCTGAAACCCAAAACCAGCAAATTGATTAATTGTAACAAGGTAAAATTTTTCAAACAAAATATAATTTTAGTCTTTGTATCGATTGAATAACAATATTTACAAAATTATCAACTATATCATATAAAATAGAAAATCCACCTCAAATTTCCAGTTTTGTGTATACATTACCTATATACTTATATAGGCGCAGCACTTGGGAAATATGTGGAAGTGTAACTCCTTTGTCTCATTATAACGTACCACGCATTTAATTTTGAAAAAAATGTGTGCAGGTATTTTTAGCGAAAGCTAAACATATGACTGACTTTTCCGAAATTTTGTTTTGGGTTTCGTTTCATGCTTTAAGGGCTCCGTAAAAGCAGATGCACTCCTACCTTTAATAAACACATGTAGATACGTCACTGCTAAAAATGTTGTTGTTTTTGTTTTATCGCTCGTCTGGAAATCGGATAGTTGCGCCGCGCGGACTCTAGGCCGTCCAGTTTTGTGTATACTTGGCCTAGTTATTATATAATATTATCGTTTTTCAAAATATCCTTGACCGGGTCAAGTTCTTCCCTTGTATGTACAGAGCTAGGTAGGTAGGCAACCTGTATATTATAATATGTGTACTTAAATAAGTATAATTAAATGTGGTAATTATTATATATCCATTGCAATGTTATAACATGCTCGTTTTCTGAATGGGTTACTGTTGGATATTACTAGTGTTATGTACTTATATCTTTTTTAGATTCTGAGCATCAGCGAAGAGTGTATTGTTTTTACAATAATGTTTCTTTTTTCTGCGAACCATTTTCACGGTATTAGGAATGCTCCGATTTTTACGTTAAGTGTACCTCTAATGAAAGGTCTTTGGACTCTATCTCTGTATTTTTATTTATTTCTAACTTTATTTTTTTGAGTGGTCTAGAATTCGAAACTTACAATAAAAAAACTAGGTCAAATTTGACACGTTGAAAATCACGGCTAACGTGTTTTTTGACATAGTCGATTTAGTTTTTTGGCCATAACTTCCAAAATAACAGTGGGAACTAGCTGAAATACAATATTTAAATAGGTTAAACACAGGTTTGTTCCAAGTTTCAAGTAATTTCGTACATTTTTGAGCTGAGTGTAGAACTTGAAAATTTTTGAAAATTTCCATTTTCTTTGTAGTTTTTGTTCGATAAAAAATTTAACTGTTGACAAAAAGTTTTGAAACTTTAACACAAGATTAACAACAAGTTTTTAGATGTGCTGTTAAAAAACTTCGAAAATGCGTAGTTGCAATTTTTTTTTTTAGCCGTTTAAAGTTGAAAAATAGTCGAAAATCGCGGTCATAACTTTGACATATTTTAAGAAAAAAATTCACACAGATTTTTGTTATTTAAAAATCGAAATGAAAATATGTTATGTAAAACACAATTTGATATCTGATAAAAAAATTTCAAAAAAGTCTGCCTTATAAATTCCGAACGCGTACAAAAAAAAGTGTTGAAAAATGATGTAATCTGGTTATACGCGCAGTATTGTGTAATTGATACTATAAAATCTTATTAACTCCTCAAATAATGGTCCAAATTGTTTGAAATATTTACACGTTTTTTAAATTAATATCCTTTATACGTGGATACGTTTTTCGGTATTTTTGGACAATTTTTTTGTTAAATTAGGTTTTTACCACGACGTATAACTACTAGACAACTGAGCTTGTTCGGAATCGTATCTTCGAAAGCAATGATTTATCATTGATTTTCGGTATTAAATAATGCTTTTGAACCACAACTTCTAAACTAGTGACCCACCCAAGTGTAGTCGTTACTCCGTAAAACTACCCACGCAACCTAGAATGGATCTCGGCCTTTTTTTTTTTTTATCGACTTTTTTATCGTAATAATATTAAGATAGTCCCTATAATAATGGTAGTTGGTAAAAGGCTTTGCATCTATATCTAATAACATCATACTAAAAATATAGATTATTATATAGAGTCTATACATGTAGGTTAGAAAAACATGTGTGTTATACGGGTCAAGTTTTAGTTTCGAAAAATAAAAACAAGTCACAACCCCAACATTTAGGTTTTTAAAATAATTTAATACAATCAAAAATCAAATTTTTAATTAATATTAATTACAACGTATGTATTATAATTGTTTCTAAATATGTTGTAAACTTTAATCCAGAAAATGCTCGTTCTACTTGGAATTATCATGAATAATTATCAAACTGATCAAAATTCTATTTAATTACAATATACATATTACTTGTACTGCGGCGAAAATTACTTATGGCTAGATGAATGCATTTAACGATGTTTTATAATGCCAATTATAAATTATCTGTATTGCTGTGAAGAAAAACAAAATCATGCAGTTAGCTAGACGCTTAAAATATTATCAGATATCATCTTTTTTTTCTTCGCCTTTCTCCCAACTATTCTGGGAGAACAATTAATGTTTACTTCCACATCCTAAGGTGCAGTACCGGTCAAACCCTTGTAGATTTTACCGATTACTTTTGGTAAACGTCCGAATTTCGGTAAATATTTTGGTAAATCTGAAGATGCGTTAAATTTTACATAAATTCATATTGTACATATAATATAATATATATATACTCTATAAATATATAAAAACTCGAATGATGATTGTAGTTCGCATTTTCGTATAGTACTTCGAGAAGTGTTAATAAATCTTATAAATACAAGGTTGTTTAAAGTCCGAAAATTATACAACTATTCAGAGTGACTCATTATCAAACGATTTTCGTTCCTCGGTGTGTTACGCGTGTATGATATTTTTTTGACAATCGTTATTATATTTTTTAACAAAATTGTTTTTGTTCTATTTGAATTGGAGAATTTTTATATTCATGACAAAAAATAATGTATTACCTACTTTATACAACTCTAATCATTATATTGTACACTGATGTATACATGATTTTTTTTGTAAAACTTCGGTTTCATAACTGCAGTATTAAATATGTCATACAACAACTCGCATTTATTGTATATAAAAAAAAATATAATCATTATTGTTGAACTAAAGTACTTGTATAATAAAAAAAAAAAAAAAGTTTAAATTTTTTATTTAAGAGAACAACACACTTATTTCAAACGATTGAGAATATTTTGATTACTATTGCAGGCCAAAAGCGAATGAAAAGTGACAAAAAGTAACAGAGTTGCAAACCCCCCTCTGTCCCCCGTATATCGTTTTTTCGATTTCTCAAATTCAATTTCTGTTTTCAGGTCCCGGCGATATTATGTTCGACAACATATTCGGTGGCATCGGCCGAGGTTGTGCCAGCCACCCTTGGGAAGTCATCGTCGGCGTGTTGACCGTCACGGCATGCATGTTATCGATGGACCAACAAACCTCCTCCGATCCGTCAACGTCGTCCGCGCCAAACGATCCACCGCACAGTACAAAGATCGTCGTGAGTATTATGACTTTTCGGTTATGAGCATTGTTGTTGTTGTCTTATGCCGCCGCTTTCTCGTGCCAGCGGCCTACCAACAGGGGGGGCGGGAGGCATAGAAAAAGGACAAAAAGTTAACGACGATAAGACGGAATACTTGATTATCGGCCAAAGTAACAGAAATTATGGGATAGAACAACATATTGAGCTAGTAGTAGGACATACATTTAGAAAAGTATCACGAATTGAAAATCTGTGATCGATTATTACACGAGATAATGAACTTGAGACAGAGGTGTCGTCAAGAACACAACTACAGCTAACGAGGGATACTGCGGATTAGAAAAAGTACTGAAATCTAGGACCATCTCTAAAAATTTAAAAACAAGAATGTGTACAACATGAGATTATTACGATCGCGTTCGAGAGGAAAATTTTATGAAAAATTTATGTACCGACAGTCAAACAAATGAATGGAGGATGTTGCACTGTTATGAACTACAAATGCAGCAGTTTCAGAGTCCCCGATATAGTTAAGGAGATCACAAAAAGGAGACTCGTGTGGGGGGGGGAGGCCATGCCAGGCGTAAGCAAGGATCTCTAGTTAGGCTGGTAATAGAGGAAGAGCCTAATATAGGTAAAAGACTTTTAGGGAGACCCAGGTTGAGATGGGAAGACTGTGTAGAAAAGGATATAAAAACGATAGGATCAGGAATCTGACGGAGAGAAGCTGCAGAGGACAGGGACAGATGGCAAGATTTGGCGGCATGGTCTTAAAGGCCGAAACCAAAAAAGAAGAAGTAACTTTTTTCAAATGCCTTTTTTATTTATGTGTGGGGTTTAAAAAGAACGGTACGCGGTAAAGGTGCGGTATACCGACTACGCTTCGGGTGTTTGTTATAGCTAACAAAAACTTTTTTCAATCTTTTATAATGTATTAAATTAATTTAGTACATAAAAGTTTGAAAACGACGTGGAATTATTTTTCATAAGGATAGTCTAATATAGGTATAGCCGTTCTGACGCCGGATTTGATGGTTTCGCCATTTTCGTCGTTTTCGGCACATAATTCAGAAAACAATCAAAGTATCATAAAATGCTTTAAATAGAATAAAATTTAAAGCCAAAATTCCAACTTTTATACGATTGGTGCAATCGTTCTACCCGAAAACCCGTCATTACAAACCTGAAAATTTTATATTTTTCGCCGTAAAATTCTCGTTTTTTTTTTTTTTTGGGGGGTAAAACTCAAAAAGTAAGCAAAATTTCAAAAAAAGCTTCAACCCAAGTACCCACCGGAGTCGATAAATCTTTTAGAAAAGTTACTGACTTTGAAACTCGGAGCATTCCTTCTATACAAAAAGTTATTGACAAAAAAAAAAAAACATCATCACTCGTCACTCAGAATCTAAAAAAAGAAAATTAGTCAGTAACCCTACCACCCAAATTTAGAGCTTGGTACGCCACTGTCTCCATTCATCCATTCCTTATTTTATTTATATGTATCACTACCGGGACACCGTTTTTTAAAATTTTTTGGGGACTCAAGTAAATGTTTGATTCTCAGAGTGGACGGTGGGCAAAACGCGTTAATCGGAACCGTTATTTTTGTATAGCGTTGCGTTGAAATATTTTCAAAAAAATAACGGAAGCCCTGTGATTCTGTGTACCCCATCTATCCCAAATCGAGCTCCGAAGTTTTGTAATTGAATTTCTTGTTTAAATACAAAATGTATTTTGAAATTTGTCAGGACGACGAATCTCACGCCATTGATGTAATATTCATGACCTTAATAAGATGTATAGCGGTGTTGTTTTGCTACTATCAATTCAATAGTCTCAGACAATTGGATTCCAAATATGTTTTGGGTAAGATATTATAAATTATTGCATTTTTGTTTAAACCTATCATATAACTGTATCATGATTTTAATTAAGTCACACGATTCAAGATGGTAATGACATTTAATGTGTCAGTTTGTATTGGTTGTGAAGGTTAACTTGTTGTCTAGACTTTTTTACATATTATGTACATAGACATATATGGACAATGGACATTAGACATATATCTTTTTGGCATGTAGCAAAGTAAACATATTTTATTGATTTTATAATCATTTATGAATAATTTCTACATATTTGCGATATTATATGTCGCTTAATCAAGGTCAATAAAATTGTTATTATTTCTGCTCTAAGCTTTTTGCCTTGTTATTTTGAACACTGCAAAGATTGTGTTGTTTCCCTGATTGATATAGCCTTCTTTTTCATTTGTTTAAATGAGCAAAAAATTATTTTTATCTAAAAGATTCATTTGTATAAGTCCATTTATATTTTATTATTTTCATACTCAGTAATTATTGATAAAGACAAATGAATCATTGTTAGGTTTTATTTATTGCCAAGGAGCTTTTGATGAGTACCTAGTTGACAAAACAAATATGAAGTTGTTTGTTTGTACATTTATTGGTATTAAACAAGCACGATTCTAAACTGTTTATAATACGTAGACGGGCAAAATTGAATTCTAAGTTTGGTACTTACAAACCTTTTTTTTAGTAATTTTTTTTTTTTTTTTAGTAGCTTATTAAATAGATAGCTTAAAAACGTACAGGATCAAAAAATTACCTCTACGTCCCACGGTTTAGATCCGTGCTGATTAGAAGATTTTTACGATATTTAAAACCGACAAAACGTAATGTTAATAAAACTCCTTTAACTCCCCATATGTTTGAGAAATTTTTTTTTAATTGAATAATATATAGAGTAATATAATATATATATATAGAATAATATATATAATTTAGAGTTATAGGTGTTGTTGTTTTTATCGTGCCATATTTGTTTCTTGATTTATTTAAACATTGTTTTAACTATTTGTTTATTAATATAATAAATGTAAGTATTTAATGGACAAGTTTGTTATTGAAAATGTTACTTTAAAATATGTCGACCAACAAATACTTAATACCCTATGTGTAGGTACAGTTTTACCTTCATCCGACTGGTTACACAAGCCATTTGTTTTTACTTTCAATAGTTTTCTCATATGCTAATATACAATTAGAATAAATTGAACTTTCTTTTTTTATAACATATAATTTCAATGTATAATAGTACAATAATATAATTGTAACTTATCTATAAAAATGGATTTATTTCATTATTAATAAATAAGAACTAATTCATTCTGAAATATTTTTCTGAATGATAGGACAATGTTATTATTTTTATTAATTTATTTAAATTAATTTAAATATTTAATTAACTGGTAATAATTATGTGATTATGTATTTTTAGGTATTGCAACCATGTTCACAGTATTTTCCAGCTTTGTATTTAGTACAATAGTAATACACCACTTAAATGGAGACTTAAAGTAAGCTTTAATTATTTTTAAGCAGAAATAGATTTTACAAAATGAATTTGGGTGTGAGAACCCACTCAGACCATTAAAATTAAAAAAAAAAAAAAAAAACTTGTTTTCATAATTATTGTAAAGTGTAATTATATTAATTTTTCAACCTCTAATATGACAACAAACCCCAAATATATTTTTTTTTCTGGCCCCTAATGTCTCAAATCCAATTATTTTTGTGTATGAACGACTGATTTATAGAATAAATTCAAAATTTTAATGCATATATTTTCATTGTTATTACAGAGATGCAATGTTCTTGTTCCTATTAGTTTTACTTGTAAACTTAAAAAAAGCTAGTCTTTTGGCACAATTTGCGCTTAGTGGATGCTCACAGACAGAAGTTATCAACAATATATCCAAAGGCATGTCATTATTGGGTCCATCATTTTCTTTGGACTCTATTGTGTGCAGTCTTGTGATCAGTGTTGGGATGCTCTCAGGTGTTCAGCGTTTAGAAACACTGTGTATGTTTACGTGTATGTCATTTATTGTGAACTATGTGGTGATGATGAGTTTTTATCCAGCTTGCTTATCCCTAGTACTGGATGTAAGTTTATTTTTTTTTTTCGGTTTTTAGCATAAACTCAAATAGTATTAAAACTTAAATAATAATAATTTACAGTTACTGAGAGGAGGAGATGAAAATGGTATGCCGTTTTCGGGTGATCGGTCTCACATAACCGCCATTTGCAACGACCACAAAACTGATCCAATCACACAACGAGTTAAGGTGATAATGTCAGTCGGTGTGATGATTGTTCACGCACAGAGGTATGATTTTTCATTCATAGCTTTAAAAATAGTCTAGGATTTACATAAGAAACACACTACCTACCTTCATTTGTCCTTTAGTGATCCGTATTTGCGTTCACATACATTTACATTTATTTATCCTGAAAAATAGTTTCTATGTTCTTAGAATAGTAAAATTCAAACACAATTCATCACAATAGAATGTATTCATAAACATATTTTGTATGAATCAATGAATGTGTGTATGTGTGCGTGCGTACGTATGACGTGCCTGCTTGTACTTTTAGTTAGGAGAACCATTTGGTTTACCTTCATTTTCTGTGACCAACTCGTTTGCTTCCTTTCAGTCGGTGGGCATTGAGTGGCATGGAAAACGAAGCAGATAATATGCTGGGAATACAAGTAACAAAGTTTGCTGTGTTCAATGAAACGGAAGAAAATAATCACCGTTCTACTCACGGCTCCATTATGCAGTAAGTGTTAAATGCCTGTAAATAGTTTGTTCACATCAATTACACTTGAACAATATTAAATTGTGTAACTATAATTATTGTAATAATTTTTCCCACAGTTGGATGGCTAGCGGAGCCGATCATATTGTCATATTGATACTTTTACTGTCAATGATTGTTTGGTTTTGGTTCTTTGGAGACCGCGACGAACTAGCTAACCACTTAGCATTGGTGAACAAACCATTAGTTTTCAACTCGTCCAGTAAGTACAACATTAGAATATACCTGTATAATAACATATGAATAGACAATGTATTTGGTTGTAGACTATAGAATCTCGTAACTCTTTTTAACTGCTACTGATGTAACACTACATGACTTAATACTAAATTAAAAACAGTTCTGTTATAAACAACATTTTTATGCTTGAAATCACTTACTTGTTTAGCATTATACACTTTACAATTTAATTATATTGACATATTTATTCATCCTTGGCCGCTATTTATTTGGGATTAAAAATCGGGACAATTGTCAGGACCTTTTCTTACCACAAAATCAAGTCTTATTCTTATTTTACGTAACTAGGAGCTAAAAGAAAAATATCACTCCTGTGCTTTTTTATATTATTCAATCATTTTGATTCTTATTAAAGTAAAAATTAAAGTTTTAATGAAGTTGAAAATTCAAAGTATTGAATTATAAAGATATTTTTTTTCTTTACTGTGATCTGCTGAAAAGTAGTAATAGTTTGTCCCCTCCCCCTACGTAAAAATGTTCTGTATATGTAGGTACCTACACATTTAAGATAATTTATTGGATACTCGTTACCTATTGTAGCATTATTTTTTTATTTAGGTAACTCAGCGCGTGTAGATGAAACCATTAAAAATATTCAGCACACTGAAAGCCAAACTTGCTGTCGGCAAACATCAATTATAACTTCATGCAAAATGGTTCAAACTGAAAATGTAGAAAACAACATTAATACAAATGATGATAGTATAAAAATAAGAACATTAGATGAATGTTTGGCTGTTTATAAGACTCAGGTAAAATTATCATCATTGTAACTGAATTGTTCTTGGGTCATAATATACAACAGATAGAGCCATGGCCCATTCTATCTGTGATACAAATAGAAGCCAACATAATAAATGTGAAATACTGATTTACACATGTTTAACTTGTTATTCGTAACTTTTTTGGGGCAATAGTACTCGCCCCCCCCCGGGCAGCACGCCAATAAAAAATAATAAAAAAAGGTCGTGCATCCACAAATCAGTTAGCTACTCTTAAATTCTCTTAGTATGTTGGCTTCAAGAATAATTATTATTAGGGCTATCCATGATATTATATGATTTAAAGAGCAGTTACAATAAAATTCATTAATGAAGTTGTCATAGTTTCTTGGAATTAACATTAATAAAATATACCAAATGTGTGTATTAATTTCATTATTAATATAGGTAGTAGTATGAGACATTTCTAGAGAATGGAACAAAATCATCATATTATACTAGACTCTAATAACTAGAGTATATTCAAAGCTGTAAATTAGTGTAATCATTGTGTAAATTATATTTTACGTTAATAAATTTGCTTGCAGATTACAATAATTATTTGAGTGTATTAAATTTAACTTAAATGTGCATAACTAAAAAGTAATCAGCATAAGTAAAGCTAAACATATTAATACAATAATTGGAGTTTTAACTTTTGGTATATTTCCCTTCTTATTTGTGTTGTAAACCCAATACATTACACTATTATTTATTAAGTATAATTAGTTTATAAAATAATTTTAATTTTCATTATACTGTTGCAGAACAATCCTTAAAATTATATTAATTTTATTTTGCCATATTAATGTAATGCATACAATAACTATAGTCAATGATCATTATCTATGATAGTTATTTGAAAACATCATAATTGTGTAATTTAAAATTAATAATGTAAACCCGTGCTTACTAGTATGCTATTATTCACTTAGAAATCTGCAGAAAAATTAAATGATGAAGAAATTTTGATGTTGGTTAAATCAAATCATATAAAACCATACATGTTGGAAAAATGCGTCAACAACCCAGAGAGAGGTGTTGGTCTCAGAAGAAAAGTGATCGCAGACGAAAGCAATTTGACTAAAGCTCTGGCAGGATTGCCTTTTACTGGTTACGACTATTCAAAAGTAATGAACACTAAATATTTAAATATTACAATGGTCATTTTAAATAAAATAATTTTTCATATAATGCTCTTAGGTTTTAGGAACAAACTGTGAGAATGTCATTGGATATGTAGCTGTTCCTGTGGGAGTTGCCGGACCGTTACTTGTAGACGATGTATTTTATCAAGTGCCCATGGCAACAACTGAAGGCTGTTTAGTTGCAAGTACAAATAGAGGTTGCAGAGCATTAACATCATGTGGTGGAGTCATAACTAGAGTCGTAGACGACGGTATGACTAGAGGACCCGTTGTCAGATTTTCTTCAGTTACCACTGCTAGGTAAATTCCATTTGAACTCGGATGAATTAAAAATCACGTCTCATCAAATTATTTTAAATATAAATATATATGTATATAAATAATTTTAAAGTATCTTTAATATATTAGTGCTGCAAAATTATGGATGGACGATCCTGAAAATTTCAAAATAATCAAAGACTCGTTTGATTCAACTAGCAGATTTGCAAAACTTAAAAAATTACTAGTGCGCATAGCCGGACGACATTTGTTCATTCGTTTTACGGCTTCTACTGGTGATGCTATGGGAATGAATATGTTGTCAAAAGTAAATACAAATTTGGTTTTGTTTTTTGAACAATCAATCTTCTTCTTCCAGTCTTCAATCCTTAGATTGGTTTGCTGCAGTTCTCCATGCTTCCCTATCATTACTCAATTCCTTTAGTTCTTTATAACTATTCTTCCCCATGTCACTTATTATTTGCTTCATATACTCCATCCTTGGTCTTCCTCTTCCTATATGGCCTTCAACTTTGCCTTCTATGACGGTTTTTGTTATACTCTCATGGCGTAGTAGATGTCCTATCATTTTAGCTCTTCTAACTTTTATGGTATGCCATAGTATTTTCTTTTCTTTTATTCTATTTAGTACTGCTTCATTTGTTATTCTATCAATCCATTTAATTCTTAACATTTTACGATAACACCACATTTCGAATGCCTCTAGTTTTCTTTTCTCTATTGCACTGATTGTCCAGGTTTCACAGCCATATAAGGCAATACTCCATATATATATTTTTAAGAACCTTTTCCTTACCTCTAAGTCCATACTATTGGTGGTTAGTAGGTGTTTTTTATTCTGGAAAGCCCTCTTCGCTTGCGCTATTCTACTTAGAATTTCATCTTTACAACGGCCATCTTTTGTTATTTGACTTCCTAAGTAATTAAAGTGTTGTACTTGTTCTATGCGTGCTTTATCTATGTATATATTAAGTTGAGCAGGGTTTGTTTTGCTGCACGCAATAATCTTGGTCTTTTTTTTATTTAATCGCACTCCATATTTGTCCCATAATATTTTATTGACCTTAGTTAAAATATTTTACAGGTCATTTTCTGTTTCTGCGCAGGAAGCGATGTCATCAGCAAATCTCAGAGTGTTAATTGTTTCTCCACCTATTCTAACTCCTTGCTTTACTTCTATTCTTAGTTCTTTCATTACTTCTTCAATATATAGATTAAACAGAATGGGTGATAGGTTACAGCCCTGTCGTTCACCCTTTTTAATTTTTGCTATTTCTAATTTTCCATCTATACGTATTAATAAAGTTTGGTTTTTGTATAAATTATATATGCATCTTCTGTCAACAATCCATAACTGCAGATACTAGGGATAATAAGGTGGTGGTTTCCCGTTTCCTTCCACCTCGCAATTTTGTAACCCTTTAGATGGCTGCCATCTTCACTTACAAATGTTTGGTATGTAGCTGTACCGATCTCCTTGATATCCACCTACATCCAATACTGGGGAAGCTGCTACCCTTCCCCTGACCCTTTTGGTCGCCTCTTACAACAAGCAGGGATTGCTCTGGGCCTATTCTATCCCGGGACCCAGACGGGGAGAACAATCAATGTGTATTTAATAAATAAATAAATAGTTATTAAGCATAAACATTTATTTGAATTTTTTTCTCCAACAGGGAACCGAAGAATCTCTTAAAATAATTGAAAGGTATTTTCCTGACATGGAGGTTTTAAGTTTAAGTGGTAATTTTTGTTCAGACAAAAAACCGGCCGCAGTCAACTGGTATGTTTTCGCATGATGTTTGCATATATTTTTATTTACATACAAATCGTGTATTTTCTTGTTCAGGATCGAAGGTCGTGGAAAATATGTTGTTAGTGAAGCCATTGTACCTTCAACAATTATAACAGAAGTATTAAAAACTACAGTTAAAGCATTAGTTGACGTTAACATCAGCAAAAATCTGATGGGATCAGCGATTGCTGGCAGTATTGGGGGAAACAATGCACATGCAGCCAACGTCGTAACTGCTATATACATAGCCACAGGACAAGTAAATATAATACATCACTATGCGTGTGTTACTTAAGCTATTTTTATTGTAAACCTGTGTATTTGAATTGTTATTACTGGTAAACACTTGCCGGTTATACTGGTTTTTTTTTTTATTATTATTGACATTTTACATAATTTTGTTGTGTAAAGTTTTACACCATGCACGTTCAGCATGTTTCAAAATATAAATAGAATCAATGTTTTAGTTTTATACTCATTTTCAATGGTTTTTCAGGATCCGGCCCAAAATGTAGCCAGTAGCAATTGCATGACACTTATGGAAGCCTTTGGTGATGATCTTTATGTTTCGTGTACGATGCCATCTGTTGAAATTGGTACAGTAGGCGGCGGAACGTCATTACCTGGTCAGTCGGCTTGTTTGGAAATGCTGGGCGTTCGAGGCCCACACTCTCAAACACCTGGTAACAATGCTAAACAATTAGCGCGTATTCTGTGTGCAACAGTTCTGGCCGGTGAACTGTCACTGATGTCGGCCTTAACTGCTGGTCACCTGGTACGAAGTCACATGGCTCACAATCGGTAAGATACGATGATACAATGTTTTTGATGATTCTATTTTTTTATTTTCTTGTAAATAAAAAATTTTAATTTTTTTCCAAATATCTCATCAATATTACTTTACACTATAGTCTTAACTATGTTGATCACATATCTTATATATATATCATATTTCTTTATGTTCTTAACCATTGATTTTATAATATCAACTCAAAATCTAAAAATGCAGAACAAATTAATTTAAAAAAAACTTAATTTCGTCCAAAATACTTGAAATTTTTACAGAATCTTTAAGGGTTTTGAATATGTGTATACTGCAAGCGTCATAAAAGTTCATCACATCAATAATATAACCAATTTTAGGCTAAACATTGATTAAAAAGCATATTTAATTAATGAGCTAAGTATAAAACAATGATAATTTTAACTGTTTTGAATCATTTGACTGCTTTTGTGTGAAACTGAAACTTCAAGATCCCAAACTTGACACTAATATTTTTTAGATTGGATTAAAAAAAAATCGTTTATACAACGTTTAAACATTAAAATTTTTTTGAATTTTTGAGCAAAAAAATATGTATCAAACCCAATTACCATTTTTTTAAATTTCAAAATTCGCATCTGTTATTGATGGTGAAATTTTATAACTGCATATAGTATTTTTCAAATAATATCAGCCTAGATGATTTCAAGCGCCGGTTATTTTGACAATGATAGGTTCAAAATAATATTTCCTCATACTTTAAAAAGTAAAAAACTATGTTAATTAATTTTAACACCCTTATCAATAGAGGAACTGTTCTAATTCTATTAATAGAAAATTGTTTTGTTTTCCTCAATTTCCATGCAATTCTCAACTTTTATTGAAACACTAAAATCATTATTTTCTTAAGCCATTTTGTAATTATTGCTTTCCAATTTGATATACAACTTCTAACTAAACCTACCAAAACAATGTACTACTGTTAAGTCACTACTCCAACAAGCTACCTGTGCCAATCTAATCAGTTGTTGTTACTACATTCTTTTAAATGAATTGTCATCTGTATTTTTGATGAAAAATAGGACATTAAGTGTTCTGAAAACGTTTGTCAGGACTACAGTGCGACATTGTCAAATACCAACCTAAGTACTTAATCCTTACTAAAATACTTTCAATGTCACTTGATAAATGTAATGATTACTTATAACTTTCTACTATATTTATTTCCAACTAACTTAGTTATCCGACTCTATAACATATTGATGATAGTCTTTGGACAACTAAAAACAAAAAAATATCTGCAGGCAGCAGTTTGATAGTTAATTCTGTATGAAAATTTTTCTTCGATTCTAAATCTGGTCTCAGATATTTTGTCAGATTGACTCTAGTTTTTGAGATAATCACTAATTTGTAGAAAACCAAAAACAATTTAGTTAAATAATTGTAATAAAAAATTAAAATTTTTTTTTTTCACAACTTAAATATAAATTAATATATGTATATATATTAAAGAGTTGTGCAAAATTTGGAACTGGTCCATCAAGTAGTCTATTCTTCCAGGTCTTCAAAGTTGAGTTTGATAGTTTTTTATCAAAAAACTAAGTTTTATTTTTCAATATAACTTTTTTTATTTTACTCACAATTGAATTTGCAACAATTTAATTGAAAATGAAAATGTTATAAAGATTTCAAAAATGTGATTTTTGTGTTATTGAAAATGGTATAATTTTTGTCTGTAAAAAAAGAAGTGAAATTCTCAGTAATTTAATGTAAATTTAAGTACTGTATTTTTTTTTTTTTTTTTTTTCAACATTTATTACAAAAAAAAATGTTATATGATTTTCTGTCGTATGTTTGGTCAATCCCTTTCTAGGATTTTCCAGCAATTAGTCGGCTATTACATAATACTTATAAAACTTTTATAAAATAGGATATTAATTAAATATTGTTGTTAATTAATTAAATTTAATACTTATAAGGAAAAATTAATTGGAATTTGGGAATTTTTTTTATAAAAAAAACTATTTAGGACACAATAAATCTAAATGTACTATTGTATTCAGAGTCAAAAATACAAAACATTATACACTTTCACGGAATTTAGTCAGTTTTGTATTATGCAGCAAACGTGAAAATAACATTTTTAATATCCTTATAAAATTTTTTATTTTTTAGGTGCAAATTCATAACTGTGAGTAAAACCAAAAAAAAAAAAGTTATAGTGAAAAAAAACAGCTTAGTTTTTTAATAAATGATTATCCAACTTAACTTTAGAGACTTGGGATAGCTGACTAAACATGACAGATCAATCCCAAATTTTGCACAACTCTTTATTAACATCAATAAATAATATTTGAAATGGCATAAATATAAAAAAGAGTTTTCATTTTTTTATCAGAATTTAACTGTGTAATATTTGGTAATATAATATTAATATATTACTAATATATACTAATATTTACAAATTAGTGATTATCTCAAAAACTAGACCTAACAAATCTGAGGCCATATTCGAAATCACCGACAAAATTCCATACAGATCAACTATTGAATTGCTGACCGCAAAAATTGTTTAGTCAGTGTAATTAATATTTATATATTATATGTATACCTCATGAATGGTTTTTAATTACAATGTACATTGTGTATTTCTCAAATATACAATACTTTTGCCATGATTCCCAATACATTTTCATCACATTAAAATAAATTATTATTAACAACCATGAGATTGGAATCAAAATAATTTTGGCAATATTGCGTTTGATTTGTATAAATACATCAATCAATATTAATTTATTGTTTTTGATACTTTTCAGTTCATCTGCTCCTATGCCCGCTACAGACAATTTGGAGTCAAAACCAAGCCAATTAACCAAACGATTTACAGACTGCATATCAAGAGTGACGTAAAATAAAAATAAAATGCCTATTTTGCTTCATATTTAATTCTAATTTATTAGAATCTATATTGTGCTGTAAATAAAAAGAAAACAATTTATTTGTAATAATATTTTCTCTGACAACAGTGTTTTTTGTTGTTTAATTGGTTATTAAAAATTGTACCAAAATGTGAATATTTAATGCGTTCATTTATTTTTGACAATAACTAAAATATTTTTACAACTTATCAATTACTGAACACAAACATGTACTGTATAATACTTCAAAATAAAAATATACAACCTATTTTTCATCTTATTTGGGTAGACCAAACATAAGTTGTTACATTTTTCTAACAAAACATAAAATGAGTATAAATGACAAAATGACAAGGAAGAACATTTTAATTTTTTGAAATGTATGGTATATGTACTATGAATGTAATGTATATGTACTATGAAACAAAGATTTTCGATCAACATTTTAATGACATTAAATATTTTGGACTACAAGTGAATAATATCAACAATTTATAGCTTTCACATCTGCTATAACAAAAACAAACAATAATTAGTAATAATTTAAAATCTATTAGTTCTGCGCGCTTCGATTATTCTTTTGCAATAGTCATATGGCAGTCCAATTTTTATTAGATCCTCCTCGCTAGACGCAAACATTTCGTCTTTGAAGTAATGTACCATAGCCTCCCAGCAAATCACTCTTAATTTGGGTATTGTAATCCAAGCGCTCGTTATATCATTCGAGCGACCACCACTACCGTCCTGAGTTTCATTAGAAACAATACCGCCATAACAGCACATACGACCGGAAGGTGTCACCGCAGTTGAGTGAAAATATACTGGCTGAGGCATTATGCACGTAGTAAATTTAATCCAATGCAATGTATCCAAATCGAAACGCCAGACGTCCCTGAAGGATTGGAAACCATCAAAACCCCCACATATATACACAAAGTTGGAATTTTCCGGACACTGTACGCAACTATGGCAACTACGGTTGTTTGGGAAACCTGGTTTTGGCACCCTGGAATCTGCAATGGCAGAAAGAAACTCCCACCTCTTGGTTGTCACGTCAAACATGTGAATTTTCTAGAAAAAAAGAAAAGTTATAATTTTATACTTTTAAACAATCAATTACATGTGTGCAACAATATTATAAAAATTTTAATGATGCTGTAAGAAACAAACTACCAAAATTGAAATTTACTGGTTTGTTCAAAAATATCAAGGCTTTTAGCAAAGTATTTTTGAATAGCTTTTTAACTGACCACATAATACATGTATCAGCAAGTGAAAAGTTAAGGGGGAGAAATGTTCATTTGTCTAGTGTGAACCATTTGCGTAATGTATTAGTTTAAACAAATAGTTAAGCTACTACCAGGTTGGATGGGAACATTGATGATGTATCAAAAATGCTTTAATAAAGTAGGTCACACAGCTTTAGGTTTGTATAAACTAATGTTTATATTAAATTTTTGAGCAAGCCATGGATTACTTACAAAAAATACAATTCTGAGCGATCTCAGAGAGTCAAATACTTAACAAGTTCTAATTTTATTTTTATACCTGACTAAAACTATTAAGAAAATTTAAATTTATCCATTCTAATAATAATATGTGGACATTTCAAAGAGTTGATTCCAGTTTGTATGTTAACTTTATCCATCCTTTTTAAGTCATTCGGAGTATTGTTGAAATTTATTTTTAATTTTGGATCATAACTCTAATGAATAATCAGATATAAAAAAAGTCCCAAATAAACTACAATCACAATCCAAATATCTGTGATATTATACGTAAAAATTGGAGCAACCTTTTTAATTAGTTAAAAACAGATTTGTTGTGGATATTAAATTAGAAAAAATAGTAAGTACAAATAAAATATGTTTACATACTGAAAATCCATAATAAATGTTTAAGTGACCACCTCGTCCACCGCCAAATATGTATATTCGATTTTTGTAAAAGACAACTTCGTGCCGATACCTAGGTTCAGGTTCTAGATAGTCCCCTTGTGACCTGTGTAACAATTCCCACTTACGGGTTGTCAAGTCAAGTCGGTGAACATCCATCTCGTACACATGACCAGATGTGCCACCAATTGAATAAATAAATTTACCATCCATGACAACACCTTGACCATATAATGGCATTGGAATTTCACCAGATACTTCTAACTTTTCAAATTTCATTCCATTTTCTCGATACTCATCAGCCAAATTTCCTGGAATAGTTATCAATTAAAATTCAAAAAGAGTATTCATTGGCATTAGTATTGTGCAATGTATTATGTTAATAAATTCTAACCAAAATACATCCGATTACTACAAAACTCCCCAAAAGGAACTCCAGTACCGCCATATATTACAATGATGTTACCAGACAGCGTGACTGAACTTGATGCTAATTCTTGTGGGACATCTCTGCAAGCTATGATCCTCCATTCTCCCAAATCAAAACAATATTTCCATAACTCTCGCATAACTGTAGATCGGTGATTGTTATCCTAAGTACAAAATTATTACCAATTAAATAGTGTCCAAGAATAGAAGACATGATAAGTTTCATCAAAGAAGTACACATAAGTAAGAAATTGTAAGTGAATTTTCTATTAACCCAATAACTTAATTTAAAAGATATTAATTGATGTTAGTTTTGAAAGTTTAAATTTTCAATGTGATAGTACTTTTAAACTGGGGGGTGGTTTTAAAAAATGTAGGTACCCATTACTGACAAAAGTAACTTATAAATAATAACAATATAACTGTGTGATAATAAAACGTTGATAAAAATCACAAAATGTTTTATTTCTCAAATCGAGAAACATTATTGTGCTATTTAACCAGTAATTTTCTTACGTGTGCCACAGGGTTGAAACCTCCGTATGAGAATAAATAGGCGTTATTGCACACCACACGGTGTCCACTTCTCGCTAATGGTCGTTGCAATGGGTCATGATTTTTCTTAAGTACTGTGAATTGAAATGGTTTAAACTTGTACATCGGAATGCTATTGTTAGACATATTGTTTGTTTTACTGCATCACACCTGTAGAAAACAAAATCTATAATTGGTGGCAGTTTAATACCAAAAAAATTCTGGAGGTTTTACACAATAACTACTGTGAAGCAATGCAGGTAGGCATGTTAGGACTTGATAACAAAAATAAATGTACCTACCAAAACACAGGAAATAGAAAAGAAACATTAAAGAGTAAAAAAATCTCAAATTCGAAAGTCAAATTCGATACCTTCTCCATACCAAGCAAGTTTATTCAATCTTATTGAAATAAAACAGTCACAAATAATAAGGTACAAAGGAACAGAGAATGTGAAAAATAGGATTAAGGGAGGTCGCATCAAACGGGTAAAAGTGTAGAGGCATCTTTGAACACATATCAAATGGATAGTTTTTTTTTTTAATTCTGATATTACATTCCTCCAAACAGTCCCAGCTGGCCAAACCTACAAGATATTTGTTGAGGCTTCATAAAATAAATGTTGGACACGGCTAGCCATTGGTAAACGGATTTGTTTTTTGTAAGATAGGCCACTAACTATAATGTCCATACACCGTACTTGGTAGAAATGTAAAATTAAAAATGTATTCTAACATGTAACTTGACCAAGTCACTCTGTTTAGTGTCTTGCTCGGTTGGGTTGAAGACACATTGAGAGACTATGTTAGCTTTATGGTGAAACGTACCCTAGCGTGTCGGCGGGGGACAAGTAGGTGAATGGGATGACTGGTTGTCGATGACGCGGGGGTAAGTGCGTACCTAGGGGATGTGGAAAATCGTAACGGCGGTGGAGATTTCGGGCGATAGTGTCGCCGACCCCAAACGGTTGAGGGAGGAAGGCCAGTTGAAGAAGGTTGAATGACAAAATGGAATCCGACGTTTGCTGAAGGCACAAAAATGGGTATTCGAAAACAAAAACAAATTAAAAATATTTTTAAAAAACCAATTCAAAATCAGATCCGTCGGAAAAAGCTTACCTAGGTACCTACTCTTAACAGCGCCAGCTCTGGTCGAATAAACAAAAACGATCAAAACGTCAACCATAAATGGACTTCCTTTTTTTTTTTATTTATACAAACTCGACAGACGATCGTTATATTTTAACGTACAACATAGTGATTTGCGAAACCGCGGACAAAATGAAATTTAATATGTTATAATATAGTTCGAGAAGTTTAATATTTTTGTGTAAACTTTTGGCTACCATCGACGATTTCCAGCCGTTCGTATCAAAAATTAACAAATTCGTCGCATCACGATCGTGATTGTGAAGGGTGGCTGCTGCGATCGCGACGATCTGTCGATCACAATCGCGTTTTGATAACAATCGTATCGATATCACGGTTTTCTCGCCCAGTCTGTTATTATTACTCAGATGTTTGTAAATCATAGAAAAGTAAGTAAACACTTAAATAGGATGGGCACTCATGAATATTAGGTTCATAGAAAAGTAAGTAAATGTAGTGATGCGAGACGTGAGTTCAGATCATATTACCTACTTCACTAAAGTAAATCAAAGTAAGTAGGTAATTTATTGTGAAAGTAATTTATACAAAATACTTTACCATTTTTATGGCATTTTTTGTTTTTGTACTCAAAGACCATATTTTTTAAATGTAAAATTGTTTATTTTACATACTGAGAGTCAGCAAAGAATGTATTGGTTTTACAATGATGTTTTTTTTTTTTCTGTGATCAAAAGTTCTTGTAGAAAACCTGCACCAATTTTAACGCATGATACCTTAGAACGGCGGTCAAATTGTTTAAAGTGCTCCATTTGACTTGAAACTTTTATACGTCATTAAAAAGAGTTTAACGAGCTTACTGTTGGATTTTCAGTCGGTTTAGATAATTTTCAAGGGAGTTATGGTAATAACTTTATTAGAATTTTTACGCAGTTATTATTCCACGAAACCTCTAGTTTTTATGTTTAAGTCTCAATACAACCAACATGTGTGGTTTAACACATTGGTTCACACAATTTTGGTTTATAGCCGATTTGACGTTGTTATTTGGTCGTAAGACTAGGCCATGTATTTCTTATGGGGGGGAACAATTAACTCAAAACTCTCACACGCGCATGCACATGTCAATAATTTACGAAAACCGAAATATATTCTTGTACACATAACTATAAAAACTACTAAAAGCGGTAGTAAATTAAACATACTTCCCGAAGTTTGATTGAAATTTTGAAAAAACGGTTGCATTTATAATCTTCTAGACTATGCTCTTTAGGAATCACTTTTTTGATTTAAAATCAGATATGCTCAAAATCAATACGAATATAATGCAATTATTTCACGGGATTTTTGAAAAATATATCTTAATTTTAAGGTCTTTTAAAATTGAAAATTAAAAATCGGCTTCCTAAAAAGCCTAGATATTTTGTCAACGAACTCATACATGTATAAAAAATTTAAATCGGACAATCCAAAGTATGTGTAATTTACCACCGCTTATTGGTCTAAAACGTATGAAAAATACGCTTGCTGCAATCCCCTTAAAAGAAAGATAATGGATCCAATATGGTACTTTGTTTGAAGCGTTTTTTGAAATTTTGATTATTTTCGAAGTTCTGAGGAAAACAAAAAACGGCCCAATTTTTCGAGTTTGCTTTTGATCATTTTTGAGGAAGTTGTGGAACTTTGAAATTGTTGTTATTTTGGGCGGCCGTGTATTTCTTATAGGAGGCCCAAATAATTACGGGAAACGTGTTTTTTACACGTCGATTTAGATTTTTTTTTTTCGATTTTTGTGATCACGTTTTCTAGTAGAAAAAATGCTCCGATTTTAACGTACGATACCTCAAAAGATAGATAATTGATCCGAGATGGTATTTTATTTGAAGCGTTTTTTTAAAATTTTGATTATTTTTTAAGTTATGAGGAAAAAACGAAAACAGTCAAATTCCCAAAAGTACTCCGTTTGACTTGAAATTTATATGCGTTATTAAAAAGAGTATTACGAGTTTACTGCTTAGTTTTCAAACGATTTTGATCATTTTTAAGGGAGAAATGGAACTTTGAAGTTTTTGAATTATTGAATTTTACGCAGTTATTGTTCCATAAAACCCCTCTAGTCTTTACGTCTCAAAACTTTAATACAATCTAAACTAGATAGTTTTACATATGTGGTTAAAAAATTTAGAAAATTGGTTAACACAAAATTGGTTTATAGCCGATTATAAGTTGTTATTTTGTCGTAAAACTCGTCATTCCGGACGGCCGTGTATTTCTTATGGGAGGAACCAATAAGAAATAACACGAAACGTGTTTTTTCCACATCGATTTGAATTTTTTTGATCTTAACATTCAAAATAAAGATTGGACCAAGCTGAAACTTTTACACAATACCAAAATAAGAAAGATTTGATAAAATTTTTATTGTTAATGTTTTTACCACGACGTATACTAGACGACTGAGCTCGCTCAGAATCGTAATTTCGAAGGCAATGATTTATCGTTGCTTTCAGAAATTAAATAATGTGTTTAAACCACAACTTCTAAACTGGTGACCAACCCAAAGCGTAGTCGCTACCCCGTCAAATTACCCACGCGACCTAGACTGATCCCGGTGCTTACTATTTTTTTTTTTTACTTCTTATAATAAAATCGTAAATCAGAAATACTGACTAATGACAAATGAAACGTATATTACAAGGAGCCACTGTATATGCCGGCCAAAGAACAAGTTGATATGAGTCAGTTGAGAGGATTGATTCTCTTGATTCAATTTAGTTTAATGATTCGATTCTTTGAATCGATTCAGTGGTTCTTTACAAATCAATAACTGCGAATCAAAATCAGATTAAACTATATTAAATGACGAGTGATTTATTTAATTTTCTAATGAATTTTAAACACGCATTACAAGTCGTTACCAGACCCGATAATCTTAGTTGTGCAATGTCAATTCACGATTCAGTTTTGATTTTTAAAGCGTTGGGGGGCAGTATCGTCGAAGAATAAATTATTTTTACATTACCGAATCAGTAATTTATTCAGTTCATCTAAAAGAATCGATTCATTCGTGAATTATTCGTCCCTATGTAGTTCTCGCCAACAACAAAATTTGTAGTCCGCTGAAAAACTAATCTTCTCAACAAACGATATTGGTACAAAATAAGTTTATTGGGAAAATAATTTCTCGGGAGAATACGTCGTCTCCCGCGTCGTTGAATCCGTAGACATAATTTGCTGTGCAAGGTTGCCTTGAATGTGACCACGAGGCAGTAGGCACGATTTATAATACACATTACTATATTTTAGTAATAAGTAAATAAAAAACATTATTAATAAATCGTGAATTTGTGATTGATGAAGGATTCCCTACACTGCGGGCTGCGTTGGCCGTTTGGCGAAAAAAATAATAACGTAAAGTAAACTTATAACAAGATAATTTCATCAAAGGTGCTGTGGCTGCTTCACCTGTGCCTACAGTATTTTGATTGTTGGACGCATTAGAGAGAACAGAAATCCATGCCTAAACCATAAATCGTTAAAACGGTTGTTTTTAAGATCTATTGCCTATTGCATCCAAACCACAATTTAAGATATTCTATCTTAAATCGTGATCCAAATCGTGAAATATTAAAGTACATAATAAATAATAATCTCAGATAATAATAATAATAATAATTATTATCACAAAACAACAACCGACTGCGCCGGCGTAATAAAATTAGTCGTAATTTTTTGTTGTTTTGACAGGTGGTGGTGATTCAGCCATTTAAATATTCATTACTTTCATTTTACTTATCTTGTGTTCGGTCTACGCTTGCCACCACCGGTGGAAAATATGCCGTTGTTATTGCCCGAGTCGACCCTGAAAGTTTAAGCTCGTCGTTTGCTCCGCCGCCGGTAAGTAAACACTGTTTTTTACTGCGTTAATCGCTCAATATTTTTAGAAAATTCCGTGGTTAAGCGACCGAGTGGTTGCAATTTGTATACTATATCATATAGTATTCGATTACCGCGTCCTAGTGTCTTACTATGTTTTGCCAAAATTTCAGTAAACGCAAATGAGCATCGAGTTTCTGAGGTAGGTAGTCACCCTTATACTACAATACTTGGATATATTTTATTGAAACTGCAAAATATCGATCCCTGTTATCTGTGATCATCATCATCAACTCGAATGTGAAAGGGGTGCACAGAGAAACGGAGGTCTCCTACTTTTTCAAAATATTTAAGCGCTATTATTTACCAATTGAATGGCCACTTCAGGCTGTATAACAGCAACGCTCTTAAATTTTTACTTCACAGCGTTCCCCTACTGTTACTTGTTTGATGCTGCACAAACTGGCGCACAATTTGTTAGTCATATTATTATTAACCATAATCAAGTACCTGTAAAAATAATTATGTATTGGTAAAGAATAAGCAATAACGCCCCAGAAATTTTTAAATTTTAACAAAGCTATACCACCTGTTTGGTTAAAATTGATAGTTTTTTCTTATAATTCCTATAAATATTACTATTTAAGTATATGGCCACAAAAAATATGAATTATTCATAATTGTAAACTCTAATGGACCGAATGATCATAAAATGTTTTTATTTAAGTTACGATATGGACGTTATAGCTTCTAAAGTGTCTGTCATTTACCTATAATTTGAGTATTAATAGTTATGAAATAAATTTTTCACACACATTTCAATAAATTTTGAACCTGAACGTTAAATAATATAGACTATAGTTATTATAGAACATTTAAATTTTCAACTTATTAAGCATTTGACTCGGTGAGCTTGCTCAGGATAACTTTTTTTTTTTGTAACCATTGGTCATTGCTTTCAAGTTGAATATAAAATAGACTATAGTTAACTACGTCTTTTGTAACAGTGACCTACTCTCTACTCTTTTTATATGTTCATTATTCAATAATATAAAAGTTAAAATATGCCTAGGTAGTAAGTACCTATTATGTATATAAATTTTTTTTAGTTTGAACATAAATTAACTATGAGCACATTATTTTAAATATCTGAGGTTAGTCAAATAAATTTTAGACTTAATAACCTTTATGCAAGTAGAATGAGGTGGATAGATATTCTCCTTGGGTTTTTTCCTGATTCTGAACTTATAGCTAAAAATGTATTGACTTTATTATAATTTCATTGTTTTTAGAATTTAAGCGGAGCAAAGAAACTGTCAATTATACAAATAGGTGTTAATTTTTCTGAGTTCCTTGATAAATTCTCTGATCTAAAAGTGTTGACCCATTTTCCAGTAGACCAACTTGATCCCATGGTGTATTTTACCAACAACATTTTTAAAATTTCATTGTTTGTTAATCTCTAAAAACAAAATGAATAAATTTGGCAAAAATTACTGCAATTGTGTTTTTAACAAAATTGATTTTATTAACTGTGATACAATTATTGAATAGACTTCAAAACATTTACACAATGCTCAAACAAGTAAAATATAGGTCTGTTACAAATTTTCAAATATTTTGAAAATACTTGAGCCTAATACAGAACCATAAAATATGAAATTTTGTTGTTTTCATTTAAATATTCCAGAAAAAATGTAAAAAATTTTTAAAAAGTTCCGTCCGATAAAATCAAATAATATTTAGTGTTAATGATTCATTCTAATTTTTTTATAAAAGTAGATTTTCTTTGTATTCCACTTCATACTGGTTGAGAAGTGCTGCATTAGGGTAATCCTAAAATATATGTAACGGTTAAGTATTTAATTTATTGAAAGAGTTTGAATATTACGTCTGTATGATTGCAAATAAGCTTATAAAAATATATACCTGTATTTTGTGCTTATTAATTAAAATCAGTCTGCCATAAACAATTAATTAATTAAAACAAACAAATTAATTTTCATATAGGTAGGTAAGTGTATAATTTTATAATATTAGTAGATTCATTTTCCAATGCCAATATTTCATAACTATTAAATGTATAAAATATAATATACCATACTAAGTATAAATTCCAACAACAATGTAATGTGGGTTAATAAAGCCCCTTTTTTTAATCCTACATTTGGATAAATAATCTTCAAAACATTTTGACATAACATATATACAATCTATTGTGCAGTATTTAATGATTTAATCATTATCATGATGATTGATAGAATTTTATTTTTAAGACATTTTTAAAACTAGGTCTTTACTTCCCTGTTTAATTTGAGTGTTAAAAGTTTTAATCACCTCAGTTTCACCTGTCAAAAATATTATATTTATTTATTTTGTTTTTACCTACTTGTTTTGTTGATTTAGGACTGTAAGATAAATGAAAATATCACTTTATTGTTTTTTTTTTTCAGTACTTATTAAAAAAATCTGAAAATCAGTATCAGTCAAAAAGATGGAATCTGAATCAATAGATCAGAATGATATACTTCAACAGTTAAAAACATTACGTGCTCAAAAAGAATTTTTGGAAAAACGGATGTTTGTTCTTAATGAGTGTTTGTCTTCTGAAGAGTTGAAAACTCAAATTTCTAATCTTGAAAAAAAGAAAGAATTAATAATTGTACTTGAAAATGCAATTAAACAACTGCGTACTGAGATTGAGCCACTACAGTTCTTGAAATCTATTTTAGAAGATAAGTTGAAAATTGAAAATCAAACAAATAAAATTGGGTCTAAATCTTCTAATGATAAGGAATTATACCGCTCAAAAAGTACAACTCTTAATAATATTAATGAATTGGATTCTTTAATTCCATTATTGAAACTGACGGATGCTGAGGTCTTGAAATCACTCAATTCAACTGCTAAAAATGTATTTGGCTCAACCCAAACACTTCTTAATGATAAAGCTGAATCCGAAGCTAAATCCAATTCTGTGTTTTTATCACAAGAGCTGATAGATGCTGATGATTTATTTAGTTCAACTCAAACACCTGTCAAAGTAAAATCAGTGTCTTCAGAGAATAATAGTATTGATGAATGTATGCAACTTTTGGATCAATATGATATTGTTTCCGATCAGGAAGTTATAAATATTTTGAATGAGGTTTGTATGGAATGAGTTTAAAATGTTGATATACCTACTTAATAATTTTTTCCAACAGAAGGAACTTTCAAAAACTGATAGCTTTGCACATGAACCTTCCACATCAAAAACAGACTATATTGATAACAAAATACAAGATCAACACACACCTACAAAGAGTACACATTTTGATGCTGACTTAAAAATTATTCATTTGGAAAATGAAAAAAAAAAGACTTCGGTAAAAGTACAGTATCTTTTGTAGTAATGTTATTTTTTACCCAAATAGTTACGTATATTATTAGCATTATTAATTAATTTAAACAATACATATCATTGTAAGTGATTTCATAAAACACAAGTTTGAATTTTATAGAGTGGTACAGAATCATCTGTGAACAGTTATTTGGTAACTTTGGATCCTATGAATGCTGCCAGTAATAATGAATCTCAGTCACAAGAAAGTTTACGTTCTAATCACAATATTGGTGATTTGTTACTACCTCAGTTACCTTTAGAACAAGGAGTTGATGCTTTAACAGTTAGTAAACTTAATTATTTTCCCTATCAAAGGAAACATTTTTGAATCTATAATTAAGTCTATACCCAGTACAAGATTAAAGTTAAACTACATCTTTAATGGTGGGGGTGGGGTTATTTTTGAAGGAAAATCTGTATACCAAATTATTAATCCGTGAATCACCTTTATTCATAACTAAATTTTAGCTGAACTAAATCTTTTACCATCCATTAAAATAAACTCAAAATAAAGAATTTTTAATTTTTGCCACTATACATAATATGCATGCTGCCTTGTGATTTGTTTGTTACACATTAAAAAAAACTTAATTATTTATTCAAAATAATACCAAAAAAGTAAATAGTACAGCAAAAATAAATACATTTATTTATAATACTATATGAATCTGCTGGTGATTGCCATTAACTCGAATGAGTCCAGCGTAAATTTCTTGCATTTGCTGCGTTCAAGTTAAGTATACCACATCCTCCTCATGATTACAATCTGGTACTTCATGAACTAAACCTCCTCACACTTTCGGTTCGTCGTTCTTTTAATGACTTATCCTTCTTCAGTAAACTACTCAACGGTAAAATTGACTCCCTTTCTCTTCTGCTACATATTAATTTCCGAGTACCTATGCGTATCACTCGTAATTTGGTTCCCTTTCAAATTCCTCCTTGTCCCAATAACTATTTTTCAAACGAGCCTTTATCCAGGTGTATGAATCTTGCCAACAAGGTCCTCCATTTCTCTTATTAATTTTAAATTCTTTTTTTTTTTTTATGTAAATAGTATAGTTATTATTTTATATTCTTATGTGTCTTAGGTCTACATGTACTTGTTCAATTGTATATATATTTACGTACACATTTTAACTATTACACCTTTGTAATTTTAAGCGCAAAGCCTATTTTAAATTAATTGAAACAAGAATTACAATGTATAGTATCAACAAAAAATTTTGACCTCAACTTGGTCAGTAATGTAGAAATAATCAAAATTCTTTTACTCTTTGTTGCAACAATGTGTTGGTGTATAGAACAAGGTAGTAGAGCAAATGGAAAACTTTTGAACATTAATTATTCATCTTGACCTATTAAATTTTAATCTAGTTTTAAACTCATTTGCTAGTAATGTAACTTTTTGTAATGTTATACAATTGTTTAAAAATACTTTATTAATTTTTTATAGTGTATAAATATTAATAAAATATTTTGTTTAATTTTTTTAAATAATTATTGTTTTTTTTCTTTATTATGTAAGGATAATATATCAAAACCAAGCGAGTCATTCAAAGTTAATGAAACAGTAAACAAAGATGATTTCAAAACAAAACAATTAGTGAGTAAATGTAGATTGGTATTATTATCAACTACTTTAATTTATGTTAATAATTAATTTGAATTTTTTTTTTTTTTTTTTTTACAGACATCAGACAATTTTATAACCACCAAATCAAGTCAGTGCAAAGAGTCGCTGAATACCATCGCTTCTGGAACCTCTTTCAATCATAGCTTTAATGAAATGAATTTAAAAATTGATGTCTTGCGTGGTATTTACTCCCTTGGCTTTGTAAGTCCAACTGTTTTGCAACAACGGGTTATTGTGCACTCTGTTAATGGACGAGATGTCATTGTTTTTGCTGGACCAAATAATGGTAGGACTTTGATGTTCACCATACCAATGCTTCAACGAATTAACACTAGTTTAAACGAGTGTCAGGCCTTAGTTTTAGTACCAACTCGGGATCTTGCAATACACGTCAAAAAGGTATATTTATCGTTTTTGTTAATTACATATTTATACAACAAGTATACATTATTATAACAATCCAATAAATTTTACTTTTTAGATATAATATAAAATGTATGTTCACATTATATTGTATATGTGTAAAAACAGCTACCTTTTTTATGGTTCATTTTTTTTATTGATTTAAAAAACTACAGTTTTTGAAAATGTACTACCTATGTAAATTTTACTTTTTTTACTTTTTTTAATTTTTTTGGAATTCGCATACTCTCAAATATTCTAACCAAGAAAATTACCCTATCACAAAAGTCTCACATTTATTTAAGTAAATTCTTAATTTGAAAACAATTTTTCCATCATTCGTAGCTGTACATAAAAACTGTGTTGTGCTATGATGGAGTCACCAAGATAATATAAATATGTATTTAAGTACATAAATAAAATAATATATTTTAATATTTAGAATTAGTACAACAATTTTCATTTACACCTTCTAAACTAAAGTTACACACTATTTTTAGTATTTTATGTACATGTTAAAAATAAAATACCCGAATCACAAAATAATATACTTTTTTGTTTGCATATACTATATTTACATATAATTTTGCTTATATACTACGTATATTATATTTTTAATATAAATACTCACAAGTTCACAAGTTTAATTTAGTGTTTTATGTACATGCTTATGCAGAATACAAAAAAAATAAACACATAGATACAAGTATAATGTTAAAAGACTATTTTTAATTATTTCTTAACCTATGATTCAATTGGATTGAAATTCAAATTATATATATTAAATTTGTTTTTTTTTTAAACGAAATTTTTATATTCTTTGTTTTAAAAAACAATTGTATTTGAGTTGTGATACATGTCGTTTGATGTAGTGATGGGACAAAATAACAGTAACAGTTATTCATAACAGTTATTAGCGAAGTAACAATAACAGCCTGTTACTTGGAAGAAAAAATAACAGTTACTGTTATTTTTTTAACTGTGTTACTGTGATTTCCATAACGTGGACTAAAGTGATAAACAAATAACTGATAATCAATATTGTGAACCGTGATAGCCAGTACACGCGAGAAAAGAAAAAATTGCATTGATGATAGAAACATTACGAGAGTTAAGAATTAAAGAAAGATTGGGATAAGTTGCATCTTGAAAGGCTAAAAAATTAAATAATAAGGGCCTATTGGAATTGAGAGAAGGGCAAAATAATGAGAAATAAAGAAAATCATCAATAAATTCCTCCTAGTAGAGGAAACAAATATCAATTTGTAATTCATTATTGATAATGCAGTGCATTCTAGAAGCCGGCAACGTTTTAACAACACAGCCGAGATACACACACACACACACACTCTAATAGAGAAATCACTGGTTTCTTAGGTTATTTTGTGATATGTTACTGTTATTTATTGGTATCAGACTGTTACTATACGAAAAATAACAGTAACTGTTATTTTAACTGTTATATTTTGAGTAACAGTAACAGTTTATAACAGTTATCGAAATTGATAACAAGTTGCCATCACTAGTTTGATGCACAAGACCTAAAGTTAATGTTTGTTATGTTCATTGCTTAATGTTATAAACTGTTCTACATGTAGTTTTTTTTTAGCATCATCATTAAAATGTTGGTTTTTTTTTCAATACAGATTATCATGAGTGTTGGAGATTTCTTAGGAATCAATGTATGTATTGGCGGTGACAATGTTCCGAGAAAACTGTCAGTCATTCCTCACATAGTAGTTGGTACACCAGCTGGAGTGACAAGTATGATTGCTTGTAATTCATTACACACCGAATGTGTTCATACAGTTGTGCTAAACAAAGTTGAAAATATGTTGACGACACACTGTACCAAATTAATTGGAGACATAATGAAAACGCTTGCGAGGAACAAACAAGTAACTTTGTTGACTTCTGATAAACTTGACCGTGTATTAGATGTGTACATGGATACCTTGCGTGATCCACTGATTATTTTTAATGAAAATGACAACAAAGAAATTGAAACAGTTAAAGGTATGTTATCAGCAATTAAATTTTTTTATAAAACATATAAACTTCAACATCAAATTTGTCATTCTTTTTTTTCTTAATTTTGAATTCTCAGCAGAGCAAAGACAATGTTGATTTTACAAAATTGTTTTTTTTTTTTTTATTATTGTTGTGTATGTGTCACGCATTGCTCCTAGAGAATTGCTCCGACATTAACGGTTTACTGAGTGAACCTACCCAACAAAAACTTTACCCATTTTACGGTATATCTTAACTGCCCACCTTATATTCTTGGTGCATTATACCACCAGTTTGGTAAACATTTCAATATTAAATGAGTTATTTTTACGTACCCCTCAACAATAGTTTTATATAATTTTCTAAAAAAATTTTTAAAACAAAATGGTAAAAAGCACGTCAAACGTTATTTTAGCAGTATTTTATACCGTTGTAACTTCCAAAATAGTGATTGAAAAAACCTGTAAGTTTTACACGATGTTCACATGTGTGATTTGAAAGGTGAAATTTCAAAGTATTTAAATTTTTTGAGCTAAATATAAACAGAAGTTTTTGCAAATGTCTTTATTTATTTTTTTTTTTTTAATTTTTAAATTGGAAAATTGGCAAAAATTGTTCATATTTAAGATTTGAAAATTAAATATGTAATGCAAAGCAAAATTTGCTATCCATGAGCAAATTTTTCAAAAAAAATCTGTCCAGTATTTTTTGAAAGCATAACAAAATTATTGATGACACGGTGATATATTGGTTCTAAAAATGAAATACCCATAAATACATTATTATAGTGCAGTTGTCACTTAAGTATTTTATCCTCAAATAATTGTCTAATTGATTTGAAATTTTCACTTGTTTACTTTGAAGTTCTTTTGATTTTTATTTTATATACACATTATGGATTTTTTTTTGTTTTTGTTCAATATAAAACTTTCCAGAAAATGTTAAAATAAATTATATGATTTAATTTAACTTATTTACATAATAAACATTATGTATTTATAAAAAATTTTTTTGTTTAGGTTCTCCCAAACAGTTCTATTTAAACATTCAAGATGAATGGAAAACAAACGCTTTATGTGAGATTGTTGAGACTTTGAAAATAAAGAAAACAATAGTCTTCTGTAACACTTTAGATAGAGCGCATAAACTGTGCGATACATTAAAACGGCTAGAATACGCGGTGTCACTATTTCATTTGGAAACAAGTGCTACTCAACGTGAACAAAAACTTGACATGTTTTATTCTGACAGTGTGCGAATGTTGATCACTACAGACCCAATCAGAGGCAGTCAGTTTCAACTAGCTACTTGGATAATAAATTACGATTTGCCCATAAATTCTTCCTGTTATCTGAACCGAATTTCCAAGTGCGCAAAAGATGTAAAAGTTATAAACTTCATCAACGTTAACGACAACAATGCCAAATTAGCAATTGAAACTTATTCAGATTCGTATATGATTCAAATGCCTTTGAACATGATAGATTTGTTACAATATTAAACATGATATTAATATGTACTGTTATATCCAGTGTTTAGTAGAATAGAAAACATAAATATAACATAATACATTTTATTTTATTTCATTATTTATGTTTTAATAAATAAAACATAAATATTATAATTATGACCTATATACACATAATAAGTAATAACTGATGTAATATTTGATATTACATCAATAGTATTGTTTTAACCATATGATTATTTTCCGGGTAATGGTTTTCATATTTTTATTTATTATTATTGTTTTTAACTTGATTTCCTATGTTTAAATATACTTAAAAAAATAACCGATAGTTACTATAGTGTAGTGTAGTTTTCTAAGAATTAAGAATTGTTTTTTTTTTTTGTACTTTGTGTGAGTTATAAATAAAAATATATCCAAGGCATTAGTATGTGGGAAAATGTGTTTTGTTAATTAACTGAAATATTTTTGTAAAGTTCCTACCAACAAATTATTATATTCTAGTTTTTGCCATAGCCGTGGCTATAAGTTTATGAAAAATACAAATGTTCATTTGTTATTTACTACTTTTTAAATGCTGAACAGCTTTATTTATTCTGTAATTTAGTTGATAAATGTGATGTGAACCTAGTAAAAAATAACATTGTGTATAAAAATTAATAATTCATAAATGTATATGTAAAAAATTAAGGGGGCACCCGGGTTTGAACCGGGGACCTCTCGATCTGCAGTCGAATGCTCTACCACTGAGCTATACCCCCACGGTGACTATTCTACGATATTTTGACTTATTTATGTACGAACGACTGATTTCCCACTAATTGTGCTGTGTTGACGAGTTTAATCCATTTGATATTCTTTGTTGTGTTATATTAGATAATCAGCACACCGAATGTTTGCCTAGTTAGCATTCTTCAAACATTGCCTAACAATAATAGTGCGTAGCAATAGTCGTATTTTCAACCTTTATTTGTTTATTATAAAATTTCATCTAGACGGCACCACAGAGTATGTCGTTTTGGTGTGTAGTGTGGTCATAGCTTAATGTTGTTGCTCAAAAAGTCGTGTGTCTGTGGTCATTTTTCAGTTCCACTTTGAGTAAAACTGAAGGAAAAAGTATTTTGATAGGTGCAGATCAATTTTCCCTGTTAATAAATTTAAATTTACTAGAATTATAAACTACTAGGTATTTTTTTAAGCTGTTAGATTCGTTTTTATTTTTAAGTGGAAATAGTTAATGTAGATGGTAATATATATATATATCCCTTAGTGTTAAGCTTGTAAATAAAAATAATCAATTTTAATGTTGACTAGCAGACCCGCTTTCTAAACGAAATTTCAATAATGATTAAAGATATCCTTGATCGTACCTAATTAAACATAATACAATAGTCATCAGTTCATAATAAATTGCCTACTTAAAGATCCCTGTTCATTTTTTTCATACATTAGACGTTTAAAATATTTTATCTCTACATTTGTATTATGACATCAAATTAAAAAGCTGACCATATTCTTTTGCACAGAAGTGTAATCATCGTATTACAATAACACTACAACACATTGTAGTTAAAAATTCTTTTTGAAATAAATACTTTTCATTACTAATATACACACATATCATAGAAAATATCTTGTATGCAAAAATACAGGGAGTTAATTGAATCAAACTTTTATCTAGGTAGTCAATAACTTGAATAAATCACCTTAAAAAAAATAATTTTTTAGTGTAACGAGTAAATGTTGGTGTATCAAAACTATAGGTAATGAACAAAATAGACTTTTTTTTAAAAATATTATTTTTGAGAAAACAATATAAGTGTGAGCATTTTTTTTCTTATCTAAAGCTGTAAATGTTTCTCAATCATGTGTTGCAGTAAATATTATATTATATATTATTGGTACAAATTTTGGTTAATCTTTGAATATTTGGAACCTACCTAAATTTAAAAACGAAAACCTCTAAAATCGCTTTAATTTTCAGGTATAATTAGGGATTAAATCATAAAAGCACCGGTTT
Organism: Hormaphis cornu; assembly: GCA_017140985.1. Lineage (NCBI taxonomy): Eukaryota > Metazoa > Arthropoda > Insecta > Hemiptera > Hormaphididae > Hormaphis > Hormaphis cornu. The sequence goes on along the minus strand of CM029358.1, from coordinate 19,096,225 downwards.
CATAGGCGGACCTTAATATTTAAAAAAAAAAAAAAACAATTGAAGCAGAACCATAATTTGAAAATAGAAATAGAATTTATAAACCTGAATTTTTTAATTTGAAAATGTTCCAGACCCATTAATTCGAATAGGTTTATATTGTAACTGTTAAAACCGAACACCTAATATGTCTCATGACCTACTTTTTTTAAGTTTATTCCTTTGTCGTTAAAGTTACCTACACAAATCTCCTTAAGAGGACGTCGTACTATCAAAAAACAAACACTTACTGTATAAATAGTGACGTTTTTTTTTTTTTATTATTAAAAAAGGATACATTTATCTACTGCGAAGAAGCACTGTCACTTTTCGACAACTGAATCAAACATTTTTTTTTACAATCAATTAAGCAACTTAAAATTTTTCGAATGTTGGTAACAAGGTACTGTTTTAAAATCGGCTTGCAAAATAATCCTACTCGGAAAAAATAAAATTATCATTCTATTATGATTACTTTTAGAATGACATTGTGTTCCGCCGCGCAAACCAGATTTTTCAACACTGAAAAATACATACCTATTTGGGCGTGACGATTTCCCAATGATAAATAGCAATAACGTATAATTTTTTTTCATAAAAAATTCAAATAATTACTTTGATATTGCCTACACATTGCCCCTTAAAAACCGTCGGTGTATAAAGCTGTCCGTTAAAATTACAATAAACGTTTATAACAGTACTATAAATGACTCGTTTTATCGTATTGTTATTGGCATTGTGATATTTTCTCAAAATTCGCAGCGGTGACCTTAGAAAAAATGCGCGTCAAAAAATTTAAACCCGATTATTATGATGTCGCGCGACTGCGGAAAACGCGTCAAAACTCGGCAGACATCGGGGACACTCGGCCGAATCGAGAGAGATACGACAGAGATAGAAAGAAGCAGACGAATATTGATTATAATTATGTCGATAAATTAATTAGATTTAGCGATGAGCCCGTCGATGTTACGGTGTTTCGTCAAATAGGGCAACACGGTACCAGGACCGCATAATACGAGTATACGCGAGCCGCGTCGAACTGCAGTTTCAATACTTTCAAGTGAGTTGTAGGCAGCTTGAACCAAAACATCTGAGAATATCATAAAAATACCATTTAAAATTCGAATAAATTGGTAAAAACTAAAAAATTATTCAGAACACAACAGGCGTTCGAATTCTTTTTAGAAAAATTGAAATTTTTCAGAATCAATATACCCATTCAAACTAATCACTATCCAATAATATAAAAATAGTGTTTGAACAACACAGGTAGCTAGTACCTTTAAAACAATAGCTGCACTTATTTTTTACTATGTAAAAATAAATTGTTATGTATCTAACGAAAAAAAAAAAAAACAAAAATTTAAACCAGCATAATCGTTTTTCAAAAATCTCGAAACTTTTTTTCGTGACCTAAAAAATCTGTATTATTATTGAGATGAGAAAAGAAAAAATTTTATTTACCGTATTCACCGCGAAAGTGTAGTATCAAACGTAATTGAATACCGGCTATTATGTGTTGCAGAAAAAAATAATACTATATTTATTGTTTATTCCAATAAATATTAATAGAGTCACTAGACTGAGCCGCGTGAATTTACACGTCTTTATTTCAAGACAAGCTGGAAAACGAACTGAGAAAATCCTCGAATTATACAGGGTACAATACAATTGTAGATGTCGACGACAGTCGGAATAAGTGGAAACTGTACACTTTTTCTACAGCTTTAAAATAAAACGCAATGGGCGGATTTCGGTCGTTATTAGTTACTTGTTTTTGAATTATTGCGACGACCATTTGTAGAGAGCACGAAAATTTTACGTTTACAAAACGGCAAATAGTATATAGGTCGTAGTAGTCGTCCTGCCCTACGTAATTCTGCAGATTTCGAAGGAAATGAAGGAAATTTGAAAGTTGTACGTATGAAAAACTCAATTTTGGGAGAACATTGTTATGTTATTAGTTATTTATTATGGGATACACTCGAGATTGTAAAGATGCCAAAAATATTTCTTGATTGTTAAATTGTGCCGTTATAATGTTACAACGTACCTAATGTAGGTGTCGATTATATATTAGTATTGTACTATACAGTAATCAATATACAATAATCAATATTTTTAGTTTATTTATATTTTAATAATACATTTTAAAATATCCAATATTTTCAGTTTATCTCATAAACTACTTTTGTAAAATAAAAACCTCAGGCTTTTTCGGGTGACGCTGGTCCGTCGAACCCGAGAGGTGTTTTCGGTGCATCCACTCGTAGATGTTTTTTATTTTTTGTCTAAAATAGTTCACAACACGTTTTTCACAGGCCGTCGAGAAACACAAGTCGTTTGTACCTACACGGGTTGTTCGAGTATCGCGTAATATTATGATTATTTAAAAATTACTCGTTCGAGTTGCATGATTCAGTTTTGAGAATCGATCCGATGTTGTTTTTACTACGATATTCAAATTATTAACGACGATCGTAGGAAAAAATCGATTTTTATTTTCTATATTTTTTTAACAGTAGGCAATGGTAATAATTGTTACGAGAATACGGAATGTTGGTCAGCGAGCGTATGTTATAATATAGACTCAGGAGTGCGGCCGCGGTCCGCATGGGCCCCGGGTACCGCGGTCGGTCGTTGAGAACGAAAACGCGTCCGGGACGCGATGACTGACACTTATTTTATTTATGTCACGTCGATTTTCGAACGCGCGCGCGTACAAGTGTGTGAAAAACGGCGCGCGGTGCAGCAATTAGCGGTGCTTGGAGAGTTCTTTCTTAAAAGGGAATTATAGTTTACCAACACCTCAACAGTCACGAGTGGATGATTCGCGTTCACTTGGGAATGGCGGCGACAAACGACAAAAGTGTCATCGTGGAAAACGGAAAAAGCTGGGCGAACGACGTGATGGGACACGACGTGAACAAAAAAAACATCGTCGCAAAGAAATGCCGGACCTATATTTTATATAGGTGCCCCCTATATTGGCTACTGCATATTATGTACAAACTACGATGGTTGATAAATAACAATTTAGTAATCATAGTCTTGTGTAAAGTATCAAAATTACGTAGGTATATAGGTTTCTACTTTCAATAACTTTAATCGGCAGATATAAATACTAAACAGCCATACATTTATATTTTTTTTTTTACCCACGTATTTACCGGAAATTCCTGCAGATCGCGAATACGGGCGCGGATTGAAATTTGGGTGTTGGAGGGGTCAGATTGCTTAAGTATAAAATAAAATACTCTTTTATAATCGAATCTTAAGGGAGAGTATGGTTATTATAATTTAGTTATAATTATATGACTGGTTTTAAAAGACTAGCGAACTTAATTTTTTTTTATCAAAACTAGTCTGAAATGACCGACGCATAGGCAGCGAATACTATGAAATGTACAGGTGGGTATAAAAATAGAAAAATACTTGGATTCTTTATCGTTTACCGAAGCGTACATGTCAATTTATCGAGCTTACAAATTTTTTATAATTCGTCTACCTTCTGGCGCTTGTGGCGAAAGCAGAGAGTTTTAAAATTACAAGATTATTTCAGATTTATCGTACAGACTAAAAATATTGTATAAAAATGTAGAAAAAAAAAAACAATAGGAAAAAGATTAGTGTTGTTACACACAGACAATTTTAGGTTTTATGAACATATTATGAACCATTCGAGTACGATGGTTTTTTTTAAACGATTCTTATAAGAATAACGTTAGTAATATAGGTGCATGTATATATTGCGAATACAGGTGATAAACAATTAATTAAAACGTAACGTAATCGTGTAAAAATATTGCCAAACACGTATAGTTCAAACAATTTTTTTTTTGTATATTGTGTAATACGGAACAAAATCGTGGACGAAAGGACGGGGGGTCCAGATCAAAATTCAAAAGCCACGTCACGGCGGCGCGAGATAAAAGTGGCGCGATTTCGTGGCCGCCGTGGTGCGTTGGGCGGGGGCAAAACGCGTATGCCGCGAATGGCGGACGGCCGACAGCGATTGTTGCCGTCCGCTTTCTTGTTGATTATCAAACGCGATCTTTGTGAGCGAGTATAGCTTGTGACGGCGGTGGCGCGAGGCGCAGTGCCGCCAACACCCCCGGGGCCGGGACGACGTCGGACCGCCGGAAATCGCCGTCCCGCGTACACGCGCGTAGCCGAGGCCGTGTATAGTTCCGGCCGCTATCGATTCGCCGTTTTCGATGTGACGCGCGGTCACACTGCGCGATAACCTCACCGCCGCGCCGCGCCGACGGCCGCTCGTCCATCCGCCGCGACACTCGCAGCTTAGCCCATCTCTCTCTCTTCGGATTTCCTCTCGTCGAATCACATGTACTCTCAGCGTTTTCTACTTTGTTCGTTCGTCAAAATGTCTTCTCAATAGTAGACAATTACGTTCATCCGTTTTTGCGACCGTTTTCATTGCAAAGCATGTAAGTACGCTTTTACGTTTACGCTTTACAGTGCGCCGGAGCGTCTCGCGTACAAACTCGGTGCTGTGCCCGTCCCTCGGGTGCCGTGTCGACTCCGCGCGGCCACATCGTGGACGCTGAACGGCCGCGGTCGCGCGGCACGATCGCGCGCCCTAATATCCTCGCGGGCCACCGGTTTCGTCGATCGGTCGTTTTCCGTTGCCGTCCCTAGGGATCTCAAACGGGGGGGCGCGCGCGCGTCACGTGGTGGCGGGCCCACCTCGGGGTGGTCGTCCTCCCCCGGGCCGCCGCGCGACCCTCGACCGGGGGTTGATTTAAGGTTAGGCCGGCCACCGGTGACGTACGCTCCGCGCTCGTATTTACGTTGGTTTTTTTTTTGTTCGGTCCGAATATATATATATATAGACGGTTTAACGCCGTCAATAAGACGTGTTTCGGTCCGCTTTCGGTCGATCGCACCTCGAACAGGTAGGTGGATGTAGAGTGGACGGACGCCGCGGGTGTAAGGAGGTCTGAACGATCGTGACGATCGAGTTGTTGTGCTCGCTGGAAGGTGCCACACGCGAGATGGCCACGAGATGATTGTGCAGTGGGTTTTTGGTCGAAAATGCCCCGCCGTTTGGGGCTGTCCGCTTGGTAAAAAACTGTGTATCGGACTCAAATTTACACGTTCGGGGCGACTGTGCGCGCCCCGTTGACGACGCAGTCGCGTTCGAGGCATTACTCGTTTCCGTTCAGATGTTCTCGTTCTAGATTATTTTATTCCTGTCGAGAGCCGGGTTTTACGTTACGTCACCCTAATCGCGTGCACGTTTTCATCTCCATTTGTATCTACTGTTGATTTAAGCGTTTAGCCCTAGAATCTGCTCGGTTGTTATTATGTTCGTGCGCGGTTGAGACTTTCTATCCGTTTCAAGGCCACTGTGTTTATCTCGTTGATTGGCCTATGCCCGTTTAGCAATGTGTGTTTTATCGACAAGTTCCTAAACAATTTGATATAGGTAACAGTAAAATTACGAACTTAACGTAGATACGTTAACCAACGTAGCTGCCTACATTTGAAATGTTGTGTACAACTGTTTATTCTGATTGGTCATCAAAACATTGCCTATTTGTCAATAATAAAATGATCAAGTTTAAGAACGAGTGACCAGCTCTCATCCGTTACAATTTTTAATTAAATTTGGTTTTAGTTAAATACCAGTTTATTTATAATGTTGCACGTGTGTTTTTTGTGTTATGGCATAATTTTTCAAGTTCTTGGTTTCTTTTTTTATACCTACGTATTGGAGTTGGCCTTGAAATTTGTCTTTAAATACCGTATTAATTTATTGTGAATACTTACAGACTATTGTGGGCTAAGATCTAGAGAAATACTCTTGCAGGGTTTTTTTGGTAGTGCCCTTGAAATATTTTAGTTAAAATTGAAAACGCCTAGAACTATTAAATCTATTTCTCTTCATATTTGACTCAATATTTCCCTATGGTACATGTGAATGATTTTCACATACTTTTGAGCCACGACAAATCTGATTTTTCTTTTTGCGCATCGTTTCAAATCGCTTGAAAAAAATTAATTGCAAAAACTTGTTATAATTGGGATCATCAGATTTTGTATGCATATGTTTCATGCACCGTTTAAGTGATTATAATAACCAAGAATATTTTTATTTTTAATAATAAAGTATTACCTATTGTTGGATAAAAAAACCTTAAGCACTTGGGTACGTTAACAATACTAACATTAATGTTTCTGATTATTTGTTTCAGAATAATTAAATAATGAATGCTAATGAGACAAAAAATGGACCGTCTAGCGAACCGAATGACTATTCCGGACCCCCGGGCATGGACGTCGATGGTACCATTCAGTCAGACTGGAAGGAAATCGTGGATAATTTTGATGAAATGAACTTAAAAGAAGAACTATTACGTGGTATCTATGGTTATGGTTTTGAAAAGCCGTCTGCTATTCAGCAGCGTGCTATTTTGCCGTGTATCAAGGGACATGATGTCATTGCTCAAGCCCAATCTGGTACTGGCAAAACGGCCACATTCTCAATTTCCATATTGCAGCAAATCGATACTAGTTTGAATGAGTGTCAAGCACTCATTTTGGCACCAACTCGTGAATTGGCTCAACAGATCCAAAAGGTTGTATTTTTATTATTTAACTATGACGACTAAGGAATACAAAATAAAATTGTAACACTAAATTGTCCGTTTCACTTTCCAGGTAGTTATAGCTTTGGGCGATTTTATGAAAGCTGATTGCCATGCTTGCATTGGGGGAACCAATGTTCGTGACGACATGCGCAAGTTGGACACAGGATCCCACGTTGTTGTTGGAACTCCAGGTCGTGTCTACGACATGATTGCTAGGAAATCTTTACGTACTCAATTCATAAAGATTTTTGTTTTGGACGAGGCTGATGAAATGTTGTCACGAGGTTTTAAAGATCAAATCAAAGAGGTGTTTAAATTCCTCGAGGAGGATATCCAGGTCATTTTGCTATCTGCCACTATGCCTGAAGATGTGTTGGATGTCAGTTGTCATTTTATGCGTAATCCTGTGCGCATTCTTGTACAAAAAGAAGAACTTACTTTAGAAGGTGTGTAGAATGATTCTCTGTATAGATGATTTGAATAATTATTTATTTTGTTTTGTTAGGTATCAAACAGTTTTACGTTAATGTGACCAAGGAAGAATGGAAGTTTGATACATTGTGTGATTTGTATGACACACTTAGTATCACTCAGGCGGTGATATTCTGTAATACTCGTCGTAAGGTTGAGTGGTTGACCGAAAACATGCGTTTAAAAACTTTCACTGTATCTGCTATGCATGGAGAAATGGATCAGCGTCAACGTGAGCTGATTATGCGTCAGTTCCGTTCTGGATCAAGCCGTGTTCTTATTACTACAGATTTGTTGGCTCGAGGCATTGATGTTCAACAAGTGTCTCTAGTTATTAATTACGATTTGCCTTCCAATCGCGAAAACTATATTCACAGAATTGGACGTTCTGGCCGTTTCGGTCGCAAAGGAGTGGCAATCAATTTCATTATTGAAGAAGACAAGAGGGCCATGAAAGACATTGAATCATTTTACAACACTCACGTGCTTGAGATGCCACAAAATGTGGCAGATCTGCTGTAATCATACTTTGTATCTGTGAGTAGTTTCTTTGAAACGAGTGAAATACAGCGTTCAACAACTATTCAAATTTTTTCTTTTTTTATATAAAACAACAAAAAAATTTATTAAATTTGATAACAATCCATTATTTTATCTAAGCATTTTTTTCCTTTCTATTTTACTATATTTGAGTGGCATCTAAAGTTAACTTTGTTTGTCCATTTGACAAAAATGATTAGTACACATTTTAATAACTGGTTTGTTTTGATTTTAAATAAAACTTATTATAAAATAACTTGAGCCTCATTCATCCATGTGTCATTTTATTCCTTTATGACTAGTTCTTCATAAGAAGTGAGGTTCACACAAGTTGTCTTTTTTTTTTTTAGTTTTGGAGAACAATTTTATATTTTGATGCCCGTTTTTATTTAATCAAATGTCCTTTATTTGTTAAACATGAACTCGAATCTATCATTTTTTTGGAGCCTGAATGATATGTACAAATAAAATATTCTCCATCTAATAATGTTGGTGAATATTTTATCTTGGACCCGAATTTAACGTGTACAGGCTTCATTTGTTCATACAACTTAACTTTTAAGTAACCATTGAAGTCTGAACTTAATTGATTAAATTAAGTTTAAACTAATAGTACATTTTTTTTAAAAAATCAAGATTCTTAAGAATTTGCTCTTGGGTTTAATTTTAATTTCAGTGTACAGTACTTAATAATGAATTGTTTTTTACTTGATGGCTATTTCTTTAAAATATTTAATTTTTATAAACAACAGCTGCACTCAGTATTATTCTTTGACTGGTTTGTCAGTGGGTATAATTTGTAAATTAAATACTAATCCCACACAAACAGTTGATATTAATATCAAAGATAAGCTCTGTTGGTTCCTTCTGAGAGGTCAAAAATACCCCTTGAAACTTTCCAGTATATTTTTTTGTGTCTTTTACGACCACACGTCGTAACCTATCGTGCCTAATGTGTATGGCAAAAGCGTAACGAAATTAAATCATGGTTAATTTTAGTACCTTTCTCATTAGGTAATGTCACTATTTTCACTTTTTATGATTCAATTAGTGGCAACAATGTCCTTGTAATTGAATTATTGAAATATTACTTTAATAAATACATAGGTGCTAAAAAGACTGACTTTATTAATTGAATAAAGTGTCTAGTCTTTTTACTGTATCAGTTTAACTTTTAAAAAACTTGTTTGTCGTCTGTCTTGCTCATTGCATTTACTGATGTGTGTGTGTGTATATATGCTTGTACCGTAAACATTGCTACTTATGGTAGTTACCAAGTAATGCAGACCGTGCATGTAACTGTTACATGGGTCATGGGATAAAGTTGAAAACCAAAAATTACTGAATTTTTTCATTTGTGATAACACTAGTTTCAAATATGTAATTGTAGGTACAATAATGTATTATTACTTTGAAACTGTTTCACATGTTAACAAAGTATTTTTGATAGGTACATAAACAATCTCTTTTTAAGTTATTATATCGTCTGGTATTCTAAGTGTTGTTCTTTGATGGTAACAGTTACAAACTACAGTTTTTTTTTTTTTTGGAATAATAAGTTCCAAATGCAGTTATAATTAATAAGATGTATAGAATATAAATCAAAAGTATATGTAATTAAAACATATATGTGTGTTTGCATTTGAAATTGGCTTGCATAGCCTGAATAAACATTTTGAAGTAACAATTTTAAAAATAGTACTACAAAATTAACTTTTGATTAGGTACATTACTACTACTTTAGGTGACCGACTCTTAGTTTAAGAATGCATTAGGGAATGTTGTTTGATTATTTCAAAGTCCATTGAAATGGATGGTCTTAATTCTTAATATAATAATGTTATCTAAATATATTTATATATATATTGTCATACACATCATATAGTTACAAATAAGAAATATATTGTTTTAAATAAAATAAACAGCCTGGAGTATTATAATTTTAATTTGTATTTACGACCAATTTGTGTCTGTGGAGATGTGATTTTTATTTTGTTATAAATAATTTATCAAAATCAAAATCTGTCGTAAATACAAGTTCAAATCTTAATACGCCAGGATAAGTAAAATAAGTATTTTTTAATTTGTTAGTATATTATGTGTACAATGTATATGTATAATAATATTTGTATATAATAATACTCTTATTGTTTTGTACTTTTAAAATAAGTGTTTTTACTAGGGTATAATTTTCATTTTATAATAGTTATAAACGATAAATCCAGGCTGGTATATCAGTTGAGACAGACAGTGTCCTAAATAAATTTAAATGTGACAAAATAATCATTCTTTTTATTTTCGATGAATTATAACTTTGCCTTGTAGTGTGATGTAAATTGTTTAGTAGCAATGTATTTTCATAGTTTATATATTTAATTTTTATTACAGCCCCATATTTTTGTATTTTATATTCCCTCAATACGAGTGTAGTGCATCAACGCTGGTAATAATGAACAATGCAATAGTTGACAGAGTTGGCTGAACGCCCGTCTCGTTGGTATAGTGAGCTAAGTTTATTACACAGTTCAGGTTGGGTTGTTTTTGATCAGTCGCACACAAATAAATAGTGTACATACAACTGCATATATATATATACTATGCATCAATATTCGACTCAAAAACTAGTAAACTAAACTAAATAAATAAAAACAATAATATAAATAATATTTATATTAATAATTATATATACAAGTATGTCCTTTAATATTTTAGCATACCTGTTAGTTCATCAACATTTAATTACAACTAGTCTGCATAAATTCATGTGTATAAATTAAGTTACTAATACCGAGGAGATCCGAATAGCTTGGTATTATGTTTGATACGGCCCAATACCTGAATGGCTCTGCCAACAGTAAAATCAATGCAATAGTTAAAGAAAAGTTTAGAACTGTAATAAATGCCAAGATCTTTGATATTATTATAATATTGATGGTACTATCATTGATTATATATTACTAGTAAAAACTAATATATAATTTATAATATATATAGTAATATGTATCAATGGTACTATATAATGAAAAAAAAAGCAGTTGTGTAGTTTTTTACTATCCCTACAATAGGCGTGTGTCACAAATTTTAAATTGTTGAGAAAAACTAGAGGGGAACATGCATAGTTATTGCACCTACCTTCAAAGTAAAGTTTTTATCCAAATATTTATTGAACTATTATAGTTTTATATATTGTTTCTATACAACATAAACATAAATTAATTAAACATGCAACAATTATCTTTTTATATTTTTTTTTCACCAGTCTTACTATACAATTACTGTTGAATACTTTTAAAAATGTATCAATAAGTAACAGTAACAGAATATATAACTGAAAATCAATGCTGATTTCTTTGTAGGTTTGATATTTAATAATGTATTGCTTTTTTTTTTTAATAAAGTATAAAATTATAACTATTTTATAATGCCAAGGTTATTCATTTGTAAATAATTAATGTCAAGTTTCAATTATGTTTCATGCACTATCATCAGGTTGTAAATGAATGTTTAAGAAAAACTTTACTATTCATTTGTAACTTGTTGTTGAACCACTGTTGAAACTAGTCCTCATTTATTAGTCATCGACATACAAATACTCTTTGCACTATAATGTAGATTATAATTTTTAATTTTGGTCCATTGTACTTTAAATACACCAGAAGAAGATATCAAAATGAATATTTTTATAAGTAGCCTAGATATTGTTGTGTAACTGTGACTAAAACAAATTGTTGTGTTTAAACGAATTGGAAAGAATTCTCGTGGTTTAGAAACTGATGGAGATTAAAAAGAAGTGCTTTGTTAAAGTAACGTATCGTGTTGATTAAAATGCGATTATTCTGATTGTTTTTAATTACTTAGTCAAATAATAATTTCTGTCGTACAAAATAAATACTTGGTTATTGTATACATAACAGGGTTGTTATGTTTAAAACAAAGTGTTTTAATCAAAATGTTTTAAATTGTTTTAAACAAATAATTTAAAACATCATTATAATTGTTTAAAACGTTTAAAACACATGTTTTAAATATGTTTTTTATTTGGGTGTTTTAAACGTAAAATACATATTTCTACCTTTAATTTTGAAATTTTTCCTACTTGGAAATTTTTATTTAATAGTAGAAGCTATTTGCTAGGTACAACTACAAATGACAATTCTTTATTTTTTTGTTTAGTTTATTCAATATTGTTCTTAAAACTAGTGTCTACTATAAAATTGTTTTTAATTATTCCGCCAAGGTAATTTAGGTTATTAAATCAATAAGTATAATTTAATAAAGCATTAAAGCGGACTAAGTTTTAGGTCACTGTGCTTACAAACTGTAAATCAACCATAAATTACATTAATTAATACATGATTATTAAATTCTTAAAAAATCAGGAAGAAAAGGTCTTTGAACAAATCATTTTATTTTTACTAATTAAAATAATAGAAGTTCAAAACATTTTTTTTATTTAATATTTTTAGAGGGTCGTGAAAATTTTAAATATTTATTAGGGGGGCATGGAATAACAAAAGTTATAATAAGTATGTAATAAAGTAATAAACAATGAATCCACTAATGTATATTATTATTAAACTATACAACAATTTAAAACAAATGTATTTTCACATTCTCAGTCCATTAGTCCATTGAATTAAAAATAAAGTACCAAGTGATAAAAATGAAATATATTTTAAAAAAATAATAAAACAGTATGTATTGCAAATTTGCAACTTGATGATATATTACTTCATTTTTTGAATAACATATAATAAAGATATTAATAAGCTAAACTTTAACAACTGACAATTTTTTATGAAATCTATCTTCAAAATTAAAAATAAAGTTGTAACAAAAAATATAAAGTAATAATAGTAAAACTAAACCAATATTTAAACTTTATTTTTTATTTAATATCTCAGTCTTATGAGTAACTAAACAATACAAATAATAATTAACAAATAACTTTAACAATTAATGCTGAAGTGAATTTACACATTATTAAAATACAAATAATTATAATAGTACTCAAATTTGGTGTTTATATCAACATTCTGCTTTAAGAGAAAATAAATAAAAAATAACAGTATAAATAATAACCTAACAGCTAACATCATAGTAAACCACTACATTAAGTTTATATTATTCAACATCACTAATTGATTTTGGTATTGTGTTAAGACTTTTGAATACTGATACAAGCTTACTAGCCTTTTCAACACCTAAACGATTTCTCAGTTTAGTATGTACTAGTCCAAAAGTTGAAAATAATCTTTCTATTCCTGCAGATGATGACACAGCAGTGAATATTTGTTTAATCAAGTAAAAAAAGTCAGGTGTTAATTTTTTTTTCAAACGATGTCCACCATATTAATGGGGAAACCTTTGAAACAATATGTTTATCAAACAAACATTTTGAAAAAGGTGCACCTTGAGCTTGATAAGTAATGATTTGAGGCATTACAGTAGGATGATATATATTGGCATAATTTAATGCTTCGTCTAATTGTTCTTGATTCAAATGTTCTCCATTGAATCTAGGATCCAGAATATAACCAAGTAGATGATAAGGAGTTATAGCTAGTTCAAACCGCATAGCAATTTTTTCTAATATATCTTCTTCCAAAACTTCTGTTTCAAAATATTTTTGTAAATTTAACCAAACACTAGTTGCTTCACTAATTGTACAGTTATCTGATTGAACACGATCTAATGCATTAGCAATTTTCTTAAGTTTTATTAAGTATTCTTGAGATTTATTTTTCATAGCAATGTCCTCAACAAGTATAAGTATATCACTATTAACAGCTGAACGATTATCTGTACATATTTTATGTATACTAGACCACTTTTCAAGATAAGATTCAATAGAGTCTGCCATTGTATTCCAACGTACATCTTGTGGCAGTACTAGTTTTTTTCCACCTGCCATTTTCAGTTTTGCATTAAAAAAATGTGAATACTTAAAATATTTGATAATTTTCTTGATATAACTTTTAACACCTTTAACTTCAATGTCTTTTGCTAACAGATTAAGCAAATGTGCAGAACAACCGTAGGTAATAATGTTATTAAGTGAAATGTCATCATGGATGGCTAAACTGGATCTCATTTTATGCATATTTGCAGCATTATCAGTCACTAGGCTACCGACAACACTACCGAGACTCTTACAGTTCAATTACAGTATTGAATTGAAGATATGGCTAAACTAAGAAGGTAATCCCAAGTATGGCTATTGTCTTGCGTGTCAATTGTATCAACTAAATGTACAATACCATCACTTATGTCAGTAACACATACACACACAATTGAATCGTGGTGTACATTTGACCATCTGTCCAATGCTAGACATACTATTTTACCATTTAACTTATTTTTTAAATCAATTTTTAAATCGTTGTAAACATTATTTAATAATGTACCAGCGATGTATTGTCTTGTAGGTGGAGTATAGCCTGGACGTAACATGTTTATTAGCTTACAAAATTCAGGATGTTGAACAGCAATGAATGGTGAATTTGTGCCATAGATAAAACGTGCAATCTGCTTATCCAATTGTTTTGCGTCTTCAACAGATGTTTTTACAACAAACTTGTCAATATGTGATTTAGAATAGGGTAACTTACGCTTTAAATCACTGCTTGGTGTTAGGTCTGAATATTGTTTGGTTTGAGTAGACATGAATGAATTTGTTGAACTAATTGAAGAGTTTTTATCCAGACAATAGTTTGATTCATCTGATACTGGTTGATCTAAAATAAAATTGTACTGTTTGATTAACACTTATAATTGCATAAATAAGGAACATACCTACATATTATATTTAATTAAATAATGATAATTATTGAATCAAAAAACAACAACTTTTATAGTTAAAAATTATTATTGAAAATAAATTTAAATAATTAAGTACTATATATTTTAATAAAATTGTCTTTAAATGTATAACCATTAAATAAAGAATAATCATTGAACACATTAAGAATTGATTATAAAACATAATAAGTTTATCATTGTATTTATATTATAATTAATGTTATAAGTATCTACTGAGATAGGTACCTAAATACTAAATTGTAAAAAAAAAAAAAATAATGAGTAAGTATACACACCTAAATTGGCTAAATCACATTGTTCTTCAGCAATATTGGATGTGGTCATTAGATCTTCATCTTCAACAATTTCATCATCTTTAACACACTTGTTTAAAACGTGATCTTTCATTCGACTAACTAATGCTACCATTTCTATTTTTCAGCGTTTACATACAGCTCATTTACATTTCAAACTTCCACTAGTTTGAGTAAAGTAGGTCCAGATACTATCGCGTTTTCTACCGGTGAACATGGTTTATTTTTAGCTTCGATGCGAAGCTGAGAAGGTATTAATTTTTAAATGATGTGTTTTTTTATTTTTTTTTTTGTGTCTGTCGCCGGTTTTTCTCAGCTGTGACTGGACCGATTTTGATGATTGATACGTCAAAAGATCACAAATCGTATCTAGTCGGCAACATTAACTTCTTGAGCCTTCATATTCCCCTCGTCCGCTGTAAGAGGGGAAAGTGTCCAAAAAAATTTTGACTTTTGAAATCGGGAAATTTCGACATTTTCCATGATTTTTCGGATAAAAATAGCCATAACTTCTCGAAAAATGATCAAATTAAAATAATTTTTTTTTTTTTAGATGCGCTAGACTATAACCTTTTTTTTAGTGTACTGTTTATATAAATTTGACTTTTAATGGCTCCACAACAAAGTTTTGAAAGTTCGACTTTTTTTCAAAAAAATATTTTTTTCAACTCATTTTTTGAAAATGTTCCGGAAAGTCTGACACCTTCTCACATAGCTTAAATTAAAGCTTATGTGATGTACTTTCATTTGAAAAAAAAAATAGAGGGGCCACGACATGTCTTCATGGTGAAAATTGCTGCCGTATCCGAAAAAATGCAATTTTTGCGTAAAAATTTTTGATTTTCGATTTTGAAATTTTAACTTAAAAATGCTATAACTTTTTGAAAAATGTATAAATCAGTACGATTTTTTCGACACAAATGCTATGTATGTTTATCTTTCATTCGATATACTTTTTTTGATAGTCTGAGCTTTTGCCTTAATATAGGGGGGTTCAAAACTTGGAAATAGCTTATGAAAT
Source organism: Hormaphis cornu (assembly GCA_017140985.1). NCBI lineage: Eukaryota > Metazoa > Arthropoda > Insecta > Hemiptera > Hormaphididae > Hormaphis > Hormaphis cornu. The sequence continues at coordinate 19,080,443 of CM029358.1, read as the reverse complement.
AAATATTTTTTTCAACTCAACTTTTGAAAATGTTCCGGAAAGTCTGACACCTTCTCACATAGCTTAAATAAAAGCTTATGTGATGTACTTTCATTTGAAAAAAAAAATAGAGGGACCACGACATGTCTTCATTGTGAAAATGAACTTTAAAGTTAAAAAATGTAAAAACCATTTTTATTCAAAATCGTAAAATTCAATTACTTCAAACACATTATTTAATGAAATTTGTCCTTATTAATAAATATTAATCTAAAAATTTAACATTATCTACAGATTTGCATCGAAGCGTTTTTTACGATAGTGATTTTAATCACTGTCAGATATCACTACTATACCCCATCACTACTATGCCCCGACAAGACTGCACACTCCACTCGACTGTGCTACCGTTTTTTATTCAAATAACACGCAATTAAAACAGTAAATTTGATAACACAATCATAACTAATAGTAGATTTTTATACTGTAAAATTACTTAAAAATATTTAATTTAAATAGCTATAAGAATGAAATAAATAATTAACAACAAATCTAACCTCACAAATTACCATCATGGCATAATGTAAAACTTTTGATATATTGACCATATCGTCAATTTAATTTATGTCATAGCAATCGATTATTATCTATTTATACCATAGTCCATAGAACAATATACCTACCTAATTGGTACACTTGTACCGGACGTCACTTTGTCCATTTTATTATCGTCGTATGGGTCTATGCACATTTCGGCGATGATTCATATTGTTAGACAATAATATTAATGTGTACTATTTTTTTAATTATTTTCTTGTTTAAAACAGTTTATAACATGTTTAAAACAGTTTTTTACACGTTTAAAACAGTTTAAAATAAACTGTAAATTTTCAAGTTTAAAACAAAAAAAAAACGTTTTAAACAAAAAAAAACGGTTTTTTTTGTTTTATTTAAAAAAAACATGGAACTTAACAACCCTGATACATAACCAATGTTAAAAATCTTGTTTTTTAATGCCATGTGCTTGTAAAAGTCTTAGAACCAATACCAAAAAATACGTCTTGACAAATAGAACAAAATGGCTTTAAAAAAAATGATCAATAGTGAGTTTGAAAATCAGTAAAAACTGAATTGTTTTTGTATTGTAAACAGATTTTTGTGGATAAATTCTATGAAAAATGTTTTTACAAAACTTCTCTGTCTATTCAAACTAAGTTTAGTAACGTAATGTGATTAGGTACCTGTTAAGCATGATAAAACAGTATTTTTATTTTGTCCAATTATTAAAACATATTTTATTAATCCGTATATATCCTTATGGTGACAAATAACGACTGATTGATAGGCCATTCTTGGTTGAATGTTAAATGTAAACCCATCAATAATTTCAGTGTTACAGCTTGATAGATGGATGGAAAAAAAAAGTAAAAAACATGAATTATCAGGTTCTTATTTAATGCAGAAAATAATTTTTAAAACCATTATACTGTTATGTACACTACAAATATGTAGTATCCATTCCTAAGTCCAGTATTTACAAAAATCCTTCAATGTGGAATATGGATTATAATCGAATTAAAACAATGCTCTAGAAAACAGCCACCCGAAGCATAAATGCGCCTACAAAAGCGTGAGAAATACTAGTTTGCCGTACAATTTTTATAACGAGTATTTTGTGTACGTAACATAGAGAATATCCACGTTTTATAAAATACTATGACAAGGCTGTTTGGGAGCATGCCGTGTGTTATACACATATATTGACCAATGATCGGAAGACCAGTTAATTGTACTTACCGACATTCAATTTTTATTTTAAAAGTATGTATGTATTTTTCATCTGATCCACTATGTGTCGGGTAGGTAAAACAATTTTACTTTTCAAAAAAACTCTAAAAATGTTTTTTTTTCTATTTCTTTTATAATTAGTAGTAATTAAACACAAATTATTTTTCCTACATAACGTTGCAGGTAACTCTTGAAATATTTCTATTTCATTACATTTCGCACAGAATCGTAGACCAAAAAAGTGTCATTACTTATAATTATGGTGACTTGTGTCTGCTCGTTTGTGCAACTAATTGTTTCTTAGAAATTGCAAATACTCTAAATTTGATCTAAAGGCGTTTGTTTATAAACACAAAAAACGAAAAAAGATGTATAATTATCTGCCTAGCATGTAATAATTCCTTAGAATCATTGGGTATACAACGCCACGGAATCTGTGATAAGTTGCCTACTCTTTAAAAACATTGCAAGCTTCAATTATGAATATTATAAAATTGAGTTGCGTTTAATATATTTTAATTATTTGATAAGTGACCTAGTTCAATGCAAGTGAGAACAGGTAAAGACTTCAGAGAGTTGACAAACATTTTGATTGTTTTTCATATTTTAGTTAATTTAGTAGGTACCTATTGTATTAGGTACTATCTTACAGTTTACTCTAATATCGCATGAAAGTATTTACATTTTACTTTTAGAGATAATATATATATACATAAAAAAAAACTAATAACAATTATAATAATAAAAAAAAATAAATAATTAAAAACAATCATTTAGGTAAATGGATTTCTGTTTATAGGTAATTGTGTCTCGGTTATAGATTAATAATGTTATCCATCCATCATTGTCAGTTCCATCAAGATATTTGACTATTTAATCCCATTTAATTATCTCGTATGGATACAAATTGTAGAAAAAATTAGAGTAACAAAATATAGTGTATTGGTAAGTTATTTTGGTAAATAGTTCATAATTTATTTATAATCCTTTTGTGTGAAATACTGAAATGGCAGTGAAAATTTATATCAAGCGATGTAGATACCAATGCACTAATGCTCAAATTTACTTAGCAGTGTTCATTTTTTTATTTTTTAATGAAATATTAAAAAACAGAGTTCTCTAGAAATACACTTTTTCCCAAAACCTATACCATTCCTCGGTAGTATAGTGGTAAGTATCCCCGCCTGTCACGCGGGAGACCGGGGTTCGATTCCCCGCCGGGGAGAAAAATCTTTTTGCAAATTTTTTTACCGGACAAGTTAACTATATATAAACTATATAATAAATAATGAGGAGGTTAGGTTGGTTCTCTCTTTCTTTCTTGTTTAGAAAGCGTTTTTATATTGAATTATAACCATAAAGTTGTTTCCGCGATTATATTTTTTCACCAGTTTTCTTCGAAAATATTTCAAAACAATTTTTTTTTTTCATAAATTTGTTTGAATTTTTGTCGGCCCCTATCTTTTACACAAATTCGCATTACACGTTTCTTCGTAGATTGTGGTGATAAATTTAAGTGGAGGATTGGACCCCATCACTAATATACCTAGGTAGCACTAAAAAATTTTTCCAAAATATTTTGTATCATTTTTATCTATTAAATCACAATCATATTCATGTCTTAAGCGAAGAGTACAATCTATAAGATACACACAAGTGCAGGTTCTTAAACGAGTTAAGTCATTGTAAGAAATTAATAAATAATTTAACTTTTAAGTATTATGTTGGTAAGTCAATGTTTCCGAAAATAAAAATTTTAATCGAGCAGTCAAATTCTCAACAAACTGTAACGGTCAAAGTTTTATACTTACCCGTTTAATTGAAAAATGCTTCAATTCGTTTATTATAATGTTTACCACGTTTTACCCGTTAGGTTAGGTTATTGCTGATAAATCTTTTCGGCGTCTTCGTTGTGCACAATGTCTAACCTTATCCGTAATGGTGGAATTCGGTGCCGTATCCAGTAATCTTTATCAGGAACGGCTGATACTGAAAAAAGGCCGGGTCTACATTGATTGATCCATTTCTAGAATTGCAAAAAAGAATTATCCTTTAAAATTAAGCATTCCTCATCCTCCAAAAAAAATTTTAAATATACAAATGATTTTATACATATTATTAAGTCTTGATACGACCTACTTACTTTTTATAATTAAACTGATAATTCTCAGAAACATGAAACACAAAAAATACTTATGTTTAAATATTTTAAATTTTTTATGAACTTTTAATTTTGAGAGGCGCTTTATGCCCCTAAGTCCTTCCAGATACGCCACTGGTGGAATAGATCCATCCTGTGAAGCTATATTTGTTGGTCTCAGGAGAGCCGTTCGTAGAATTTTGGGGACGTTGAGGAGAAAACATTTTTTAAGCTTTCCATAGATTTATGTTGAAATTTCGAGTTTGAAGTTCTCCACTTTAAAGATTTCTCGTTTACAGTAATACAAAATATCAATTATACGATAATACGATGATACTACTCAGTTTTCTATTACTGGATATTTGCTCTTGCGCAAATATACATTTATTTCAGGTTTATAAGTGTGCCCGTTCAAAATACTACCCAGGTAGTTGTATCCACGTCACTTTTTTTTGTTTCAATATTTTGTCCTTGAGTGGAGGGCGGTTTACTTCTTAGTAACTTTTTCAATTTTAAACTCTCAAATTCGACTCCCCTCATAGTACCACCTCGGTTTATAGTCCTTTCCGAAAACATCTAAATCACATAGTTGTAAAATCACTAGCTTCCTTGCTTGGCTTAGAATTTGAAAAGTATTTGTCTGGTTTGTCTGGTGTTATCAAAAAAAAAAAAAAATGTTTTGGCACAGGCAACGTGCTTTTGTGTAAATTTTGTGTTTGTTTCGTCAACAGTAACGTGTTTGCCTACGAGGTAAATTAACTTCTTCTGAATTACGGTTATGCTTAGGTACGGCTTCTACTCATAAACAGCTGTATTTGTTCGAATCGTTATAATGCTAACAATTATTCACGGTTTGGTTCAAAAAGCTCCAACAAAAGAAGATAACAGGCTATCCGATTTTTAAGAATTAGGGCACGCAAACGATTTATGATGATGGTTTTAGATTAAACACAGAACCTATACGATTTATATTATTTGCATAACCACCCGTCTTTTCAGACGTACTTTTCCACGCTTTTCGTAGGCTTACTAAATAAGTAATTAGTAGATATCGGTCCGCGATCGTAATACTTTTCAAGTATATAAGTATCCATCGAACCGTATTGTTTAAGTCATCGTGCTTGAAAAAACTTAACATGCTTTTGAATTATAAAAGTACCATCATAAAAGCATTTTTAGTGATTTTCCTGGCAACTAACATCGATTCGACTAGTCACGACTCAAGTGAATATTATAATTGTTAATTTAATTTGATTTACTCTAATAGAACAGATACTCTAAATTTCTATTACGATATAATATAACTAATACTATAATAATTAAACTTTGCCAGTTTTTTTTTTTTTTTTTTTTTTGATCTCATTAAACATCGGCAGCAATCGGCCATTAGTTTTTTTATAATTACAATTGTATTTTTACATTAAGTTTTTTGTTATTAGTTTATACATTACATAATCTTAAACTTGGTTGTACATGTTAATTTACTTAAGGTTGTTAATTAAGTCTATATTGTTTTGGTAGATGGGTCCATGAGCATTCCAGAAGTAGATGATGGTAAGTTCACATTGAGTGTTTTAAATTTTTTTCCAACCTTATTCACCAACACATGATATATAACGAGTTGTTAACGGACTGTATGAAAAAAAAAAAAAAAAAGAAACAGACAATTTCTATGTAGCAAGTGTAATTTGATGCCATGAATTACTGTTTTGGGTAGTTATTTAGTTACAAGTTGTGCTTACGTTACGAAGATAGAACAAGAGCGGAGTTGGTTGTACACGCAAATACGATTTAATAAATAAATTTTTATAAAAATTGTATAACTTCAGCAAACATGATTTATCTAAGAGGTAGATTTAGAATAAATTAAATTTTTCAAAAATAAAAATGATGGTACCTAAATAGTTGTGATATTGATTGGATATTTTAAGTTTAACAGCATAAGAACATTATTTTAAACCTATTTCTAAAATGTTTCTGAAGTTGTGTATAATTTATTATATCGTATTTGTATAAAAATTATGTAGATTTATTTATTTATTTATTGCGATTTCAATGATCAAACGATAAAGTAAATCGAGCTTTACTGTTAATCGTTATTTTTGTCAAAATTGCTTACAAATTCAATAAAACTTACAATTCTAACTTAACCTTTCAAAGCATTGATCTACGGCATTAAACAACACACGTGACCTAAACATTCCCGGCTTTTCTTTTATTATTTTAACAGTTTTATATAGAAGGGAAATACGCGTGATATATTTTTCTGAAATATTTTGCAGAAAAACGCGTTATTTACTCTGCATTTTATGATTGGTATTTATTTTTGGGGTTTATTCAGTAATGTTGATTAAGAGATTAAAATTGATTAAAACGTCGAGATGTTTTATACGTTTTGGATTTTGATAGAATGAGATACTGATTTAAACCTATTTCCGAAAAAAACTTAACAAAATATCATATCAAATTTTAACGGAAAATTGAATGTTTTATTCTAAGAACATGGTTTAAAATAGCCAGAAAATTCTAAAACTTGTTTACATATTAATTCAAATGTGCAATCGAAACAATTTCACTATGTTATAGGTTCTATACTTAGCTCAAAAATGATTGATGTATTTTGAATAATACCAAACCTGTATTCCATACCCATAACAAAAACATTCTGTAACAGTTATAGATCTTCGAAATCACTATTACAGAAGTAATGAGCAAATAACAAAATCACGTTTGCCGATTTTTAAAGTTTTTTTTTTAGGATATACATTTTTTGGAACTAAAAATTTAAAAAATTAGGCAGTATGATGCACCTAAAATATAATATGTTGGACTATCAGAAAACGCTTTAAATTTTTTTCCAAATGTTGTGTTATCATTTATATTTTTTAGAAACCGTGCCTGTAAGAGGAACGTCCTGTAAGTAAATATTTTATATTTATTTTATGCGTGTTTTACTGTTCAGTCAAAACATTTCAAATTTGGACACTGAAAAGTTTGAAAGTCTAAAACTCTTTGTAATCTTCAACAAAAATTAAACAAGCAACTTTAAATATTTGATTTCATTTATTGCAATAAGTTTTCAGTTAATTTTGTTAATAATTTAGGGGCTCTCAAATGCATTAGTAAGTTATTGTATTATGCATATTTTGGTTAACTAAACGCTTATTGTTAAAAAAAAAAAAGAAAATTCCATTAAAAGATTCGTACAGGCAATGTCGCGTGACAATGCACCAATTATATTGCAGAAACGGTACGTAAAAGTGGAGACCATATTAATTGTAGACATATTGGATTAATATTTACAGAGTTACAGAAAATGTAAAGTTACTTAATATTCATAATAATTTGAAAAATATTGCTGACAAATCTTTTCGGCGTTTTCGTAGTGCACAATGTCCAACCTAATCCGTAATGGTGGAATTCGGTGGCGTATCCATTAATTTTTTTCGGGAAGGGCTAATACTGAAAAAGGCCGGGTCTACTTTGTTTCATACATTTCTAGAATTAAGTGGTGCGAAAAAGAATTATCCCTTAAAATTAAGCATTCCTCCTCCTCCAAAAAAATTTTAAATATGCAAATGACTGCGGAAATATTATTAAGTCTTGATACAATCTACCTAAATTTTATAATAAAACTAATAATTCTCAGAAACGTTACTGTAAAATTAATGGTAGGCAAGTGTACTAAAATTCTTTGTTTTTGGACGATGATAAAAAAATACTTATATTTATAAATTTTTATTTTTTATGAATCTGTAATTTTGAGAAGCGCTTTATGCCTCACAGTCTCCTCAAATACGCCACTGGTGGAGTTGACCCACTCTGTGAAGCTATAATTATTGGTCTCAGGAGAATCGTTCGTAGAATTTTGGGGACGTTGAAAAGAAAACATTTTTTAAGCTTTCCATAGATTTATGTTGAAATTTTAAGTTTGAAGTTCTTCACTTAAAAGATTTCTTGTTTTCATTAAAAAAATACCAATTATATATGATAATACGATGATACTACTTAGATTTCTATTGCTAGAAAATATTTTTTTTTGGTTATATGTTTTGGAGTAAAAATATTATAAAAAAAATGTTATTTCTGTTCCTAGGGAAAATAAATGAAGTTTACGAAGGCAAGAATGATTTTTATTTGAACAGTTTTAAATATTTTTCATAAGCATATTGATAAATAAATTTTATAATTTTTCAAGGCTGGGCAAGTTAACAATTTGTTTTAATTTTTAACTCGTTAATCTAAAAGTTTAGGTTGATTTGAAAAAAAAACTTACAAAAAAATGTATTAAAATTGAAATTAAAAATAATAATTGATTATTTCAACTTAACTCGTTTTGTAGCATTAACTTCTCACCCCCCTCTTTCTCTTTACATATTTGATATTCTCATAATAAGTAAAATTTAAAAATTGTTTTGAAAAAGATACGTAATTTATATCTAATTTCTTAACTTTTTTGTGAAAAAAAAAAAAATGCGTTGATCAGATCATTCCTATCTTTCGAAAACGCAAGTAATCGAATTTTAGTGATTTTACAGTTTTCGTCGTTTTTGGCACATAACTCAGAATAAAATCAGAATAGCAAGCAAAGTATTTAATGTAAAGATCAAAACCTCCTGCTACCCGTAAGAGAAATTACAAATTTACCGAAAATTTGAAAAAAAGCTTCAAATAAAGTACTATTTATAAATTCTTTTTCCAAACTTTTTAGTACTAAGGAATTTTACAATTGGACATCTCTTCTGCCCGTTAAGGTGCTTATAGAAAAAAAAACATCATTATGTAAACACTATTCTTTCTTCGCTACGTTCAGAATCTAAAAATAAGTAATTTAAATAACTTAATTAATTCGAGTATAATCGTAATGTTTTAAGTTTTAACTTAATTTAGTTTTTAACAAATTGATGCCCAGCCTTGTTATGTTTGTTCAATTTAAACACGTAGTAAAAAGTACGCTCCTTATGTTCTCAACAAGTATGTATTATACTTTTGAGATAAAAATAAATTATAATTATTTAGTATTACCATTTGTTTGGTTTCAGCTCATAGAATACAAAGCTTTCAACTTGATTTAAATAATTGTATGTTTCTGGGATTTTTCGCACTTAGTAAGTTAATGTTTATGTAAATGAACAAAATATAAATTTAAAAAATTTAAGAAAGTAAGGAATGAAAGACAATAAAGTTTAAAAAAGGTAGTAAATTCAAAGTCTGCTAAGAAGTTGTTTGACGTTGCAATTACGCTTTGGAGTGGGTCAATTTTCTGGGTAGGCAAATATTTTGGAAGTGTTGGTTTCAACTTATTTTTTAGTATCTGAAAGCAACGATAAATTATTGAATTCGAGAAAACAATTCTGAGCAAGCTTGGTTATGTATATGTCCTGAAAAAAGCAAATTTAACAGAAATGTTGGCAATTTTTAAATACTTATACAGGAACTACTTAAAATACGATTTTTTTAACTTAAAAATTATAACATGTTGATACGTATTAGGGTCCTGTATAAGGGTCCAACTTTTTTGAGGTATTTTATACCTGTAATTTTGTTGGTATTTAGCCGTTTGATGAAAACTTTCAAAGTTACATAACATCAGAAACATTTTAGTTTTAAATAGTTTGAAACAATTACGACTATACTTATAAATTTTTATCATTTTGAACTTTCAAAATTTTTTTTTCATTTGTAAATTCATTTGTTCATTTTTTCATTAGTTTAATAATTTCTATGAAAAAAATTCACTAGATTCACCTAAATATCCACCTTGTAATTTTAAGACTTGTGTATGACCAATATATATTTAAAGCACCTGGATAAAGCGTAGGTGAAGATTTTTCAAAACTCTGGTTTTTGTTTTTTTTTTCGATATTCCACAGAGTGTATATATGGTTTAATATTTGACAACAATTCACATGTCGTAATTAGAGTGAGAGTCGGTTATTTCAACATTTAGTTTATTTGACAGAAATGCAATAGTGAAACACACAGGTTTATCAACTTGAGAACACGTCTTAAATACGGGAAAATCCAAATAAATAAGAGAAATATGATTGCAGGGTAAAATCCATCAAACAACGACCAATATCAATCTAACAATAATTATTGTCGTTTTATTATTTTGTTAAATTATGTTGTTTGTAATTTAATTTGACGAAACTAATTAAATTATATTAATTTTCTAGCCAGAACGATGATGAATGAGAAAAATGGTAACCATTTATTTTAATTGATATCTTTTCTTATTCATAGTTTTAGGTGTTATAGGACATAGGTATCCATGTTATGTGTAAATGTGTCATATAAATAGGATCTAAATTTTATTATTATTTAATTGAGTGGTCAAAATGTGATAGTTTTCACAGAGGTTTGCTCAAATTGATTTTCATCGAAAAACGTTTACGGTCTCTACTCTTCTAAATCTAAATAATTCTAAAATATTTCTAATTTTAAGATTATGCAAGGTGGTATTACAATTATCTGGGAGATGCCATCATTAAAACAGGTAATTACTTGAATCATGAATTTATTATGTATGTAAAAAAAAAAAAAAAACAAAACATTAATTATAAAAATTAGCCCGTGTTTCGTGAACAACATCATAGTATAATATATTGTGTGTGTTGAACAAAGAATAGACTAAACTTGGCCAGATTTAATACCTACCACGTATACTTACCAAGATTGGTTTGTATAATATGAAATATGAAATACTGAATTACTTGAAAGCTTGCCATGTAAAGAGTAAAAATAAGGTTAAAGTAGGTAGTTAAAGTAAATTTAAGATAAGATACATAGTACCCGATCACTCTATCGACTGCGCCTTTTGCCTATTGCCGACCGATCAACTTTGGGGAAGTGTGTATAGCTCGAACAACAGTGGTTAGGTTCGCCGCGCAGCTACTGTCGAGCTATGTGGTAAAATAATGTGTAAAGTGTGTAAGAGGTAGGAGAGTGTGGTTGAAATTTAGCAAAAAAATGGTAATTCAAACTTATTTTAATACTAAATATGCTGTATTGCTGACAACAAATAAACAATAATGATATTATGTATATATTTTGGCCCAACAAGAATAATAATAATAATGTTAACAGCACAGCGGTAGAATAATTTATAATAATAATAGATAAAAATATATATAGCAAAGACACTAAGGCGCAAATCCAAATGACGACAATGTACGAATAGTAGTATAAAAGTATGCCATCCTCCTCTGGCACAATCTGATAAATAAAAAAAGAATAAAAATTATATAAAATGATCGGCTCTTTGAGGTCCAACGTCAAGATATAATCAAAGGGTATTAATTGCTTACGGACTTAATATACAACTTCTAGATAAACCTTCCAAAACAGTGTCCCACAACATAAAAACCACTTACTCGACTTAGAGTGATTCCGGCTTTTTCTTTTTTCTTTTACACAGATGAACTGCAAAGCCCCGAAGATTGGTGCGAGTCTAATAAAAGTACGTAATCTACAAAATACAATTTATTAAAAAATTTTTATTTCATGATTGCGTTAGAAATAGTGAATCAAATTTGAACTTCTGCTATGTTAACAGACATTTGTGTTAAAATAATAACTACAAATATATTAAATTATTTTCGTTTTGCTGCGGCTTAATAATAAAATACATTCTTCGCAACACTGAGAATATTAAACTAACTGTGTAAATTACTTATGCCTTATCGATGTTTAATATGTTTTCACATAAAATATTATTCTTCCTATATCTCAAATTAAAATCGTCTTTTACAAATTTTGGTGTACGTCGACAAAAAGACCTTAAATTAAAATAAGCGGAATAAAACAATCGTCTATATTGAGATTTATTTGCTAGTTTTAAATTCTAACCGTTTGGTCAACCGAATCGTGTAAAAAACAAACAAATGAACGTTTAAAATAACAACAAACTAACAAACTTAAAAAAAACAAACTGTATAATCGCCAATGTCGACTCTTTTCGTTTTCACAATTCAGCACAAAACGTTATACATAAACGTATACCAAAACAACTCAGAAATAGGTATAAATTCATAAAACACAAATATGGGTAGTTGTTATAGTATGTACCTACACAAATGTTTTTAGTTTCACATATTTTATAATGAGTAAAACTAACTTTTATTTTAGGCTATTTACGTAAGTTTTTCTATATCAAACAAATATATCTATTTTTAGTCATATGATTAGTATTATCCAATGATAAGTAATTATTTTAGAATTAATGGAAAAATTTATGACGTATTATGTCGTTGGTCTTCTTATTTTAGATCAGAAATAGAGAGTTGTGAAAGTCAATTTTGTACTAAGATTTGAACTACTAAACAATTGATACATAACCATAAATCAATAAAAATTGTTATTTTTATTGAATTTCTAATGCAATTATTGATATTGTACATTTTATAAAACTCATCGAGTTTGTTCGAATTTGTACATTACGCAATGAAATAATGTATTATTATTTTAAAAGTCAATGTAAGACGATTTTACTTATTCAAGCTATTGGCTACACTGCGAACGCCCAGATGATAAAAAAATGCATGCAAACTACAATTTTATTTTTAAAACGTTGTTTCTAGTAAATTTTCATAGTGGTGAGTTGTATTTAAATAATAAGTATCATGGTCTATAAATTCTTTACAACTTTCACATAATAATCTACACTGGAAATACGTACAAATGTATTAAATACCTCATTTAAATTAATCTTATTTTCCAAAATTATGTTGTATAATAATTTTGTTGAAATAGAAAATTGAGTTTTACAGAATATGTGTTAATTTTACGTTGAATTCTAGGTACCGATGAAGATGCTATGATATTAGGTAATACTTCATTACATTAATAAATAACCATTCGTGTAGAGGATGTGTTAATCTTGGATCCCTTTTACAAAGAGATTTTCATCGGAGGCTTCAAGATAGATGTGAAACATAGGCTGAAATACGGTTGGATGAAATGTAGAGTAGCGTCGTTTGTTTTATGTGATTAGAGAATTTCATTAAGATTAAAGAGTAAGTTTTACAGGGGTGTGATATGATGACCAGTGGCGGTCAAATTGATTTGTCATATGACATCGAGACTACTGAACCATAAAATATTCTTATATATCATTCTTCGCTACTTTTTCATTAAGTAAAGTCTATAAACAAAATTCGTACAAACATAAACCTTTCATTTTTTAAATCATATACAAAAAAAATTTTTTTTATGATTTTGTTAGTTTTAAGCCTGAAAACTGAAAATTAAAATTTCATCTACTAAGCAGTGCCAATATTTTACAAAATTTTGAAAAATGCTTATTTCCAATAATTCGTATTTTGCAAATGGAAAATAAATCTAAAATTTGGTTAAATTTAAAATGTATACTATTTCCAGTAAAGTTTTCAAAACTTTTCTTACGAACACATATAAGTTTGTCACTTAAAATTAATTGTGAAAATAAACGAGTTATTATTGTTTGCTCATATTTGATTTTATTTCTGTGTCTGTGTCGCGCATAGCTCATAAGGAATAAATCAACAAATGTTGACTACATTTTTTATTAATAGTGTGAAACAAGTGGACGAAACCCATGATAATTAATACCTCATAAAACTACTGTTTACTAATTGTAAAATGAAAATATAATAAATTTAATTCTAGCTTGTCAAGGTGAGATTTTTCTATCGAATAAATTTAACTAATCTAGTAAAATGTAATTTTGTTATTATATTATTGAACAAAATAGTTATGATGTTACATTTCATTAATTTCTTTTAATATTAAAGTGAATAGTTGTAACACTGCTTATAGAATGTATATATAAAATACCACAACCTATTAAGTATTATAACCACTAACCTTTTAATTGTATTTTATAACAGAACAACTCGAACAAACTTTTGGAAGTAATTATATTTTTATAATTCTTTGATGTATATAATTAAATTCAAATACCGTTTGGCTTCTAAGAATATATGTTTTTAAAATAGCAGTTTTGAATTTGACTTTTTGTTTTATGAATAATAACCACACACAGTGTTGACATTCAATAGTGTCTTAATAAAAAAAAATAAAAAAATAAATATGGTTTTGAAATTGACCATGTGATATACCGAGTAAAATATGAGTTAATAAGTTAAAATTTTTGAAAAAGCTTGATTTATTTTATAGAGTCATCAGATGAAGCCTTAAAAAAAACGTATTTTGAAGTGTGTATGTATGAATGTTAACAATTATTTTCTTTTAGTTACAAAATACACACAATACACCTCATCAATTTTAATCAAATTGTGTTAAACATTAAACATAACGTAAAATAAAAATTATGTTTTGTAGTACAGCGATCTTAGGGATCTTTTATTTTTTCTTGTGCTATGTTTGTTGGTGATCTATAGACTCAAAAACTACTTGACCGATTTTAATGAAAAATTCGGAGATTATTCTAAAAATAAAGGCAAAATTAATGGGGTAAGAAAATAAACTACACAGAATTTTGAATATGTGACAAAAGTTGGAATATAGTATTATTATACAACTATATCATCCCAGTTCAATTGTGTATGATACATAGATGCATGCTCCTACTCAATCGTTCAAGACTAGTCATTGTAAAATAGGGCAGTGAGGGCGGGAGTTAGAAAGTAGGCAATCTAAGTTTTGGCTGATGTATACACAGTCAAGGGTTGAATCGCTCAACACTTATTTTTCGTTCGTGTTGTACTTACTATTTTTCGTCATACACGCAAAAACCACTTTTACGAATAAGAGTGTAATACTGAAAAAAAGATCCACTTTCTTTATTTTTTAAATTCTAACTTATAATGTCTTACTAATTTCTTATGTTATATAATATATTGTATTTCTTAACAAAAAATTAAACTTTTGATTTAAGTGTGACAAAAAAAAAATATAAGACAACTGGGTACAAAGCTTATATTGGAGTATTTTGTAATTATTCTTTGGAGTAGGTCACTCTCAGGGAAAGCGAACACTGCCAGTGAACACATGCCTATGTTCACAAAAGTTTTACAGACTTTATAATTTATACTCCATAATTGTTCCTAGAATTTCTATAAAATATTTAATAAGATTAAAAACGTATAAATAAATATTCAATTACAACCGTATCGTTTTATTAAACATTGCAGCAAGTCATTACTCAGACTGTAAGTGATTTTCAACAAAATTATCCTAATTTAAAATGTATCGATACATTTTTAAAAATGCTAAAGCAAAAAAATTACTCAAAAGACATAATTTAAATTACAGATATAAAATTACAATGGAACTTTTTTAACTAATTTAGTTGAAACGGATATTTTATGAAATTTTTTCACCATAATTCACTACTTATACTTATACACTTATACTGATTGTTCCGATTCGATCAATCGATTAAAATCACTTATATATGAGCTGATATTGTAATATAAATAATAATATTCTAGGATACAATGTTTACAACATTTATTTATTTTTTTTTATTAGAAAAGATGTATAGTAATTGGTAATGCTAAGAGGAAACTAATAGGATGTTTACAATATATCTTTTTTAGCGCTCATCAAACAATCATATTATAATCATATTTACGTCAATTATAAAGGTATGACTTTGTATTTCGTTATTTAAAAAATATTTTAATTTCGTTTTAAAATAATTTATGCCACATATTATATTTTGAAAATAATTTTTTTCTTGTTTAACTTACGTTTAGATTTATTCTAAGTAATAGAAAGTAAACTGTAAAATGTGAATATCTGCGTTACTAAAGAGCTTTATATCGTCATGCACGATTAAAAATTAATTCACAAACAAATTT
Organism: Hormaphis cornu; assembly: GCA_017140985.1. Lineage (NCBI taxonomy): Eukaryota > Metazoa > Arthropoda > Insecta > Hemiptera > Hormaphididae > Hormaphis > Hormaphis cornu. Next base: position 19,064,729 of record CM029358.1, on the reverse strand, counting down.
CTATTTGGAATTATGCAAAAAGACCGGTTTTTTTTATTTAATTACTTTATAAAAAAAAAAAACGTCCGATGCTTTTATTCTAAGTTTTTGTATACAGATAATAAAAAAGTTTTATTTTTAAGTTTGTGTTAAATTTGTCCCAACGTTTTTGAACCGTTTTTGCGAAATAAAGTAGAATATGTTAGACATTAGTTATGAATAAGAAAACCTACGAATACATTATTAATATTATCATAACTATTTACGTATCATTTTCTTTTCTATTTGTTCTGAATGAGTGCTAAAAATATTAGACGGCCCGTTTTTGTATGAATAAGTATTTTCAATGAATTTTTAATTTGTGTTTTTTTTTATTATAGCCGACACGGATTTATACGGACCACAAGACTTTTGTGAATATTACCACAGTGGTACAGATCAATAATTGATTTACCGCATTTTGATTTTATTGATACAATTAAAACATTGTGTGTGCGTGGGTGTGTAAGGGTTTGTGTGTGTGTGTGTGTGTGTGTTATTAAAAAATTAAATAGAAATATAACATTGTACCTACTATATTTTTGAATAAGAATAGTAATAAAGATTCAGATTATGAAGTTACAGTTGAATTTTCAATTTCATACTTTTATTATGGTTATAGATACGTACCAATTATGAATTTTTAGAAAATTTTCTTTTTACTTTGATTTACTTTTTTAAGCAACAAAAATAAAAAAACTGTACTATGCCACAGACACAAAAAAAAAAAAAAAAAAAACACATCTTTGTAAAATCAATAGCTTCCTCGCTTCGCTCAGAAATTAAAAAATATTGAGGTAAGTATCAAAAAATTACTATGTTCTGTATTTAGCTCAAAAATTTTTGAAATCTTTTGAATTTTTTATCAGACTTGTACGTTACCATCTTTAAAATAAGGTGGAAATGTCAGTTAATTTTAATCATAATTTTGTATGTTAAGGTCAAAACTAAATCGAATATGTACGTCCAAAAAAAACCACTCATATATATATATATATATGAGTATATATACACCTATATATATATATATATATATATAGAAGGAGACCGTCCGTATTCACTCATCAACGCCCAGATCAAACTGCTGGGTCTAGATACTTGAAATTTTGTACAGAGGTTAATGTAGGGGCGCACTAAGAAAGGATTTTTCAAAATTCTAAGGGGGTGAAAATGGGGTTCAACATTTTATACATTGATCAATGCACAGCCCATACCGTTGGGTCTATTTATTATATAATTATAATAAATGTCTTTTTTTATTTCGTTCATCATAGTGTGTAGAGGTCATGTTGCACATCATGTTCTCACGAAGATCAAAGTTTGTGTTTGAGACGACCCACGGGGGCAAAATTTAAAAAAAATTTCCCTGATTAAAACCCGCTCCGTTACGCCTTCTTTAGTTTAAAAAAAACTGCATGAAAATTGAATTAGTAGTTCTCTAGTTATGGCGTGACGTAGGGAAATAAAGATTAATTTAAATATAATAGATAGATATAATATAGGTACTTTATATATACATAGTATTTCGAAATCTTATAAACAAAAGTTACACTTGCTATACCATTCTCAAGTCAAAATATAATGTTTAAAAACAGAATAAAACACCGTAAAAAATTTTTACAAGTCGTGTGTCTTTATTTTGAGCATATTTTTATGACATTACGGTTTATGAAAAATAGCAATAAAATTAAGTTTAAAATTTTTCGGAACGTATTATAAAATGATCTTCAAGAACATATTTTATACAGTACAAATAAGTAGGTATTCGCCAAATAAATCAATAGCGTTTACATTTACTAGTAAGACGTAAACAATAATCATTAAGATATAGGCAGTTAATAAAACAAATTATATTATATACATTACAATGTGTTTGTATACTTCTATGTTTATGCAAATGAAAGCTTTTTTTTCTAAAATGAAATGTGCGATTAAATAGTTTACGCATACATGATAGGTACTATTAAATTTTTTCCTTTTTCCAACGACGACGTATTCGTGGGACACGCATTTATATCACTGCGTCTAAAACAATACTATCAAGAAATGAACTAAATTTCAATCCGGTCAATTTTGAACACTTTTGTTTTTATTAAAACGTTTTACTTACCCAACCGCATACTAGAGTATAGAGTTAATAAGAACAAGATTAAAGAGATTAAAGACGATATAACATTTTTTGGGGAGCAGTTTTTTAGTCAAAGGTAGTAGTAAGGTGTAAGGTTAGTTTGCGATTACAGTTTTAGTCCTGTTCGGCTGTGAAAATATAACGGTTCTTTTAAGTACAAACGCCTAATAGTTTTCGAAAATTTGAATAGGTATTTCAAAAAGCTTTGCGTAAAGTACCGTTTCCCGTGGGCCAGATTACGTCTGTCAGTGGCGGATCCAGCCCCAAAAAAACGAGGAGGGCGATTTGTGTCGATTCCAGTGTAATAGCATTAGCGCGATAAGAGCGGACTTAGTCTCCCAAACTGACGAATAATTTCCGGAAATTTGAAAATTGTAAAGGTTTTAAACAGTCTCTCGGTATGCATTTTTTTTTCGGTTTTCAAAATCTTTTTTAGCCGGACCAATAGTTTGTAGGTAAAAACTAACCGAAGCTAAGCGAATTTCCGTTTTTTGAATCCCCCCCAGGGCAAAGAAGAAGAACACGCGTTACCCGTCAGACACGCCGGTTGGAAAAAAAGTTTCCGTATTTCGGGGCGGTAAATTCAAAAGCGCAGTCTAACAAGCGCGAGAAAGTCGCGAAACACATTTATCGTTTAAAAAAATATCCACTGACGTTTGTCATCGAGTGGCTTAATAGAGACAGCAAACCCGGAATCGCTATAAGCAAAAGGACGCGATTTTGCGCGGAGCTGTGTGCTAGACGTCAATAATATTCCGAACTATTAGTTTCGGTTGCGCGTTCAGTGTTACGTTCGTGCGTTGGGTAGGTTAGTAAATAGTAGTAGTTTTTTTTTTGGAAATTTTTAAAACTATTTTTTTTCACTCGAAAAACTTTAGTGAGACAGGATTTGAAGCCCCTTCACAACGTTCGCGTCTGTACCGCGTTTTTCGTCATCCTTTCGGGCCGTTTCTAACCCGTCGCCGCCAAAACGGACCGCCGCAAACGAGCGCAACGGACCCAACGGCTGCGGCTAAATGTGACCAGGCGCGACGACACGCGTGCTTTGTTTCTTCGTCCACGACTTCGGCATACGTAACAATCTTGTATCTCGTGGCGAAACAACAGTTGTCTGTATGGCCGAGGCGTCACGCTTGGACCGTACGCGACGGATGTATAGATCCGAACGTTTGAGGCCGGCCTCAACTTTGCACGGCGTTGTCGTATAGTTATGACTTTGGCGCTTTCGCGAGACACCGCCACTTCGACTCCTCTCGCGGAAAAACGACGGAAAATCATTTGATCCGAGACAATAATAACGCACGTAACGAAAAATCGGACAGATCACCGCGGAACGCACGGACTCGTATACAGTACGTCTAGACGGGACATTGAGCCGAACCGACGATACATCGCGTGCGGATCCAGGAGATCTTTGCGGTTTCTCGCTCTAGTCTGGAAACGCTATCTCTATTTTTCAAACCGATCCGACCGGCACGACCTGCACGCCCACCTCGAGAAGTAAACGTTCCGTCCACAAAACGCGGCTGAACACCAACGAACAATGTCGGGTGAGTTAGTAATATCGAAACGGCCGCCGTCATCCCGTAACTGGTCCGTCGTTTTACCGAGGACACGCTTCGTACGGGTTTGTCCCGTGGTACGGGTTTTATACGAAGCATCACCGACGCTGTGAACAGTCGATACCAAACTACTCCTCTTCTTCTCCGTTACGCTCTTGTGCGGCCGTCACACCCAGAGCACCCCTAGCGCTCGGCCGCGCGGATCAGACGACGTCGCAGTCGCCGCTGGCCGGCCGTCACGTCGCGTGATGGCCGCCGTTGTGCGCGGCGGCCGCGTGGCCAGCGACCGCCGAGTTGTGGCGCCGGACGGACAGCGCCGCGCTGCAGTTGTTGACGTGCGTCAGGTTGACGTCCTGGACGGTGGAATCGACGGCGGCCGCGGTGGAACGGGCGAACGGGCAGCAGCAGAACAGGTACCGGTTGAAGTGTTTGCGGAACACGCCGCTGATGAAGTACAGGGCGACCGGGTTCACGCACGAGTTGATGAAGCTCAGGCAGAAGCCGACGATGCGGAACGCGTGCCAGTAGTCGTTGTACTCGTCGTGCGAGTACGGGTAGAAGTGGAACCACACCATGAACACGTGGTACGGCAGGAAGCACACCATGAATATGATGACGAACGACAGCACCATCTTGGCCACCTTCTTGCGGGCGCGGATCTGGCCCGACTGGCCCGCGTGCCGCAGCTCGCCCGGCATGTTGCGCGTGGACGCCATCAGGTGGTGCGCCATCAGGAAGTAGAAGCAGCCGACCACGCACAGCGGCGCGGCGTAGTACGCGATCGCTTTGAACGCGACCATGGCCCTCGCGTAGCCGTCGCCGAGCGCCGCCGGGAACGGGTAGCAGTACTCGATGGTCTCGTTGGTGCCCGGTTTCAGCGACGTGGCCAGGTGCGAGAACGTGGCCGACGGCGCGGCCAGCACCACGGCCAGCAGCCATATGGCCACGGCGGTCATCAGCGTGAACGGCTTGGACGACACGTGTCTTCGGATCGGGTTGACGATCGCGCAGTACCTGTGGGCAGACGGCTGCGATTAGCACTTGTCGTCGTCGATTATACCCGTTTGTTGCGAAAAGTCCACGACGGTAGTTTGAACGGATTCTTTGCTGTACAATACATAGTGTCCGATAAAAAAAAATTAGTTTTTTCCCCGAAGATTACGGCTACAACAGGGGTGTTTGCGGGGTCCTTTGGAAATGCCCGACCTAGTTCTCGCGAAACACACTACACTTGTGTAATCGGTGTCGCGAGACGAAAATCGTCAGAATCCCTAGTTCGTTTCCTTACAGACCCTCAGATTCCGGCCGTCGGTAAATGTTTATCGACGAATTATTTTCAAATCGACTCGAATAAACCGATAAAATAAAAAATCGGATGGTCGAAAAATCCTCGGATTTTCAAAACGTCTCTTTCGAAACGTTAAAAATCCCCGGAAAAAGTAAAAATCCCCAAAGTCTAAACTGTACCAACGGAACTGGTAAAAAAACGGGTTCTACGCGCGGATATCGTCATTGTTTTCGTGGCGAAAACGGCGTGTCGAAATATTCGATATCTGCAGCGACAAAACACGTACGTCGGAAACCACGTCGCTCTGAAAAACACGAGCGAAAAAATCACAATGAGATACGGTCGGAAGTCGGAAACTCGGAAGAACTCTGCGTGCGTTTTGTGAACGGGATTTTTTGTCGGACGGCTTAGATTCTAAAACGATCCGTACGAAATGACGCCGTTTCCAGCGTTTGTGTTGTGCTCGCTCGGAGAAGAAGAAATTTTACACTATAATTGTGCGTCAGAAATTAGTAAAACTCCAAACAACGAATACGGTATGACGTTGAGATGAAAAAAATCTGTTACTATAACCTAACACTGTCGTGTGTGTCTGTCCGTCCGTCCGTCGCACCGTATTTTCTCCGGATCTAGTGAACGGGGACGAGTTTGAATTCGGTACAGGTGCAGGGTAAACTTACCCTTATAAGGGAACTATAGAGTAAAAAAAAAAAAAAACGAAACTCTATTTCGGGGAGTGCGTTGAAAAAATACGTGACGAATCGAGGGCTCGTTTATAAACGTATTCAAACGGGGGGGGTTCATTATAATTTTTCGACGGACAGCTAGGAGGAGGTATAACAGAAAATGGACGAAAATATACGACCATCATCTCTGAAACCAACATTTTGAAAAAATTCGGGAATCTAGGGCCAGGGGACGCGATTATCCCGGTGTTCGGTGTTCACGACCCCGGTAAGACCCCGGTAATTTTTTCCTCCTATGGAGGGTACGAACGTCCCCCTATGGGACGCTGCTGGTCAGGGCACGACCCTCCGGCCGCTCACCTCTCGGCGCTCAACGCCGTCAGCGTGAAAACGGACACGCCGATGGACACGTCCTTGGTGGCCTCGCTCAGTTTGCATATGAGCTCGCCGAACGGCCACGTGTCGGCCGTGTACACGGTGGACGTGAACGGCACGCACGTGATGATCACCAACAGGTCGCCAAGCGCCAGGCTCAGTATGTACGTGTTCGGCACGTTCCGCATGCTCCGATGTCGGATGAACACCAGCACCAGCGTGCCGTTGCCCAGCACGCCGACCACGAAGATCATGGCAAACACCAGGAAAATAAAAAAAATAAAAAATAAATCAGGCTCGATTTTAAGACTCGAGGAGAAACGTCCTACTACTATCGGAGCTCGTTCTATACACCTACACTGGTGTTCCTAGTAGGCTGTCTTAGTTCGGGAATCTTATCGTTCCCTGACAAACGAAACGACAATTCATTCGTTCTTGTCATTTTGAAAAACGATTCCAGTATGGTGTGATTTCGATTGTTAAAAGAGTGTTTTCAACGACGACGTGGTCGATTTCAAACCCGAGTAGCATGAGAGAAAAGAAATTGATTTTTAAAAAATCGGCCGACGACAGTGTACATCAAGCAATACGCGTATACAGATTGTACGTTCAAAAGTTACAAGATTAACTAGAGAGCTAAAAATGCAAAACTTTGATTTTAGATCAAAAATAAATGAAAATTTCTAAAATATTTTTTAGTGTCACCCTACACGAGGTTTTGACCTACACTCTCAACCGTCAAATCGAAAAAAAAAAAAATGATGGGATTAAATATTAAACTAAATATTTCATATTTTAGTTTTACAGGAGTGCCATTCGATTTGGAGTGTTGGGCTGTCGACAGGGGAACAGATCAGAGTATAGCCTAGATGGACGGTCGGAGTAACAAGAGAAGATGGAATGAGGAAGCTGTCTTGTAAAGAACACTTTTGTTTTTTGTTCGGAGTATGAATACTTTTGGAATACACGTTTTTTCCCTTTTTCAAGTATGTTAAAATTTTAAAATCAAACCGTCCTTTGTCAACTCTAAAAGAATACTTTTATCAAACACCTATTATTATTTTTAAAAGTATATAGTTTTTCTCAAAATTTTGTGACGAATTAATTTTTCTGTTGAAGAAAAAGTATTTAAAAAAAAAAAATTCAGATTACACGCATTCGAATACCTTATTCAAAATTCGTTTGAATTAGTATTTGAACACAAATAACGTGTGTTTAAATACATTTATTTCGTGAATATTTTTACGAGACTGCAAATATGTTTAAGAGGTGTAGGATACAATCGGCGTTTCATCAATAATGAACTTATGAACGAGATGAGTGGGAATAGACTGTCACGGTTTGGGCGTGTATGATGATGAGGAGGAAGGAACCAGTATGGTTATGAACACGAATGTTGAAGGAAAATGAGATAGAAGTACCGATTGTTAGTGTGTGTGTGAGTATGGTATAGGATGTGAATGATCGCGCGATATGTGGAGATATAGGACAAGGTTGGCTGACCTTAAGTTATTGGCAGGAAATTAATGAAGAAAATATAGAAGAAAGAGGAGGAGAAGGAAAAGTGGAAGAAGAAGGAGTACGAAAGAGATAAGATTTTTGAATAACATGTATTCTCTTGTTCCTTCAATAAGAGGTTTTTGCCTTGTCTAGACTTTAGAACACACCATGAGTTAGATCTAATATTTTACAAGCCTATATCGTATTACGTTCTATTAACTTATTAGAAAATAAATATAGTACTTCAATACGGTTATTATTATTACCACGGGCACGATGTACGTCTCCGGCCGTTTTGAGTAAGGCACGTACTCGTCTGCCAAAGCGGTGTCGTTCATGTCCGTTGCTGGCGTGAAAGGTTCTCGGGTCCTCCGGTCGCCGGTGACCGAGCTTTTGCGGCACTAGAAATCCTCCCTGACACAGCTCTACTGGTCGCTCCTGTCACTGTTATACCTGTGAAAATAACGATAAAAACACATTATCATCGCGAACCAGGAACTTTTTAACATATTGTAATATTACATAGGTAGGTGAAATTTGGGTTTCCATTTTTTTTTTTTTTTCAAAATTAAGGTGCTATTTGTGATCCGGTCCTTTTTTTTTCTTTTAACTCAGATTCTAGTTTCAATAATTCTGTTTTTTTAACCGATTCTATTGTATTTTGGTTTCTAATAAACTATATGTATATATATCCCTTAAGAACGGTTTAAGATGTTCTGGTTTACTATTTTCTAATTTTTTTTTTTTTCATTTCATAAATCCGCTATACCCCTAGTCTGGTCGGTAACTTTAAGTTATTAAGATTTCGGCTCCGAGTTTGGCTGTACACAGAATGTTTAGGTATTTAGATTTCATTATCAAAATCCATTAAAAGTAAGGTTCTATATTTAGCTGTTCACTAATATCCACTTCGTAGTCCGGACTCGGACAGTGAGGAGCCACTATTGCCGATCACTGATTTATACTGATAAAGTTTTCATGAAACTTCAAAAATGTTTAGGTACAAAGGTTCTCTATAAATTCCTAAAATACTTAAATACTTAAATACACTGTTCGCAGTATTCAAATCAACGACGTGTACGTATTCAAAGTCATTTGGACAGATGTTTGAAAATTTGAGCTTTTAAATCACAACTTTAAAAAAAAAAAATCATCCAAATGATCCGAACAGTGTGGGTACCGTACACGTTCTACAGTATAATTTTATTTACCCATTTTTGAGACGTCGTAAAATCGGAAGCGTCTCACTCAAAAACTAATCGACTAAATAAACATCGCCGTAAATCAATCGCTTAGCTATTGTAATAACAATTCAAATCGTTTCGACACAGGCAAGTTTCGTCGTTAAGAATTTTTTTCTTCTATTTACAGTAACGTGTTTACCATCGATAGTAATACTCTTTGTCGCTACCAGCTGTGTTTGTTCGAAGTGTCGTAATTTGTTGACGATCATTTTTGGTTTTAAGGAAACGTTATATAACAGCAAAAGAGTTCAGATAGTTTACGTACATAATACATCACACCCAATCGGAATAACGGCACGTATACAAATTATAATTATTTTATTTAACCTAACCCAAACGTACGACAAGTGTTAGCGTGTGGATCTTCAGACCGTATTGTAAACAATATTTCAATTACGTGTCTTGTGTCACAAGTACGCTAGAAGTAACGTCGAGTTAGTAGGTAGAAGGTACCGGACGTGTTTTCTAAAAAATTTTCTCTAACATCGCAGTAATCTCGAAATTTTATATTTTAATCGTTGTACCTACCTCGAACGAACTTCAGAATATGGTTCTTAAATATGAAATGATCGTCACGCAAGTCATTGTGATGATTTTTCTGGCATCGAACATTGCGTCAACGATTAAATCAAGTGATTACGTTTATTGATACATACATGTAACGTTACGATTCATACAGCTGTAATATCCATAGAATAACCAATATTTGAAATGGATGTTTGTATTTTTTTAGAACAAGATATTTGACGGCAATCATTCAGTTCTGATTACGATAAAAATTCAAAATTAAAGAACACTTTTTTTCTTTAAATTTGATAGATTTATGTAAAAACATACACACAAATAAGATTGTTTGTATTTTTTTATTCTAGAAAATACCGCATACATAAGATTCTAGTGTATAGAATATAAAGTTAAAACATAGAAACTATAAGGAATATATTATAATGATGAAATTTTAAAACGGTGTAAGATACTAGATAATAATATGCAAATATTAAAAATCGTGAACAGCAAAAACGTTTGTACTTATTTTAAGAACATTAAATTAAAAATTACTGTAATTTATTGAAGCTAAGAGATCTCGTTCCGGTAAGTTAATTATTTAAAAAAGTATTAATAAATTTCTTTATTTTTCTATATAGTAAGAAACTTAAAAATTTTACATAAATAATTGTTTTCATATTATAAAGTGACTATTGTCCAAAATTTACTCACAACGTACTGATTGTACACTTGCATCTGCAACCATAATTGGTATATATTATTGATTGTTTTATCACATTATTTAGTCGAACCTAATCTCCAGAAACTTGTTTAAAAACAAGTATTTTAATTGGTACAATAATGCCATTTTGATATTCTAGGATATTATTTGCCTGAACCAACGGACTGTAAGTTTTTTGTTTTGAACGTGCTAATGATAATCATATTTTTATCATTCGATTTTTTTGTATTTTAATGCTCTAAAAAAAAAAAAAAAAAACAATTTAGAAAAAATTGTAGCGTTGATTGAAGCATTTTTTTGTATTTTTATTTACGATTCAAGTATTAAGAAAGTATACTGTTAAAACTAGAAATTTCAACTACTAGAATTTTTTAAGATTTATTTCAGTATTACAAATAGTGTCAATATTATTTAAACTGTAATTGTTTATCTGAGATCAATGTTTATATCGCACGAAACCAGTGTCATTGAAAAACCCATTATACGTCATCTTATTCGTTTACGATAAAATGAATACAAAACTGTTAGAAAAAACGGGTTCAATTTTAATACGATAAATAGGTACAGAAGACAATTTTTAAATTTTTTGGTGTACTCAATGGCGAGAAAATCTTTTGTGTTATAATCGCTCTAATTCATAATGTCATTTGTTACAATGATTTTTATAGGAATTCAAATACTACAAACATTACAAACATAATATACTTGTTTATTTAATTTTAAAAAACTCTTTATAACAATACCCAATTTTTTGTCATTGAACACCTTGCTTAAAATGATCAAAATTCATTTGTTGTAATAAAAACGTAATTTATTTTGTTTGTTTTAAGCCGAACTGAAATGTTATGGTAATTTGTTTGAACATAAATTAAGGACTATAAGTTTAAACTATTTATTTTATAAATTCTTATGTTTTTTTTTTTTTACTTACGTTGCCAATGTGGTATCATTGTATCAAACGCCATTTTATTTATTCTCAAAGTTCACAATTTGAAAAAAATTTCTTAAATTTGCTAAAAAAATGTTTACTTGCAGCGTTTTGAAATAAAAGTATAATCATTATCAAAAAGTTCTTTAATTTTAGTAACGTTTTACGACACAATAATTTCAAAATAAAACTACCTTAAATAATATACCATTTTTTCCCAAGATACAAAAACTAACAATACTAACAACTGACGTTTGTTTTATTGATGGATCACATTTTTCAATTTAATACATTTGGATAGTTATTTCATTTTCTTCTCTGTAAAATAATTCATTTTTTAAATGATTATTATAAACAAATATTTAATTGAGTATATTACAATAAACAATATCGTTTTTAAAGTAAAGTTATTTTGAAATATAATCATAATCTATCAATTATTGTATCACTTCCGCTCTAACTGTATTACAATAATTATGTTGCTATTAGCAAAATTATTATTTGAGTAAAATAATATCATTTTTTTTTATTATTCTGTATGTTTCGTAGTATAATTATTGAAAAAGATGATTGTAACTTATATTTATAGAAAATATAAAGTCAGTTTTCAAAAGTAAGTACCTGTGATTTCTATGATGAACTATTGCATAGTCATTGACACATACTACAAATGTTAGAATCATACAAATCAGTAAGCACTTTTGGTACCTAAAAATTGTTTACTACACTCTTAAATTGCAAAAAACCATTATAAAATTATTGCTATTCATACGTATTGTTTCAGCTGATACGATGGGAGACGGTTATCGTGATTGCATATTATTTGCAATGGACAATTTGAGTGAGTTTTGTTTCAGAAAAAAAAAATATTCTTATCTTATTGTTTTGGTTTTGGCCTTTAAGTCCACACTGCTAAATAAAAACCCATCTTGTTATTTGTTTTTGACTCTCTGCAAGTTTGCTTCTCATCTGATTCCCGGTGTTATCGTTTTAATTTCCAACAGTTAATCCGATTCCAACCTTAAACATGGTCTTTTTAGAGGGCTCTTCCCTATAGGATATTTTTCTAACACCTGGACAACTAGAGTTTCTTGTTTACACCAGGCTGGCTCGACTACATCAGTCTCCTTTTAGTAATCTATCTGACTGTATAATGACTCTGAAACTGCATTTAGAGTTTATTTTATCTAATTTTCTCCATTCATTTGGTTTAATGGTCTGACTATCAATTAATATTTGGCCATACATTTTCCTTAAAACTTTTTTCTTTTTAATATTATTATGATGTCATTAAAATGAGTAATACACTCATTAAACATAATTTTTTTTATCAACTTTGAATGGTGAGTAGGAAAGCTAAAAACACTTCTTTTAATTAGTATTAATAAAAATAGTGATAACTGTTATTTTTTTTCAAAAAAAGCGATACGGTTTCAGATTAAAATGATTCAAAAAAGGGGACTAGCTCATTTAAAAAACAGTGACAAATTCGAAACTTACTATTGTTTTTAATTTAATGACCGTACCTAATTTTATCTGGTAAAACTAATCGTCAACACATTATCTTTATTTTGTAGCTACTGATATTGTCAAAGAGAAGAATAATAGTAAGTATTTATATATTTTTGTTACATTTACGCGCACTTCCGTGTATTTTATATTCTGTTGAGTACAACATAACACTTAAAATGAAAGGATATATAATATTGTAATTTCCATGAAGTATTCTTCATTCTTTAATTGAAGAAAGTAGTACATAGCGATCATGGAGGACTTTCGGCAGTTAAAAAAAACATTGAGTTTGAAAAGTTATTATGTTTAGATATTCGGTTTGGTTAAGTTTCAATTTTAAATCTTCAGTACTAAAATATCTATTGTTTTTCTATCTGTATCCCAAAAAAATTTAAATATTAATTTTAAAATCAGTAATCGTTTAATGATTCTAAAAGCTATTGTGTAAATTTGTCTGTAATTATTACGTAAGTTTTAACAATAAAAAGTTTAAAAAACCATTGGTGGAGAATTTCCATTCTAAACAATATTATTATTTTACAAAAGTTTCGAAAATTTTAACCGATTTACATATTTAATTGTAGACTATGATAAAAAAAGAGAACTTGTACTAGATCATATCAAACTAGGTACATATATATTTTTTACTTATGTGTGTAAAATAGAAGAGTTTCAAACAACTTGTTTAGCTGAAAAACAATAAGTATGTCAGTAGGTGCATCGTATTATTATCACCTATTCAAATAAGACCTATGTATACGATAAGGTGCAAATAAACACAAGTAAAAAAGCTACGATCTGTACATTGAAAAATCATTTTCTTGAATATAATTTTATTTCAGTGTTGTGGTTATTTTTTTTTCTGGATATTCTAAATGACAATTTTTTTATCGTTTCTTTTTTCTGCATATTATTGCTCAGAAAATAACTACGAAAACAACTGCTAGACATCTAAAAACTGTACAGTTTCAAAAAACATATTATTGAATTTAATTGAAAATATATTACTTAAATACTCTAAAAATGTCGAATGATAGGTAATTACAAAAATGGTACTTAATCTTGAACGTTTACAACACCACAACCTTCTATTTTTCAGAACATGCTATGGAATATTATAATTTCTTAGGAAAAAATATAGTTAATGCTACAAAAGGTATATATTTGACCATAAATAATCAGTAGCTGTATTGAACTAAATATTTAGTATTACAATGTATTTTATGAAATTATTGTTTAACAGACAGAAACTATTGTAAAAATAAAAATTGTTTTAAGTAAATAATTTTTTTTTATGAGTTCAGTCTCTATTGGTGTTAAGTTAATATATTATTTTTCATGAGTTAACGAAGATATTTGATTAATCACTAAAATCAAATATTAAAATATGTCGTTTTTTTTTGAAATTATTGTTCAGTAGATTTTACTTAGCTTACAACTTATAGTACACAGCAATTTTTTGAATTTGTTTAATGCATAATTATTAATAATTAATTATGATTTTAAATACAAAAACTAAAATATTTAGTATAATTGTAACAGTACAATACAATAAAAAAAAAAAAAGAGAAGCATAATTAAAATTATATATGTGACGGTTAAGTAAACGACAAACTCTTGAAAATTTTACGTAGAATCAAGTTTTGCTCGAAGTGTAGATATGCGAGTAAAAGAATAATTATCTAAAGAGAAATAAAGTATCTACAATACAGTGTTTTTGTTTTTTGACTATTTTGCTAAATATTTTTATAGTTGAATTACCAATGTGAAAACAGTAATGTTTTAACATTTGTTTATATTTGCAAAAAAACTGAAACCCTGTTTTACAGATTCAGAACTCCTCAAAAATAAAAATAAATATTCTTTCTATTATGACTACTCGCAGAATAATTTTGTCCTGCATGAATGAGATGATTTCACTGCATTGAAAAAATCATAGACACATACACCTATACTATATATGTCAATGGAAAAAATAGAGTTTATGATTGCGCGATCATAAATAGTAATATCAACATACAAATTATTTTTAGTTGTTTCAAATATTTATTTATTTTTATATATACTGACAGTTATATATATATTAACAGTATTGAATGTTCATAGTTAAAATATTTTTATTTAAAACTGCCCACACATAACCACTGTTATTATTACTTTAAGATCATTATAACTAGAGTGAAGCACCTCTATCGTTTGATATTCCAGAACATTTTTTTCATTGTGATGAAAAAACTATCGTAAATAAATAATTTCATTTTATTTTAGTTATGTTTTTCTTCTAATGTCGTAGACGTATCGATTAGCGTGAAATACATTTTTATTATAACCTAACCATAATTTTAGAATAACACCTAACTATTGATAGTTTTATGAATTACTAATAGTATAATGAGAATATTACATAAATCGTTCTAGACCAGAAAAGTGAGTTACAATTATACATAATACAAATATTTTAGTGTTATTATTATATAAGTACCTACCAAATATTATTTTTAGTATTTAGAAAACAGTTTGTTGTTGTAAATTGTTACTATCAAGTCTTAAGTTTCCTAACGATCATAACTGTTCATCTTAAATATCATTACAGAAAAATTGATGGAAGATGATGAAAGTAATAATATTGTATTCGTAAATTTTTTGTTTTTACCAATAAAATGTAATACTATTTTATAATTACTATGCTACGTAATACTAGTTTTATAATCACAAAACCGATGAAACTTCAAACATTTTGTGAAGTAATTTTTTCTAGAAAAATTACTTTGAATACGACTCTGAAATCTTCCTTATTAAAATATGTTTACAGAAAGAATCATCCATGGAAAACATATATTGTAAAAGCACACCTTTTGATGCTAAATTACAAAATATGTATTGCTCAATAATATTTTGTTGACTAATGAGAAATAACATTTTCTTAATTTTTTTTACGTATCTAGGTAAAGTACTAACCCCCAAAGAATTTTACAGTAATGAAAGTAGTGGTATGTTATAAAAAAAAATTATTATTTACACTTATTCTAAGTACCTATTCGTTTTTGACGATTTTTCAAGAATTATTGACCTGAATATGAAATGTTGCTATTTTAATATTAATTTACATACATATAATATTATGATTAAAATTTGAAATAATATTGTCTTTCTTTTGTTGACTTAAATTACAAAAAATAAATTATACTAATTACTAATTATATATTAAATACACGTAAATTTAATAGCTGAATTTGCTCAGAATTTACGTTTTAGAGGCAATAAATTGTCAATATTTTGAAGTTTAATGCAAAACAACAAGAGTTTCCAAAGCAATTACTCAAAATACTTCTTCTATCTTAAATACTCAACTCGTGTTGTAGACAATATTCGTAATAAGTGTAAAAGATATTTGTTTTATATTTGATCATACTCAAAAAACTGTATAAAAAAAAATTAACTGTAAAATAAAAATAGGTCGAGTGGGTAGTTTGACGAGGTAGTGACTAACGGAGTACTTTCAAAAGTTTGACTGTTATCGATTTTCGCTCATAACTCCAAAAATAATCAAAATTTCAAAAAACGCTTCAATTAAAGTACCATCTCGGATCAATATCTTTTGAGGTATCATACGTTAAAATCGAAGCATTTTTTATACCCTTAAAAGTGTTCACAGAAAAACCAATAAAAAAAGAAGAAAAAAAAAAGAAAAAACATCATTGTAAAAACAATAAATTCTTCGCTATCGCTCGCAGAATCTAATATTACGCTTTTAATTTACAGCTAATTTACGTAAGTTTGTTTTCATCAAATACCTTTTACTATTGTAATTATAAGTTTTTTTTTAGAATTGCGTAACTTCCATGCTTTATTGTAATAAAATAAATTTTGATGGTCAAGCAAAACATTATAAATAATTATACATTTTAAATGATATTACAGAACTACTGGAGAAAACTTATGGAAGTAATTATATTAATCATAACTTTTATTTTACCCATAGTTATGATGCATACTTTAGATTATGTTCATTTAAATGATTTTAAAATAGTATTTTAAAGATTTTTAAATTTATTTAATAAGTAATAACTTCATAACGAAGACATTACAAAGTTTGTAAAAAACAGTTCGTATTGTTGTTATAAGCTCATGACTCGTACTTTTTTAGTTAAGTATTAAGTGGTTTATTAAGTAATTAATGCAGATGCACACATGTATTACCATTTATAATTTTGTACGATGTCTATGGAGAGAATATGAAAATGTTCAATATGTTTTAAAAGCATAATTTACAATTAAAAATCATGTATAGACAATGACTAATATATTTTGTTAAATACGTGGTATCGAAGTTTGGATTGAATTAAGTCCAGAAACATTTATCAAAACAATTTTAAAATTTTTAAACCAAAACGGAGATCATAAAAATCAACAATATGTGAAGGTCATCCATTAACTCGGTTAAATAACTTATAATTGGTCACTCATCCAAAGCAGTTAATAGTTACCTACTCAACCAGCGATATAGTTTTAAAGTAATTAGCGAAGAATATATTGTTTTTACAATGATGTTTTTTTCTTTTTCTTCTTTTTTTTTTTGTTTCATTGTGAACATTTTTTAGGATATAAAGAATGCTTTATTTTAGCCCGTTCGACTTGAAATTTATACATATCATTAAAATTGTTTAACGAGTTTACTGCAGAAATATCAATCAATTTTGTGGAAGTTATGGAACTTTGAAATTTTTGTTATTTCGGGCGGCCGTGTATTTCTTATGGGAAGGACAAATAATTACGGGAAACGTGTTTTGTACACGTCGATTTAGATTTGGTTTTTTGTTTTTTTGTGATCACTATATCAAGTATGAAAAACGTATGATACCTTAAAAGATAGGTAATTGATCCGAGATGGTACTTCACTTGAAGCTTTTTTTGAAATTTTGATAATTTTTGGGGTTATGAGCAAAAAACAAAAACGGTCAAATTTTTTAAAGTGCTCCGTTTGACTTGAAATTAATATATGTCATTAAGAAACGTTAAACGAGTTTACTGTTGAAATTTCAATCGATTTTAATAATTTTTAAGGGAGTTTTGGAATTTTGAAATTTTTTAATTTGTTATTTTACGGTACCTAGTTCAATAAAACCTCTAGTTTTTATGTTTCAGTCTCTAAACTTTAATACAGTCTAAAAAAAATAGTTATACATACGTGGCTTAAAAATTTAAAAAATTGGCTTACACAATTTTGGTTTATAGCCGATTTCACGTTGTTATTTTGTCGTGAAACTCGTTATTCCGGGCGGTCGTGTATTTCTAATGGGGGGAACAAATAATTACGGGAAACGTGTTTCTTACTCATCGATTTAAATTTTTTGGTTCATAATATCCAAAATAAAGATTGGGCCAAGCTGAAATTTTTATATAATACTAAAATAGGAATGATACAGATTTGATAAAAGTTTTTATTGTTAAATTTATTATTATCAAAACGTATACTATAGTCAACTGAGCTCGCTTAGAATCGTATTTTTGAAGACAATGATTTATCGTCGCCATTAACAAATGCTTAAGTATAAGTTTAAGTAAGGGCGTTAAAAAAAGATAACTTTATTTGTGTTTTTGTAGCTACCGAAGAAGATGTTATGACGAGAGCATATTTTCATGAACGTATGTCAAATAGTTAAAATAAGGGTTAAATGAAAAATATATATTGAAAATTAAATATATATTAGGGATATAATAGGGTTTCTGACATTTGAGTTTTTAATAAGAAACGTAAAATTGTTGATTTTATACTTGTACAAAACAAAACAACAAATAACATTAGTTTTGAATTACACTGCACATTTTAATCAATTTGTGTATAATGTCATTATAACGGACTTTTTTCACGTAACATAGTTATAGAAGCGGAGAGTCTAAATTACAAATATGGCGATACAGTTCTTTCCTGGGCTATAATAATTTTGTATTGCAAACCACATTTTGACACTTAACGAATTCTGTTTTCTGAACTCATAAAATTTTGATAACAAGGTAGGTACGACTCTGTAGGTTTTAATAGCCTGATTTATTTTTAGTCCTTATTATAATTTTTTTGTTTTTGGTTAGATTTTGCCTATCAATTTGTATTTAGTTGACTTCATTTGTATATCCCAAATCTGAATCAACATTACCCAACGATTGAATAATAATTTTGTTTAAAATTTTAGTTGTTACAGATCCAGATACAATGGAGGGAGATGATGGTAATTTTTAATACAAGACATAAGCGTATTATGTATTATAATATTATTAAGTTAATCGATGATCAAAATATTTGTATCGGAGAGTAGTCAAACATGTTCCACTAAAACTACAGAGTTGAATACTTCTAGAATCTAGAGTATACTTTTTACATGACGTTCTCAAAATTCATTTAGTTAATTTCGATTTTTTGTCGCAAATTTTATTCATTTCATGGTGCGTGGTTTATTTACAGTGTAACTTTACACTGATAAAATTTTTTCACAAATTACCAATACACACCTGGGGTTATAAGAAACTAATATTTAAGTACAAGATATGTACTATTCGCATTGTGTGTATGCTTAAAAAAAAAAAAATGATGATTTATTTAATATTATCCTGTTTAATTTGTATATTTTATAATAGTAGTCAAGTTTTGGTACGTCGTCCATCTTAAGCAATGCATGGAAATAAACTATGGTACGTATTTCGGTAAAGAAGTTTGTATGATTTAACATATTTATTAAGGGTCTTGGTCACTCATGGATTTTCTGACGCAACTAAGGTTATATTTTCTCAATTTTCTGAAAATCGTCCCGAAATCGTGATTATAATATTGAGAAAATACGAAAAATCTAGAAAAAGAAAAAATAATCATCATGGTAAAATCAGTACATTCTTCGCTCCACTCAGAACTTAAAAGTAGGATATGTTAGCTGTTTGCTAAATAGCGAAAAAGAAAATTTATAAATTCAAATAGGTAAATTTTGTCTCAAATATTTTTTAATTCTATACTAGATATCCTAATGCATTACTTCTCTTCGTGTTTTGCGTTCACGATGCAGAATACTGAAATTTTCTTCTTCAAAATTACCCATTGTTTAAATTGAAACGGTAATGTTTAATTTACATTTTGTTTTTATTTACAGATGAGATATTAGACCCCACAATGTTCTGTCACAAATTCCATAACGAAGAGTAGACGGTTTTTTCTATCAGTAGTATTTACTTTATACCATTTGTAGCTACCGGTTTAATTTGAAGTTAAAGAATTACAGTATTTTTATTCTTAATATATTATGGTTATGCGATGTGATAGTTAGGTATTGTGAAAACGCGTGTGTCCACTTGAGTTTTTGAAAACGAATTTAAATATAATCCCATCACTGATTTGAATATCGAATTGTGCTGTTGAGTTTGTGTTTTTAACCACCTATTGACCTGTAACAATTAGTACTATTTTTTTTTTTTTGACACACTGTCTTAATAATTTACACAACGGCATAAGAATCATGGAAGTGATAACATTTGTCTATACAAAGATCCTTAGTAAAAGAATTAACTATACATGTTTATACGATCAATGGTAAAAGCATTTATCCACGCCCCTTAAGGGTACACTGACGACAATCGCGATCTGCTAACATCGTATACGAACCGGGCGAATTCTTTTGGCGTTAATTTTTAAAAAAACTTTTTTTAAACAGTTTTTTGTTGTTGTTGTTGTTCTGAATGGTCAACTGTATTCCAATAATACTATTGAGGACCATAAAAAATGTTCTTTTCTGTACTTACGATAAAAACATTTTAAAAGTATAAAATATTAAAGTCGTGAAAGTTTTTTCCCCCACAAATCGGTTTTTGAGCAGTATTTTTTTTTTTATTTATTCAAACGGACGGAACAATAATGTTTAGTAAAACATTAAGTACAGTTTCGTTACGAAATTTATTGAATCGTTACGAAAAAGGACTTTTTTTTTAAAAAATATTTACAAATCACACGTATCTGAAACACGAAATTTCTACCATAGTATAAGTGCCGTACGTATTACAATGAGAATTCATAGGAAAACCAAAGTGTAACGATGATGGTCAAAAATTTGAAATTAGACATGGAGCGATCAATGAAAGGTACACGTTACATTCAAATAATCAACAGAAGAGGCAAACAAAGAGGTAAGTTTTAAAATTTTACGGCGTACTTGAGATTCTATTTCTCTGGTTATTCTGTAACGTCGTTTTCAAGGAGAATCGTGCGTATGAAATCGGACGAGAATGGAGAGTTTTTTATGATGAATAATTGTGTTGCGCGCGTGTAAAGTAAAATGAGCGTGCCGATCAGCACGCGTCGCTCACTATAGAGCGGGGCACGCACGGGTGACGCCGCACGTTACTCACAAAAATGTCGGAATTCAAAAAAAAACTTGACCAGGCCTAATCAGAGTTTTACAGTTTTGTCGGGCTTTTTAGAAACGTTAATGTTATATTCGGTAGAAAGTTTTCGGTTTCTCGTTCTCGGCAAACGAATTTACCGCGACGTTATTACTGTAGACAGTAAACGTTTTGGTTTTTAACAATCCGTAAAAAGAAAATTTGCCCGTTTCATCTTCGTTTTGAGTTGTTCAACGGTTTCTCGACGGAATAGGTCAACAAAGCGTTGAACATCCGAGTACGGGCGATAATTGAAATCACAACCCACACATTGCGAGTCGTCGTGTGAGCAATATGATGAGGTGAGACCGTTTGTGTCTGCGAGCCAGTTTTGTTTGCTCATCTGTCGCTACCCTCGAGTTAAAAGAAAAACACGCGGCTACTATATAAACGGCGAAAACGACAAAACTAATCGCGACGGTCGATAACGCCGCGAAAACTGCTGGTCAGTCTTTGCGGCGGAAGAAGAAAAGCCGTTATTACAGAACGTTTCAGTTTTTAATGTCTGACAAATTGATTTTTTTTTTTTTTTTTTAGGTTAAAACTCAAAACGTTTAATTTTTCTACAACGGGAAATTCGATAAATTCGGATGATATTTTTAATGTTGAAAAAAAAAAAAAAAAACAATCTAAAATAGCGGTTTCAAAAATTGTTTCAATAGTAATTTCCAATGAAGATATATAATCGGTTACGTTTTCAAACAGAACGACTTTATTTGTTTCGTTTTATATTTTAGGATTCAATATATATGAGACACATATTATCAAAGTAATAGTATAAATCTTTTGGAATTCATGCGGTTATTGCGTTTTTAGTCAGTGGTGTATTTGTATAAGTAAAAAGTTACTTTATAGGAACTACAAAGCTAAATGGAAAATTCAGTAAAAAGTTTTAGATAAATCGTAAGTGTAAAATGTTTGAGTAAAAAAAAAAAAGTAATGGTAAATGAGTGTATCAAACGTTTTAACGTGAACGTTATATTTGTAGCTGAACTGTAAAGGATGTAGTAATTAGTACTTAAAGCGATTGGACTCTAAGATCTTGAACACAGTCAATTATTACGTGTTTGTTTTAAGTCCTCAAAAAAAATGTTTCAAATCAATTTGTACAGTCACACATTATTACTATGAGTTTCATAAAATTGTATTTAATAATTTTTTTTACATCATTAAGCTTAATATAATATTTTTGAAGCGAATAACCATTAATTTTTTTTATGTAAAACGTTGGACGGTACCTTCGAAGGATATTTTTAAGCATATATCAAATACCGTTAAAATCATTCGGACAAAGTTGAATCTTGATGTCCTACTTTAATTTTTATCAATATAGATGCTGTATATGCAAATAATTAAATTTTCTCAACACTATCAAACACTATAAATGACACATCGCGCATTTAGATTTAATCAATTTAATAAAAATGTAAATACATATTAAATTCATAGAAAATAGAAAATACCTCATGAAATTACGTTTGGTTCATGAATTAAATTGTATATCTAGTAATTTAGATTATGACGTCATAGTGGAAAAAAACCCACGTACAATTTGTATTTGAAACCAGTTTAAGAATATGCAAGAACGATGTTTGGAAAAAAAAAAAAAATTAATAAGTTACAATGTGTATTTCTATATATAAATATAGGTATTCGAATGAGGTCAATACTTGAGGAGGTTATTTATCTTCAAAACTCAAGTATATAAAACTTACCTGTATTTTACGCGTAAAAATGAGTCATACCGTTCTTAGAATTTTATATTTACGTATGTAAACAATTGTAAATGTCTAAATCGATATCAGATTTCAAAAATTTTATTAAAAAAGCAGAAAAATAAATTCTTTTAGAATGATAAAATACAGTTTATTGAAACGCACTATTGATTTTGTTAAATTTAATATTTGATTACTATACAGTTCGTTTAGCATTTGGCATTAATGTAACATAACGGTAGATATTATTTTAACCAAAAACTTTGCAACAAATACCAAAAAATTTTTCATCGATTATCATTTGTTTGTTTATAAAACTTAACGGTTTGCGTATGACTTTAATATTGTGTAGCAGTTGTATATGATCATTCTTTATGATTACCATGGTGAATGCAGAGAAGTAATCAAATTTACCGTTATAATTTACAACTAAATTACACCATTTTTCAATACTTTTTTTTTACGCTTTC
Source organism: Hormaphis cornu (assembly GCA_017140985.1). NCBI lineage: Eukaryota > Metazoa > Arthropoda > Insecta > Hemiptera > Hormaphididae > Hormaphis > Hormaphis cornu. Next base: position 19,041,657 of record CM029358.1, on the reverse strand, counting down.
AGAATCTATTGGGCAGATGTTTTTAAAATTTTGTTATTCAGATAGAAAATTTTGTTTTGAATAACGTATTTAATTTTCAAATCTTTAAGAACTTGTTTGTGTGAGTTTTTTATCCGAAAATAAATCAAAGGTATAACCAATTTTCGGTAATTTTCCAAACTTAATCGACTAAAAAACTAAAATTGTGACTAAAAATTTCCTAAATTTTTTAGTGACATATGTTGCCAACTTTGTAACTTTGTATTAGTGTATCAAAACTTTTGTGGAAAATTACAGAAAAAAATGGAGGTTTTCAAAAATGTTAAAGTTCGCTCAAAAATTTTCGAAATCACTTGAAACTTGTATTATATTTAGTAAAAGTTTCAGTTGATTCCGATCATTATTTTGGATGTTAAAAAACTAAATCGATCATGTCAAAAAACACGTTAGCGGTAATTTTAAAAATTTTTCCTTAAATTTGCTAAATGTTATGATTGTAACATTATAAATCGGAGTATTTCTTATTTTGCACAAAAAAAAATAAAAAAAATATTTTAAAAACAATACATTTTTCGCTGTGCTCCGAATTAAAAAATAAAAACATTTAAAAAACAAAAATAGGGAAGTATGAAACTTATACGTAGAGTTATACTAAATAAAGTTATAATAAATGAGTGTATCAAATTAATTTCCTATTGATACGAATCCTTGAAAAAATCGTGTGGTACTATTATTTTCTATATATTTATCCTTCGAATCGTTTTGCGTTTAACTTGTATACATATTTTAAATTTGTGTACAACGCAAATCGTTGGAACGCAATATTCGTACTATTAAAATGGCTAAATATTCGATCGAAAGTAAACAGGATTCTCCGTTTTTCTCCGAGATAAATAACAATATTATGAACAATATGCATAACCTTGTCAACATTTTTTTGCACCCGTCATCTAAAATTTTTTGTTTAATGGAAAAAAAAAACGCCTATTTTCAATGATCTTCCGTTCTAAGTTTACGGAAAATACCCGATCATTTATTGTGTGCGAAACAAATCGTACTATCTCAGTCGTGGGTGTATAATCGCGAAACGAATCCGATGATTTGACCATCATGATTGTATGAATCAATTATTACTCGACACGGTAGTCGAAATACTAACAGTTATTAGAATCGAAACGAATTCAGAAGATCACGACGAACACATCACTGCGCGTAAACAATTTATGAACACGTTTGGCGACGACCATCGATGATTTTCATGTCAATATTGGCCAAAGAATTAGTACTATTATCGTCATCTGCAGCCATACACACACACACACACACACATTCTGAGCTTATAAGCACACATAATTTTTTAGCTCACACAGTATGTTTATATAGATACACCGAGTAAGTACCGTGTGGCACTCGTAAGCGTCAATTAGTGGGAAAGTGGAGAGAGCTGAGAGATTATTTCGAACGCAAAATAAGTAGTTATATCGTATTCGTACATAGCTTATACCTATATACATTTTTCTTTTTTATCGTTAAAAATTACCCTTCATTGAATGTTGTTAAATTATTTTTAACACTTCAAAAGACTGAGAATCGTAAATCAATTCCATTAAACGAAGAATCGCAGTGTTTGCGAGCAATCCAGCGCTTACAAACGCGTAACGTTGATCTACACACTTCGAAACCAGTGCAAAATCATTCTACTGAGTATAATTGTTTTTACGTCGTTTGGGTGTTAATGAAAAATTTAGTTTGATTGAATTCGAACAATAGTGTACGACTAATTCGATCCAAAGTGAAAAGAACTTATCGCCATCAGTCTATACAAATACGATAGTGTTATCGACGGTCAGATAAGTCACATCTTTATTTTCCTTTCTGAAATTGAGTTTTCCGCGTTTACTGATTTTTTTGGGAGGGGGAGGGGGGAACAGAAAAATCCCATAACTGATACGAGAGTGAAGATAAGTTTAAATCGATTTTTTGTACGTGCGATTAAATACGAAATAATTTTTACACATAGCCCATCCCGAACGATTTTAAAAAGTCGACTTGTCTGGTTGTGGCCCGGCTAAACACGGATTCGGTCGGTATCGTTCAGTGGTTCGCTATTTGTTTTCAGTCACTGTCCGAATACACTTTGATTTCTGTTTCTCTCAAACGATCGCTCGGTGCTCGTGTAAGGACTCGAGCTCTGAATGTATTTTATTTTTTTTTGTCTAAGACGTAAACATCACGAACTAAACGCGTATTTCCGGGCTACAGCCTTGAATCGAATAAAAACAATTTAATGTTGGTAAAAATTATTACATCATTTCTACGAGAACATGCACAACGGCATAGGTGTAGTACGTCACAATATTATTGTGTATTGTGTGCATCCTACGAGACGTGCGGCTCTGTACCGGCCGTCCGTCGTGACCGATCTTTAAACACGCGCGGTGAACAGAGCCAATAAATAAAAACGTCTGTTTAGTATTTAGTAACACTGTCCAATATGTTTCGCGAGTTGGACCTTGATAATATTTTTCCTTATTTCACCAAAACATTAATTACTATTATTAGTTACGATCGCGCGCGCTATAATGTTTTGCACAGTCGGCAATAATAATAATAGTCTAGGGCTCGGATTCGTATGCATATTTTTTCTGTTCATTCATAAGACACACCAAGTTAGAAAAAGATCTGTTTTACACCGTTTAAAAACGGCGAAACAACAAAAAATTTTTGTGCATATTTTTGCAACGTCAGATTTTTAGGGCGTAATTTACGATTTTAAGGTAGTATTTTACGGTTTTGATAAGACTATCAAAATAGTAATATAACAAAACACGCGCGCAAATAATAATCGTCAATAACTTTAATAACTAATGAGTATAATAAATAATAAATGATAAATAAAAAGTAATATTTAACAACTTTTTTTTTTTTCGACGACACGGAGTGACGATGAATTAGGTCACCGACTGTTTTGATTGGGCAACTGGATAGGAAGATGTGGGTTCGACGTTCTGTAACGAATTCGTAAACAACGGTTTATTTACGTAAATAACACGCTTCTAATCCGACTCGGCGAGTCAAGTTCACTCGACGAGTCGCAAACGTCAAAATGTTTTGTTTGGCTCCAAAATGTCTCAACCGTATGAAATTTTTCATCACGAGCAGTAGCCGTTGTGTAAAAATTTCAATTTCTTTGTGCATTTTTCGAAAAAGAAGTTGGCCACAGAACAGCAAGACGAGCGTATATTTTCGTTCATAAACTAATTACGCTTGAACAAAACATTTGTGAACGCAGTGTTTGGCTGAAAAACTTGTTGGTGATGACCGATTTTTTATATTCAACACTTAAGGAAATTTTATTTGGACTGTATTGCATTTTTGAGACTCTGTACCTAATGAGAACCGAAGATTTTACGAAACAACTGAAAATATTGACTAATTCCTAAGCTTAAAAATTCTGAAAATCACTCTAACGTTGTCTAAATGTTTTTTTTATTTATTTACCACGCGTTCTGTTTGCCAACGCATTAGCATGTAGCATATACGTAGCTATAATGTATTGTATAAAATCAGTTTTTTTTTTTTACTAAAACGTATACGTCACGAGCATGCTGTTCGGAGTGTTCTCGGTTTGTCTCCCGTTAGTTCCTTAGAGATTATAGTTTTTTTTTATATTCAATTTCGGTGATCGGTGTTTCAAAACGTTTTCAAAAAAAAGGCGCGCGAACTGGAGCATTCGTTCTGTACGAAAACATCGTCACAAGTATTAAAATTTCAGACTTTTCGCCGTGAAGTTCTCCGAGATTCCCAATTTTTCGTTTGTTTTGTTTCTTCGGGATTAAACTCGAAAACGTGAAATATCAAAAAAACCGAACCACCTCCCCTATCGTGACTTTGAAAATCGGAGGAGCGTTCCTTCTGTAAAGTTGTTGACTGAAAAAAAGAGAAAACGTCACTGTAAAAAAACGATACGTTCTTCGCCGAAGCTCAGAATTTCAAAAACAAAACAAACATCAACGTGAAAACAGATAGGTAGGTAGGTACCCGCTCTCAGAATCCAAACACGTATTATTATTATGCTGCCTGTCGCGCGATCGGACCGGTTTCTTCGCGTCAGCGAATGATCTAACGGGTAATTCCAACGATCGCGTTTTATTCGCTCGACGAAGGTCGACGACGTATTGCCCCGGGGTGTTTGAAAACGCGTACGTCGCATTTTTTTTTTTCGTTTTTTTTTCCACACTTGTTTTTTTTTTTTTACGGATGCCGTCCGTCGAAAACACCGTCGAAAACACCGTCGAGAACCCTATAAAACGTCGGCCGTCGGGCCCGTCGCCGTCAGTGTTTCAGCAAGCACGTCACGGGAACAACGACGTTACGGTTTTAACACGAAAAAACAATCCAGAATTCGACCGGAAGAGTCACCATGAAGTCCTACACAATGGTACACGACTTGCACTTGTTCGTTTGTCAAAACGTTCGGTGTTTCTTTTTACATTCTAGATCGGTAACGCGTGTTTGATTAACGTTTTAGGTCGTTTTCACGTTATTCAGTGTTCGCCCTGTCGGCACGGGCTCTACGTAGTAGGTACATCGCTCCGACGTTTACGCGATTCATTGTAATCCCTCACAATCGAATCGGACACAGGACGATAAAACGTGATCCAGCAGCGCTTTGAACAGCGCAGGCGTGGCGAATTTCGAAAAAAATTCTCAAAGGCGATAAAATTTAAATCCGTCCGTTCTGATATTTTCTGATTTTGGGTATTCAAAAAAAAAAAAAAAAAATCGCGGGGTTGATATGCGGTGAAAAATTAATGCGTCAATAGCGTTACACAACACGGAGTTGTTTGTCGTTAAAACAAACTTTAAAAATCAAACAGCCGTTACGACCTAACCTAACACCATTGCAACTCCTCGCTCTCGCAGCCATACGAATTTCTGATGAATTATAAAAAATCAAAAAACACTGTTATAGATGTTCGCGTTGTGTATCGTGGCCCTCGCGATAATTCAGCACGTTTCGGCTGAACCGGCGCCAGATCGCAAGCACGGCGGTGGATACAACAATCACGGTGGCGGTGGTGGACACCACGGCGGTAACGGTGGATACCACGGCGGTAACGGTGGATACCACGGCGGCAATGGTGGACACCACGGTGGCCACGGTGGTGGATCTCATCACGGCGGACACGGTGGCGGATACAATCACGGTGGACACGGTGGTGGATACCATCATGGTGGACACGGTGGCGGTCACAAAAAACATTATTGAGTTTAATCATCTTTCACGTAACCGAATCTTGTAACTGTGCAATGTAATTAATAACTATTAATAATTAATAGTTTGAAAAATTATTTTTCAAAACTATTTAAGACTCGTACGGAAAAAAAAAAAAAAAAAATCTGTTGTTTATAATAATTATTTCTCTGAAACGTTGCAAAACGCCAATAAAAATATAAAAACATGGCACGTTGACGAATGTAACACTCGTTTCAATTTTTCACTTCTTTGAATATCGCCCGAAAGAGTATAAATTTCATTCGATGAAAAACGTGAAAATACATAACAGATCTGTCAAATTAAAAATGGCACTCGAACTTTAGAAAATGTAAGTTTCAATACCGTTTGTTTTCAATTAGGTACCTACATAGTGATGTTGTTATTATTGATATTGACAGACACGGCAAAAACTTATGAGCGTGTTAGAATTTCAAATATATTGCAAAATATCAGTAATATCGCGACAAACCGATTTTCGGATCGTATTTGAACTGGTGAGTTTGGAGAGGTTTCGATACACTTTTGGTAGTATACATTCTGTACAATTAAGCTCAAAATTTATAAAACTGTAACGATATCATATTGATTTAGAAAATAAACATTGTTTTTCATTTAAATGTACCTTATACGAATGCCCTTCTCAAAAAAAAAAAAACCGTGATCCATCCAAATCAGTTTTTAAACGCTCTGCTAGTTTTCTTTTTTTAAAATTAATTTCTTAGTTATAGACGTAAACGACGGCTGTGTTTTGCACACGGTTATCTACTGCACCTTTACCGTGGTACCATTTTTTTTTCAAAATTGTAATCACAAAATAAATGACCAAAAGGATGGTAAGTTCAATTACGCCAGAAGATAATATTATTCTACTAATATAACGACAGTATTCCGAACATTGGCGTTATAGTATTCACAAACTGAATACCAAATGAACGTTACGGTAAGATAGCGACTTAAAATTAAACTATTATTTTATTTAGGGTTGGTTTTACAGATAAACTAAATAGGCCAAATATTAGGTCTGACGGTGTTTATATGCAAATATACCACTTATACACGATTGTACCGTGTCCTAATGGACGTGCATGTATAATATAAGTTGTATTTAAGGGAAACGGGTGCGGCTAAATTTGTATGAAAAAATATCAAAACGCAAACGCACTTTTCAGAGTATGTAATATGCCAGTTTTGAAAAAGTTTGTTTTGTTTGGAAGAGTAAAACCTCTTCTAGGGCGCTCGTTTTCCCGATTTGGCGTTTTTGTAGCGATACTAGTACGATTTGAAACTGAAATTATGAAAACTCGAGACGTTTTCAGATAAAGTTGTACTACTGCAGGTATGCTAGGACATAATTTAAATATCGGCGAAACGAGCGCTTTTCAAGATATTTTTATACATAAAAAAAAAAAGAAAGAAAAATTTTCAATTACGTTTAGCGGTTAACTCGAAAAGTAAATTCAACTAAACTACATATTTTATCGGTGGTTTTGACGAAGTTGTTGTGATACGCCGGTAGATTACACTAGTTTTGTCAGAAAATCGACGCGGTTCAACCAGAAAATAAACTTAATTTATTTTCCATGACATTGTATTAACCAAACATTTTCAAAATTTGTACAAGTCAAGAATTGTGTTCTATTGAGAACTAAAACAAACTACCGTCGTAGTATTGGTACCCATACGTTTCCGACCTATAAACGTGTAAAGTAACAATAACACTAAAATTCCTTATAGCGATGAAAAATGTCTTTTTTGTATTTACATAATTTTATGCGCAAATTTAATTTTCCCTAAACGAAACTAATATAAATGTGACTAACTAATATAACTAACAATAATAAATGTGCGTTCTTTATTTTATCGGCCCGAATCTCACGTGATTTCATTTAAGAAATCGGCGAATAATAATTATGGTTTGTAAAACTTTTATGGGCTGCACGACTAATCCTGGAATTGTGCGGTGGAAGCACGTGTAGTATTCAGTTTGAAATTTCCACAAACGTTGGTGATATAAAAAAATCATTGTAAACGCATATGACTCTTAAACGATTTTAGTTTGTTACTAAAAGTCTGACCAACAATGCCATTGACTATATTAAACACACTGTATCTTCGTTTTCAAACAATAAAAACGTTTTTATTTTTCAAACAACGTTAAAAAGATATCTGAAAATACGTTTTTATTGTGCGGTACAATAAGTAGACAAACAAAACACAATGACCATTTTACAAAGAAGTGGAGGGAGAAATGAAAGAAAAAAAAATGTAATAATAATTGTAAAAATAGGTCAACAATAGAACCGAATCTACTTAATAAAATTAAATGTTATAAATCGTACGTCATGTTTTGGCTCGACATAGTAAAAATAATTATTGGTGACTGTTAGAACCGAATGGTAATTGAAAAGTATTGATCGCGAGGAAGTGTAAAATAATTTGAATTGTAGAAAGATAAAAATTAGTGTTATTGATAAATTGTCATGATTAATATTCAGTTCCCGGTTGACGAAACAGATCGAAATACGACTTGCAATATTTTTGATATTTTAAAATAAAGTTGATAATACTCGTTTCACTGTCTCAGCATTAAGTAAGTAATAGTTTGACTCTCATTTAAAAAACCGCGACGTTAGTTTGAAATTTGAACCGCAATCCAGATTTAAAAAGATAATCGTTGTAGACAAACAAATAATACTTTTTAAAATTAAAAAAAAAAAAGGTACGTAGGAAGGAAAGAAATAAAGGAAAAATCTAAAAAACAGAAAGATAGATAGGCAGTAAATTCGTGGTCGGGTTAGAAGTTGTTTTGCGTAACGATTACGCTTTGGGTAGGCAAATATTTTGGAAGTAGTGATTCAAACCTAATTACTAATATATTATTTAGTACAGTATCAGAGCGAACTCGGTTATCTCTACGTCATGAAAAAAAAAAAAAATTAACGGAAAATATCATCAATATTAAAGGCTATATTACCTAAAATACAATTTTTTGAGTTCGAATATGATAATAACTAAAGCCAACAATTATATGCCCTAAAAATCTATAAAATATGTATGCAGTTATGCCCTAAAAATTACCAAAATATGCCCTTAAAATATGCTCTAAAAAAAAGTTATTGTAAAAAAATGATTAAATGATTTATTTTTTTTATGTATTATACAATTTATACTATAATAATACAATATTATTATTTATTGCCAATGAATAATGATTTACAAAAATGTGTGATATTAAAAAATATTTAAAATTAAAAAATTAAAATTAAAAAACAAAAACATTAATCAGATGATAAACATTTTAATTTTTACCCGATGTTATTACATTGAACAATTAATGATTTGTATAAGTTTTCAAACAGCATTGAGCGTCGGTTGTCCGTTAACAAATTTTTGTAGCGTGAAAAGGAACGTTCTACATCAACGGATGTAATAGGTGCGTATTTATAATGTAACAAATCGTTGCTGGTCAAATTTTCTGGAATACCTTCTAATGTGGATACTTCACCGGATAATACTTTAGAAATTTTCGTAAGAATATGAAAACCATTATTTTTTTTAAAAACATCTTCACATTTTTTATTAATATCAGTGCCATTTGTACCACTAACTTCACATATTTTACTTCGCGCAGTTTCTATTAATTTAATTGAGTCAGCTAGTAAAACATTCTGGCTTTCTAAAGATGTTATGGTAGTTGGTAAAAATCCATAGTTTGAATAAATAAAAGTTAAATTTGCTTCAACTTGATCTTGAGAAATTAATTTTTGAACTTTGTCTATTGAAACGGCGTCTTCAGGGTTCAATTTCTGTATTACATTTCGAATAGCTTCTATATGTTCGCAATAATACATTGAAGCAGAAATCCATGTACCCCATCTTGTTAATATAGGCGTTGGAGGCAATGGTATACCTGGAGCCTCAGTTTTAAACAAATCAATACGACTTGGCGCTTTTAAAAATATTTTTTTTGTGTTTGAGACAAGTTCGTCAATTTTTGGAAATTGACCACGAATTTTTTCTGCCACCCGGTGTAGCCCATGGGCCACACAAGTAACGTGGACCATTTTTGGATAAAATGCTTGTAAACAATTAGCTGCCTTGACCATATATGGAGCGGCATCGCTCAAAAACAAAAGTACATCAGGATGTCGGATTCCATTAGGCCATAATGTAAAAAGAGCTTTATCAACAATTTGACATATTGTAGAGTGGTTGGTTTTTTCGAGAATACCGGAAAAAATTAAAAATATTTTACCTGGTTCATCGGCATTTAAAATACCAATAATTACGTTTGCAATATAACGAGATTGTACGTCAGTAGTTTCGTCGATCGAAATCCAGATTTTCTTATCAAGCACTTCTTTTCGTATGGCGTCCATTGTCTCATTATAGCACTCATTGACATAGGTACTTCTTAATAAAGATACTGATGGAATATCTTTATGCGTATACTTTTCCAGAAACGAACGAAAATAGGTATTTTGTAATTTATTTAATGGTATATTGGCTGCTAACAACGTTTTGCACAAATCTTTATTGAAAGAATTAATTTTTGATGTAGTAGGTAAAAGTTGTTGAGTCTTTTGTTGTTGGTCGCCGAGTCGTTGAATACCACGTGAGTGCTTAGACGTTTTAAGATGTTGTAAAACTGTAAATCGTTTTTCACATGTAACCTTTGCCTCACATATTTTACAAAACAATATATTCCCATCCGAAGAAAATATATTTTCTCCAAATTCAGAGATGTAACTATTGATACGACTAGTGTTGGAAGTTCTCACTTTCGGCATTTTAAAACGGTCGATTTAATAACGCACCACACGAGTATAAAGACCGACTGACGACTGTAATAGGTGCGATATAATATAATATGATATTTACCTGAAATAAATTATCTCTATGCGATACTGTTACCGATATACGGACATATAATTGTTGTAAGATTAGATAACCACTTTTCATAAATGAGCTGAAGTATCAATAATAAGGTATATGAGTGAAACAAATTAATATTTTGTAATTCCCGAGTTTTTAAGATCTTAAATCCAAAAATATGCTCCAAAAATATACTAAATGCTAAAATATGCCCTAAAAATGCAAAAATACCATAATATGCAAAAATATGCGAAATAAAATTTTGTATACAGCATCGTTAGGTTATAAAACAAATTTTGGTATTAACTAGCTATTTTTTTGACCAACCAATAAAAATATGGAAATGCATACAAGTGTTGGCCCTAATAATAACATATTGTGTTTTTGAAACAAATCATGCAAAAACTATCAATCGATACTTCAACACTTTCAAACATAAATAAGGTGTAATTAATTTGTGTTGAAATTTTAATCAATGTAGAAACTGATAAATGAGCTACAAGTTATAACTTGTTGCTAAAAACAATTTCTCACCCAACCTGAGATTTACTACTCGTAATTTTCTTCTTTTTCATTTTTCTCTCTTTTTTTTTTTTTTTTAATTGTTATACTCCGTTGACTACGTAATACTATACCGTTAAAAATAGTTACCCACTCATAGGTGTTACCTGTCCCGCTTTCCAAGTAAATACTTCACTTTAAAATAATCAAAGTTTCGAAAAACGCTTCAAATAAAAGTACCATGCGCTTCCACTTTCCGTAATTCTAAGTGCTGTGACATTTTGCAAAGAGGAGACGCTACTCCTCTGCGCGTCAAAGTGTTTACAGAAAAAAAATCAATACATTCCTTGGTGCGCTCGGAATCTTAAAACGGGTATTATTTATGAACTGTGATACGCGTGGAACCAACGTGAAAAATGAATTATTCAAAGTATGTGTTTGAAATAAATTTTTAATCGTTTTATTTGTTTGCTTTATACGTTATTGCGTGTTGTGTAAATATTATAATGTGTTAATGCTCGTTAATAATACGCAATACGTACTTACTTTATACAGTCATACGAAATCTTTAGTAAAAATGTTTGTGCTATTGAATAATTCAAGAACGCACAATACCACGTTCTACCTCTTTCTATTCGCTTTTCGACGTTTTCTGCTGACACTGTGTTTATTTTCGTTTGTTATTATTTTCAAAAATGTAATTTAATGTCTCGCTACAGATTTGATTTCTAACAGATTCATTCGAGTGTGATTTCTTTTTACGTAAACGATTCGGAATGCTTTGGATAAAACATCTCGTAAAAACGAAATCCAACAGCGTTGGCGTGGTTAGATGAAAAGGAAAAGTAATCGTTATCACGGTGTAACGTTTCGTATTTGGATTTTTGTTTTCTCGGCGTAACTCGGATTGATTCTTTTAGCTTTGATCTCTAGCCCATGCGCTCGTTCGAGTTCAATTGAAACGTTTTAGAGAGCTTATACCGACTACAAATCAACAGATCGTTAATGAATGAACACGGTGAAGCAATCGATCGTGTATACTTGTTATTTAGTGTGATTTTCGAGTTTATACACTCTAGCTTATCAAATAATATATCATATAATAAAGATGAAAAAAGTTTTCAAAAAGTTGCAGAACACTCAATTTGATTTTCATGGCACAAAGGTAGTTTTAAAATATTTGTTTTCGCAAACACTAGAAAAAAGTAAACATACTCGGAGAATAGATTTCAGGCATTTTCGGAAAAATTCAAATAAGGATTCACCAGGAATCAGTATAATGGATGTTGCGAGTTCTGATATTATTCTTAATATGATTAAAAATGCCGAATGATTTTTTAACATCTGAGAATAACATTGTTCAGTATTACTATATAAATTACTATTAAAATTTCCTTTAACGTTTCTCAATTTTTTAATTCCGAACATCAACACATACTGACAAACCGTTTGCACCTAAAGACTATTAAAAAAAAAAAAACCGTTTGAATTAACTGCAATCGGGCGTAAATACAAACGTTGAATTCATTATTGAAATTACATAAAACATGATATCTTTAGTTAATTCAGAGTGAAATTCTTTTAAGAAACAACAAAGTATTTTTTCAGTTTTGGTTTTTATAAATACCGATGTTTTTGTTTTTTTGAATAATTTTCATTAAGTTTGACATAAAATATGCATACTTCAATATAAATATGCATAAAAAGTTGCTATCAAGAAAAAATCAATTGTTTCGAGTGGTTTACTTCTAAAACGTGGTAGCATTGAAAAAAAAAGTTTATTTTTTTGAAAATACTTTCAATTTTAGTACAAGAATAATTTTTATATTTTCAGAGATTTTTTAAGACTTTGCGTCTACTTATTTTACAACCAAACCCTGTTTGATCAAGTTTGCTCAATAAAAAAAAAATACCTACGTATTTTGATCATGTTGGTTTTATCATCGGAAGAGTTGGCAAGAGTTTATTAATGCATGTTATTGTTTCTCACTACTATTAAATAATTTGGTTTGTTAATTTATAAATTTTTCTATTTGTAACAAACTATTTACCACCGGTCGTGTCAATAATCGTCGCCAATCAATAAAAGAAACCATTTAAATTATTATTTTCACAAAAATCTCAATTTTTTACAGGATTTTAGTCGATTTTTCCGATTGACGTTCTACGCAGAAAATTTTTCCGCCTGAAACACTGAACACAGGTTTCGGCGTTTTTAAAATTGTTCTTTGGTCCAAATGCATATTTTATAACGAAATCACGTCTCCGCGGAGCTACCACAGACCCGTTTCAGCCGTTTATTTGACATTTGTGAAGTTTTTTTTTTTGCGTTATACAATTTTTCATTTGTTTGTTTGTCGTCGTCATATGCGATAAATCAAATACGTTTGGACGACGACTCTGTGAAGGCCGTCCGTATAGTTTTGTTTGACACAGTTATACCTTCATTGGTATACCCTATATCGCTGATCTTTTTTCATCGATCCCTAAACACCAACTGTGTAATTATTGATTTTTAAAATTTTTAACTGAAATATTAACCGCGGAGTTATTGCATTTCAACCGCGTTACACGAATCGTCGGTGCAAATAAAATATTTAGGAGAAGCAAATGATAACGGAACAAACTTTAGTTTTTTCCCCAGTTTTAATACTATTATAAAATGGTATCATTATTATCGAGGATATATATATGATAGAAAGTCACGTTTATTTTAAATTCAGAGCACGTTTCCTGTAATTGTGTCCTCTTGTCAGTTGACATCGTAATTGTTTTACAGCTATGTCTCAGGTCACAACATTTTTCCAAGTTCTGGTGTCATCAATGCACGTTTTGTGATAAATACGATAGTCTGCATCATAATAATCGTATATTATCATAACTGTTACACCATGATATGAAGACTGGTGAACGTAATGATATAAACCGGTTGACCATTATATTCTCGAAATGTTTTCTTCCACAAAATTTTTCCAGCTGGGGCTTTTCTGCCACCTCCCCCCCCCAAAAAAAAAAAAATACTTCTCTATAAACTGCAATCATTCGTTATCTATTTGACTGCGTTGGTCGTCGTTCGTTTTAATCGAAGGACGACGACTAATCGTAAATTTTACCGAAAATTGCGAACCTAAATAGCGAAAAGAGGGAAAACGAACGAGAAAAATATATAATGCGAGAAGAAAAACGATATAATCTCTCCTCTGATTTATTGCTCGCGCGCACCGGCCGCGCACATCGGCCCCGCCGGTGGATTTCGAAACTTTTCCGCAGCAAATTCTCTTTCGGATTACGTACGGATAATTAACCTTTTACGCGACGAAGAAAACGCCGTGGTTACGCAGCGGACGATATCTACACTGACCATTAAAACTCGCTCGTCAATTATTACTTTTTTTTTTCATTTTAATTTCTTTTTTTCGTTATTTTCGCGTTACGGTTTCGACGCTGACACTCGCGCGTTCCTTTGCCGTCAACGCAAGACGTCTTCATCAATCACCCGCTAGTCGGATTCGGCCGCAGATCGTTCAAAAAGACAAAGACGAGCAAACCAACACCGTTTCGTTCGATTTTATACGAGCGGTCAGCGCCACCGCGTGACGGTTGACCGGCCGACGAACCGTTTCCGATCGCAAATTTGTATAAAATATGGAGACTTTGCGGTCAGAACTCTGCAGCGGCCACTATCGAGAGGGTCCCGTGTATGAGAAATGTCGGCGGAATCCGTCCGGGTACCTTCGTCGAATCGTGACTACAAAAAGTGTCTCGTTTACATTTACACAGTTCTGTGAAAATGAAAATTTTTATTTCACACGGATACTCAAAACGAACGGAATGTACGAACGAAGAACGCTCGGTCGATTTCGAAAAATGGCAAAATGTGTTCACATAAAACTGAAGGTGTCTGCACGTAGGTATTCGTAGGTATACGAAAAATGATGTCCGACTCAAGTCTATCGAATTGTGTGGCATGTGAGTTTAAACTTTTGACTTTTGATGCCACAGCAGAAAGGAATCGCGAACAGGAAGATTAGGCGTGATCCAATGATCAAGGTGGATACAACAAGAAGTCAACAGTGCGAGAGATAACGTTTCCTTCTGGGAGCATATGTTAGGGATGACTAACGTCGATGTCGTATTTATGCTCGTACTATAAAAACACACATAAAGCTTATATTGTATTAACGAATAACGTGAGACCATACGCTATCCTTATTTAACTCATAACCGTTCCGATTAGATTTCTTAATTTTTCAACGAGTACGATTTTAAAATATTCAAATTCAAATTAGGTCGCTGCTATTGTTTCTAATCGTGCGAAATATTTGTAGCCGTATAATATTGTGTGTGATCAGACCAAGAATACGTGCAAACATTGAATAATACGATAAAGACGATTCAGATTTGTAAGCTAAACGAAATAATTAAGTGAACACAACTGAATTTGTCGTATCTACCTAAACGTAAAAAAGTCGTTACTTCCGTCAATTGGAAAAAATGTTTTTTAAGAATCGTTTTTCATCGATATTCGCTACAAAATGCACTTACATAACAGCAATCATCACAATATTATCATAATATGTATATATACATGGTTTCGTTTAATATATGTATATTTAGACCGACATTAAACATTTCTCTATAAATTGTACAGCATTCCGCGGGAAAAATCTCTGACACGTGATTGATCTGAGGACTCGTTGCCCCGATGGCGCGGGTTCGTTCGCGAACGATTCCAAGGGTTGAACGAAGCACTGCTTGAACTAATAAATGTGCAACAATGACCCTATTTTGTACCCTTGACTGATAACCGTAATAAAACCGATTGACCACGATGGAAATGTGTTCCATAATGTCGTTCGACGCGAAATATGTTACACGAGCCGAGCACCCACCCACTTATAACGGTTCTATTGATACGTTTAAAAAGAGCGATGAGACCGATAGAATTATATTGTACGGAATGACGTCAGTGTACACATCCGACGAGAGTATTATTATTCGATGAAAAAATTACATTATAAAAATGTTTTCAAAAAAAAAAAAAAAAGATTTTAATCTTTGGGATCAATCGAGCTAAATTAACACGCGACAGTGTTATATGCTCAAAGCTTTTGGGTTGTAAATTGTTTTTTCCTTTTTTAGTAAATTTTTTCATTTTTATATAAATATTTTTTTTCTACAATATTATTTTCATCTTTTTCGTCAGCATTTCTTTCGCATCATGAAAGTCTTCTTAATTAGCATTATCAACGTTTTTGGGGTATAACTTGAAAAGTGGGCGAATTCGCAAAAAAATTTTCAACCAAAGTTCACCGGAGTCCGTATGCTCATCAGTAGAGGTACTGACTTTAAAAATATTATCCTTTTGCCCGAAAAGTCGTTGACAAAACGAAAAAACGTCATTGTAAAAACAATACATTGTCGCTCAGAATCTAAAAGAAGTTAATCGTTTAACGATCTGTTAAAAAATAAAACTTGTCCGATGTCGAAAAATATCGCGACGATATTTGTACTTCTCGAAACCTCGTTAACTCGCGTGTCCACCGCGTATTGACAACCTCGCGCGAAAATGGTCATCAGCAACGTTACTACGGTTTGACGTGCGCGTTCAATTTTCCCGTCTCTTTTGTGTGCTCTTCTGGGTGATTATTTTTCCTTCACTAAATCCCATAATGGCGTAAACAATCTATTTTCGTTCTTCATACGCCATAGGTGGTGTGTGTGTTTGCGTGTGTGTGTACTCAATTACGTGAAAAAATAAAATAAGATATTATTATCATTTTCATACGTCGAGACGCGACCTTTCGGTCGCTATCCGCAGTATGTGCAGCACAAACTTTGTAATGGAATTACTTTCGACCTTGCTTGGCCCGTCAAAACGGGCGCGGCTACAATTTTTATGAAAAATTACTAAAGCGTAAACACCCCTTTTTATACAGTGGGTGTGTAGTAATTGGCCAATTTTGAAATTTATTTTTTTTTTTTGTTCCAAAGAGTTAAATCGTTTCTGGGGCGCTCGTTTTCCCGATTTTTTTTTTTAGCGATACGTTTAAATCGAAGTTATAAAAGATGACGGTATTTTCAGATAAAGCTGCTTTGCGGTACGTCGCAGGACACACAAAATCGTCAAAACGAACGCTCTTAAATGTATTATATTTTAAAAGCTTTTATTTAACTTGCTCTGTTGTCCGTCTGTCTGTTCATGCAGAATCTTAGAAGTCAATTTTTAACTACTTGCCGACGAGATAAATGCTTGAAACTTTAAATATAGCTCGGAAGTAGATGACAATACAAGTCAACATTTATATGGTCGCGTCATCTTGCGGTAAACACCCACAATACACCATAACCATAACATAATGTTAATTTAACACCCGTAAAAATACTCCAAAATCGTTTATTTGAGATTTCATTAGTAAAATAACATTTATGTGCTTGACAACAATATTACAAACGATGACCACATTCGTTACACCGACTGTTACGCGATGTCGTCATATAATTTAAAAATGTTGATGATGACAATTACAAGACTTGCGTGATGCCAAAAAAAAAAAAATTGAAGACCAAAATAATATTGAATAAAATTAAAATGTTTTTTTTTAAAAAAAAAGGGTTTAAGAATATAATTAAAATAAGAAAGAAATCATTTACGACTAAAAGCTTTGGGAGTGAGCATACATAACACTGTCGCGCGTTAATTTGTCTCAATTGATCACTGCCAAAGCTTTTAGTCGTCAATTATTTTTTCTTTCCCACTTTTTTTTCTTTTTCAAATATTGTATTGTTTTTAAAAAAAAAAAAACAATACAATATTGCGATTTTCCTACATCGTAAATCTAAGTTCTAAACTAACAGTGTCAAAAGGCCATTTTTCCTATAAGCATCTGCCATTTCCCCCCGTCATTTCGCTACTTTTGGGCTACACGTAGCTCTCAAAACTCCTCTTCGTCGTACAGGTGCGCCCTCAGGACTCCGCGGTGTTTTCGGCTGTTTCGTCGTACGCGAGCGCAAACGGATTATACCCGTTATATAATTGTTTGCTTAGCGCGCGCAGAATCGAGAAAATCCCGGACCGCGATGGTAAAACGGGCCGATTATCTCCCGAGGAAACGATCGGTCAGGTCCGCTCTCCGACGGCGGCGATAGGTGTTATTGATCAAGGTCGGGGGATTATCACACGAATTGCGCGTGATTCAATCGATGTCAACGTATTATATCGCGTACACATTATGTAAACACCGCAGTATCGTGATGACGAAAATAATAATAATAATCGTACGCGTTTTAACGATTTATTTGACATTTTTGGGGGAAAAAAAAACTTCCGAATCGTGTTTATGTAATATAGGTATTTTGTGTTTGATTGTTTTTATCCACTGAAAAAAAAAAACAATAATCCAGGAAAGTTTGTTGTTCTAATTCAAGCGCTACACAACATTAAAACTAAAAAATTAGTTACTTTTTAAGTAACTTTTTTAGAACTTTGTCGTCGGTATTATAAATAGTTTTTTTACGGAAACATACGAATTAACTCGAAAATTTAATCACTTACTTTGATATTTTTACAACACCGGTCCAATTCTAACTAGTTGAAAATATTGACGACGTTGCCCAGGCTCGGGTGTTGCGGCGGATTGACTTTTTTTGGTGGATCTGAAGTCGTATTAGTCTAATGTTTATACGCGAAACCCGGAAGCAACGGATCGCTTGCGAGGGTTACCCGCCGTATTCCGAGCGAGCTCGGTGAGTCGATTTATGCTCGATGAGAGGTTTTATCCGATTTGGCTGCGGACTTTTTTTTCCCCAAACTTTAACGATGCGCTCAAAATCTAAAACACATAAAATATCTGTCTTTTCTCGTTTCTGTAGGATCGATCGAGCGATCGGTCCGCTTTACTTCGTTTTTTAACCGCTCCCGAACAGTCAGGAAAACGACCCGAGCGATTAATCCGTCCGGGAAAATTTGCAATCCGACAGAGTGTGGGAGCCAGGTGTCCCGTGGATTATTATCGATGATTACGCGCAACGTGCTGGTTACGTTTATAATAATAATAAACAATGATAACGTCTAAAAAAGTATACAGTGTAAAATTACACGACAAGGTATTGGAATTTAGATCAATTGCGTCGTACGTTATTACATTGAATTTCGTAACATTCGCCGCCTAATCGTGGCAGTTTTAAATAAGTACAAATAATATTATAAAATAATACAATACGATATATAGCACCTAGTGTCGTGTAACAACGATTATCATATTTATTCGAAGGTTAGAGTGTTTAAGCGTTAAAAATACGATCTTGAGGAAGGTGAGAGGACTTATTAACTTAAAACAAAATGTACTACCTACCAAACAATTTTCTTCTGCGCGAGAACGCATTTTATTTTGCCTACATAGCGTGCCGTTCAGTTGAGCACATAGTATAATAATTATCGTTTTTCCCTAAACGATTTGCAAATCATAATATGAAAGCACCGAGCAAACAGCGTACAAACATTTTTTTCCCCAAAGTGGCACCGTCGTGACTGTTATTATAATATTGAAACTATTATCATGCTAAAAACATAAAACGTGAAAGGTATCGTCGTCAAATGTGAAATGTAAATATAGCTTGTTGAATGATACAAAATTTTAATCGCATAAAATTCGTTGTACTTAAATTTGATCAAACTATTTTTAAAAATGTATTTAAACCGTGATTATTCAGAATTTAAAACTGCGCGCAATTTTACAACTTGAGTGGATTTTTTTTAAAAATATTTTTCCACCAAACGCAACTTAATATGGCTTGCTGAAAAATACAATGGTTCCGAGGTAAAACAATAATTATTATTATTGACTGCTGTATGTATACGATATATTACTGAACACGATTCATGGTGTAACGTTAAAGGCGAGGACGAAAAAATGCATCTATTTGTCAACGGGTTTCGCATATATTAAAACCGTTATAACGATACGAAATCGGAACAAAAACCTTCATGAGCGTATTTTACACTTGGCATTTGAAATCCCTACTGAATTTCGAACATAATATTCGGTGACGTTACCATAAATCCGATGTACAAACAATTATAGAACAACAATTTCAAAGCAGCATTATGTCGGATGGTACAACGTCGATCATCTATCGGTACATCTAAATATTAATATTTTGTGTTTAGCATTAACAATTAAAATGTTATTACTTAAATATTCAAATGCTCAGAGTCGCGTATAATTAAAAAATTCTACGTTTAAAATCCGCCAGCGGACGTAAAATATTTTGTTGCGTTCGTTTTGCTCTCGTTCTAACGGAATAATAATTTAGCCGTGAACATAACAGATGTACGTGTTCATTGTTGTGCACTATTATCAGTGTAAATAGTTATTATCAAAATCTACTATGTTTTCAAACCGTTTCGTTTGATACATCCTATAATAATAATTATTATTATTATACTGTAGATTTCAATAACCGTTCGTTTGTTCGCATTGTCAAAAAAGCATATTAACTGGGCAAAACATTTTCCTAAAACAGTATCGAAACAATATTTTAGTTTTGATGACTACAAAATGTATTAAAATTTTTTCTTCATAAAAATTACTATTCATTCTTGAACGAACATTAATATTTCGGTTTTACAGCACACTCGTTTTCAATCGTACTCTCGTATATAGTTTGTCTGAAAAATCGTTACACTTTTACGTGTTAGGACATTCGTTTTTTTTTTTTTTTTTACCTCGCTTTTGTGAACACAATATCGAAACGAAATTATTTTTCCCCTTCGCCGTTTGGAATTTCTTCATTTGTTTAATATTTTTTGTAGAAGTGTTGTAGACTGCGTCGGCAAAATTACAAACGTCTCTAGAGAACGGTTTAATGTAAAAAGTGTGAAAAATGCAACGATTCATCCATCTCGCACTATGAGTGGACGCAATACACTTTCAGTCCCAGAATTATTTTTTTTTGGAAAACAAGAATTATATTATTGTGTTTCCAAAACAAAAATGTTTTATTCGCACAAACATTTACAACAAATTCTGTATCATTAATAATTTATTAAATGCGTGTGTTTTACAGGTACGTAAATAAAGTTTAAGATGATGAACGGTAATTAATTGTTTTATATAAATTTAATTTTTTTTTTCTGGTGAAAAATTGAATAATATAAATTTTTACTTGCGTTAAAATAAAACACTATCACATTGTAACGGTATACTTATCGATATATATATATATATATATATATATATATATGATTTTCCATGTAAAATAACTTTGTTATTAATAACAAGTTCGTGAGTTTTGACACATATTGCGCATCCAAGTTTGTATAGAAACATTGAAGCACACCTTCGAAAAACAACGAGCTTATTATTAAAAAAAGTAATTTATTTTTCATAATCAAATAAATTAACCAGGTATTTGGTTTATAGTTGACATTTTGAAGTTTTGCTGGAAAACTTTCAAAAGTTTTCATTTGTTTGTAGAAATCAACCTATTAAATTTCTATCCGTTGGTCTCGTGCCGTTTTACATGATGAGAAGTAAATTAAATAAAATGTCGTTTCACAAGCGTCCTTGAAGACGAAAGAAACGTATAGAGATGACCGTCATGCTTAAAAAGTTTGTTTTTTTTTTTTTAAATATTTTTACCAGTCTCTAGGTAAAAAAACTTATTGTTGGAAACGTTTAAGTGGCTTACAATCAAATCGCAGAATGATCGCAAATGTATACATTTTATATTTTTGTTATTATTAACAGACATACCCTAAAAACAGCTATAATTATTTGTCTAGTTCAAATAAAGTAAACACATTGCTGTGATTACGGAAGAAAATTCCATGGATTATAATTGATATTTAATTACATTACATTTGGACAAAAAATAATAATAAATTATAATTATTGTTTTATGTTTGTCGGTTATCACAGAATATTGTAGCTAAATTGATTAATTAAAAAAAAAAATCTTATACGTTTTTAACCACACGTTTTCATACCATTCGAACTCAACGCGTATCATTACCATTGTGACCAGACACGATAGCGTTGATTTTTGGTACAAGTAAATTTTCTGATCCGTAAATTGACTTTTATGATTATTTGTGTCATTTTTACATTTGCATAAAAGTACATATTAATATAAAGGATATTATCCGTTTATAAGGTACATATTACGTAATAAAATGAAAATTTTTTAATTTATTTTATAAAAATGAGTGTTTTGTGATTCATAGATGCGAATTCATTTTGAGCGAGATAAATTAAACATTATATAACCAAAAACTTTTGAAATATTCATCAGGGTAACTAATTTTCAAACAGTTCTTTGAAAATCACCAATTATATCTCTATGAACCGTTTTTATTGTAACCGGCCGAACATCGTGTAAATATATTATAAATTATAATACGTGCATTTAAGCGCAAGTTGTTATTCAACTAAACAATTAAGGAATTTCTTTTCATCAGCATATTGTTAGCTGCAGATACATACCTAAATACCGATTATGAATTCTGATCGCGTGCGTATTCCAATTACCTAATTCAGTTGGTAGTAAAGCCTTGTACATAAAATATCCACCATCGACGTAGCTTTATTATTATTATTATTCACGGAAGTATTAAGTATTCTGGAGATTTTTATAAAAATAAATTATAATAAATTTAAAAATGATTAAAACTTCTGAAATTTGTATCACGTATTCTTTAAAAGCACGTGTTGTACGACGTGTTTAAAATCTAAACAATGACGCAATACCGTATTAGAATGTGGCTAATGTCACGACCGTTTTGGGAGATGGATACATACAGAAAAAGAACGCGCGCATTAATACACAAAATAGTTTTAGGTATCGCGTAGCTCGGAATCCGCGTTCTGAGATGCTTCGATGTGATATGAATTCGGAGAACTGCAAGTTTTGATGAAAAAACTTTCGATCACGTAGGCACTAGTAGTGTAGAACAACCGTGACGTGCACCGGTTACTTGCGATTTCTACGTAAAAACGATTTGCGATTTACAAAACTTATTGTGTTCCTGCGTGCCATTTGTGTCGACAAAACTGGCCGTTAGTATGGCAGAAAAAAAAAGAGGAAAAAAAAAGAAAGGTACCACGGTAAAGGTGCAGTGGCGACTACGCTTTGGTTGGGTCATATTGGTTTCATAGTTGTGGTTTATCCGTAATATTTGTAACATATGAAAACAACGATAAATCATTGCATTCCAAAAAAACGACAAACATTATCAAATACTTTTTTCAATATTTTCTAACGCATTAAATTAATTTACTACTTACATAAAAGTTCGAAAACGACTTGGAACAGTTTTTTATAATGACAGTTTGATATCGTTATAAAAGTTAAGCCGTTGTGATGCTAAATTTGGCGATTTCGCCATTTTTGTCGTTTTTGGCGTATAACTCAGAAAACAATCAAAATATAAAAAAGTTCTCAAAATAACATAAAACTTAAAGCCAAAATCCTAACTTTTGTGTAGTTTTTAATGTAACAATTGGAGCACTCCTCCCATCCAAAAACGTTATTACAAACCTGAAGATTTCAAATGTTTTGCCGTGAAATGTTCGATTCATTTTTGGCTTTTGGGGTGAAAACCAAAAAGTAGGGAAAATTTAAAAAAAAAGCTTCAACCGAAGTACTATCGGAGTCCATAAACCTTTTAGAGAAGTTACTGACTTTGAAATCGGAGCCTGCCTTCAATACGAAAAGTTGTTGACAGAGAAAGAAGACATCATTGTAAATACAATGTATTCCTCGCTCGCCGCTCAGAATCTAAAACACAGCGCTGGAAAAATCATCGTGATTTTATAATTTTTAACAGTAGATCACAACAATTAGTGTAGACAGACGTATTATTTTACTTTTATACAACGTACGATAAATATAATATAATTAAAATTATAAGTTGTTTCAATTTTCAAACGAAAAAATCGGCACGGTCACATGTTTCAACACCTGCATCCGAAGAAAGTCGATCAAAGACAAAAAGTTAAGAGTTGAAATGAATGTTTTTGCGGTACACTGGTGATCACTGTAAAAGCAATACATCCCTCGCTCGTCACTCAGAATTTAAAAACAAAAAGAAGTACATTTTTCCGTTTTTTAGTCTAAGTATCCAGTCCGTTTTCAATAAAAGAACTGCATTTACACTTACTAATTTACTAATTAAACTTACTACAGTAACTATTGTGATTCGCAGTCGTTAATTTATGTATACCTAACGCTTTTGGTCGAGCCGAATTCAACGTTGTTCCTGAAGTCGATTATTTACCAAACTCAACCGATACGATCAAACAATTATAATTGTTCGTGTCAACTATATTACGAATTAAAATCGCAATGATCGTATAGTCTACGTCACTCAGGAATAATGTAGCTTTCTGTTGGTGAAAGCATTTTCAAAATCGGTCGTATGGTTTTAAAGCCTATGACTACGGATATAGGTAGAGACGATTTGTGTAGGTACCTATATCATACTTATTATAATTCATATTATCGTTATAACTCTTAAGTTATACCTACAGCTTACCTTTCTCTGGACGTATTCTGATTACACAGCTCGCTCAGGATCGTTTTTTTTAAGGCAACGATTTATCACTGCTATCAGATATTAAATACTACATTCGAACTACAACATCAAAATCAGTGACCCACTCAAACCATAGACGCTACTTCGTCAAACTCCTCACACGACCTTTATTTATTTCGGCTTTGTATGACTCTATTTTATGCAAAATCTAAAAAAACCACTATTTTGTTGATAAATACTTTTTTAAAAATGAGAAACGTTCCCGAATAATTTGAATGTCAACTCTCTAGAAACACGGTCGTTTATAAAAGTATCTACAGCACTGACACGAACCGACATGAAAAACAGATGGTCGTACATACCTATATGTTACAGGCGAATCAACTCGAAACGCAAACACGGCCCTCAGGGGAAGGCTACGCGAACTATCTGTAAAATTAATTTTACAACTATGTACCTTTACAGCCAACTGACATATCAACGGCCGCAAATGACCTGCAGAAAACGTTATGGACTTGCGTTACTTCTACGAAGTAATATTGAAGTAATTCCGTTAGAATTAAAACGAAGCGCCCGGGGGAGTTATCGAGTCGCATTATTGCGACAGCGAGAACTAAAACTTTGCACAGACGATTTGCACGTTTTAATGGCAAGCGAGACTTTTATCTTTAAAAATTTTGTTATAAATCACAGTGTGATTTGCGGGTTATATTACGATATGAGAACTCTGGAACTTTTCGAATGTTTTATGTTCATTGAAAAATGACTTTTCAAAAAACACTACGGTTACTGCGCGTTATTCTTGAAGTTTTCCCGAAAGAAAGTATAATTTTTTTAAATCCCAACGCAGGTAAAGAAACGATTTTTGGTTATTGGTAGTTTGATATCTAAACTATATTAGACTTATGATCAGAGATATTCGTATTCGATATAAATGTTTATATGTGTAAAAAAAAAAAACTTAACAAAAATCAATATTTGTTTAGGGGGTTAAACATTAATAGCATTCGTTGTAAAGTGTGACTTGCGGAATTCGTTTATATTTCATGCGATTTTTTGGACATCAAACGCTAAGAATTTGAATTTACAGCTTATTAGTTTACTACTGGAAGGTACATTATACGTTAATGATAGTTTTGTTAAATTTTATCGTACGGGTTTGAAAGTGTCGAATAAATTTTGATTAAAATACATTTAAATAACATAAAATAATCGGCTCGAACCATACTGAGAATTTTGTCATGGCGAGTAAAAAAGTGTCTTCCGTTGAAATTCGAGGGTTTTTTTTATGAGTAATCAAAATAAATGCAAGAGATAAAACTCAGTTTGTACTTATATTTTTTTCAAACGACGCGAGTTCTGAAAAATTTAATTTTTACGTCGGCCGTACGACGCGTCACCGAGCAGCGGTAGACTTATACAGTTTGTGTACACTCGATTAAACCTACAATTGGACGTATCCGAAAACCGACTACAGAGGATCTCCGCGAACCGAGTATTTAAATTGCGCGGCTTGACAGAATAATTTATGAAAAATCCTCAAAGAAAATTAAATCGATTGCATGGCTACGTTTTGTGCTTGAAGCGAAATGGTTATTCGCTGTTGGGGTTTTAATCGGCAACGGCGGGGAAAATAGCGCGAAAAACTTGTTAAAAAGTCAATGTGTTTAACTACACATTTGACTTACTTAATGATAATAAACATTTAAGTACCATCTAACTCGGTCGGTTTGAAAAGTATCGTTGCTATTTACATATTAATATACGAATATTAAGATCCTGCTAAATTGAAAAATTATTTTTTAACATTAATTAAACTAGGTAGTGGAAGCCCTTGACATTTTTGATTTTGTACTTACTGTAAATACTTCCACATAATTATACGAAGATTCAACGATATTTACGCACTAGTATTGCGATACGTTTACGCGAGTACTCGTGTGAAACTTATTAAAAAAAATGTCTTTTTCATTTAATTTTTGCGACGTTTGATGATGGTTTTTTGATTCGAACGAATCTCCTGGTGGGTATGAAATTTTCTATATTCATTTATAATTGAACTGTTGTAATTAAAAAAAGTGGACTTATTTTTTTATCAATAAAACATAGATCAGCGAAAGAGTCAGGTACGTGAAAAACTGTTCTCCCGACTATTATAACGCGTAATGAAAAGTTTAAATTAAAATTCGTAGAAATAAAATAAACGGTTACGATAAAAAAAAAAAAAAAAAATTATAAAAATAGTTTTAAACGATCACGGGACATTTAATGTTTTGAACGTTTTAAACATAAACGCGAGGGGAATGATTGTAAATGCGTAGAAATATTTTATCGAGATACTTAGCGTCTTACGGTGAAAAAGTCATTTTTCGCAGCAAATCGTTGTTCGGTTTAAAAAAAGCGTTTTCAATCGATTTGTTTTTTTTTTTTTTTTTTTTTATAATATAAACGACGACATTACTGACGCCGATCGTATTATTTGCTCGAGCTTTTCTGCAACCGTTGGCCGTAATGTATTGTAAACATAATTTTAACGAACAAAAAAAAAATTTAAAAAAGCGAATAAAAACATTTTTTTATTCGGATCTTTAAAGATATAATATATTGTACACGCGTGTAGTAAATTATATTAAAACGCGTCTAGAATTGTTTAAAAGCGTATTACGTGCACACCAGTCGTTTTTAACGTTAATCATAATTATCATCGTAAACCCGTTTTCCATTTTTATTTAAAAAAAAAAAAAAATGGACAAAAAGGTAAAAACAGTAGTCTACAATAACTTTTTTAGCTCCTCCCGGAGAAAAATATTTATCTGAGGACTTAGTCTCGTGGATGCGACGACTGTCACGACTGTCAGCTCACTTATCATGTTTTTTGTTTGCTTCAAAAAAGTAGATATAGTACTGTTGTATTACTGTTATTGTCTCTTACTTTCAAACGTCATGACTTTAGAAGACTTAAAGAATTTGATACTTATGCTATGGTGTAAATTTTATTTCTCGTATTTTGTGCAAAAAAAGTCAATACCCAAATGTAAAAAAACACATTATTCTATCATTTTTTTAGAAGTTTGAACATTAACATATTGTTACCTTAAAAATACGTCCGAAAATGTTTTCAGTAATTGGTTGATGATTGCTATTTTTCCGAAAAATTTATCAAATTTTCTCGCATCGGCGCATGTGTCGCATCCACTTAGCAAAATCAACACCGTAGTCACGATTCTAACATACAGATAA
>CM029358.1:18976176-19009244 GCA_017140985.1 Hormaphis cornu | reverse complement strand
AAAAAAAAATCTTTTAAAAATGAGTATGAAGGATAAAAGTAGTTTTACAAACCGAAAAGTAACGATATGTAAAAGTGAGTGTAGTTTCGATTATTTTTACCGTTGTAATCTGATGTAACGTGTTGGTGTTTGTTTTATAATACTATCACTCACATGCACACGCAGCAGACGTTTAATTATAACTCTTAAATTAATCTAAGTGTCACTTGTCCAAAACCTGACTGCGTCGAGGTAAATATTATTGATGGCACTTGAAAGTTTACGCAGACGGGACTACACATATATATATATATATATATATATTTCATAATATATAAGTTGTAATGTTTAACAAAGTAGGGTTATATTCAGGATGTGTTTGAAAACAAAACTATTACCACCCCGAACGTAACGTCGCGCTTAAAAAATAAAATCTATAAAATTACATTACACTCGGCAAACGAAAATTTCAAACTGTCGCGTAGTATACTAAACAATTTTGTTTTTGCGTGAATTATTTTTCTGTTTAATTTGAAAATCACTATATATATATATACTATATTTTGGTGGATACACCTACACTCATTGAATGATTGATAATTTTATAGGATTCGTCAAAGAAATTATCTAGATAATTTATAACCAACTACGAATAACCCATTTTTAAATTTCGTTTTATCTCTGAAACTGTTGACTTTCTGAAATTTTTTTCACCGCGTTCTTTTTATAAATATGGGGATCTTAAAGTATCGGATAACGTGAATTCCGGTGGTTTGTGTTTCGACGGAAAGGATATCGGTGTTTTGCTCGTAAGTATCGCGCTAACAGAGTCACACATAAATCGCCAGACGTTTCAAAAACATTTCACGAAAAGGCCGTTGCAAAGAACGTTATAGAAGTTGTATTTTAGAGAAAAAAAAAAACGATGGTTGATAACGGGTTTTTAATGGTGTTTATTCGTGTGCGGATATGCGTTTCATTAAAAACTGTGCATATTGTCTCATACAAACATTCACTTTTTTTTCGTATTCGATGTATATTATTTATAAATAGTATATAATAGCAAAAATAACTATTTTTCTCAGAGCTCTCAGAGTTTTATGTTTGTTTTAATGATTTATTTTGAATACATAACAACAATACGATGATAACGATTACACGATATTTGTGACTTCCACGAAGGAAAACATCCATAAGGTACTTTTTATAATATTCTTATGTATACAAATTTAAATGTGGTGTTTTCACAGTTGATTCATTGAAATGATTGTTGATATCGAAAAAAATAATACAATACAAACTACATTTTGGAAACGTGTTATCGTAGATAGACTGAAAATGTTTTTTTTTTAAGTCGCCAAAATGAATTTCACGGCATAATTTATACTTTTTTTTCTGACAAAAATGAACTTCGAGGACAGGAAAAATGCCGTCCCATTTATTAGTCTCGTACGAGGAGTTAGGTGCAAAAAAAAGAGCACGGCAAACGGATCAGAGTATGAAGACAGCTGTGACGAAAACAATGGATAAAAGAAATGAGAGACGCCAAGTGACGAAGATGAATGGTCGGTATCACTTAAAATAACATACATTTTAAAAAACTCCATATATTATTGTCAAATTATCAAAGTAAAAAACAACTAAGTATTTAGCGTATAAAATATATACGTGTTAATACCGTATGGGTGTTTGAAAAAAAATATCTTACCTAACTTGTGATCTTTTTTGTTGATTTCTATACATTTTTTCCCCGGTTCTAACCGAAGACGGTCGTTAAAATGTAACCCCCTTCGAGTCTAAAAATTTATACTCATATATAAGTCTGAAATCATTTTGAGAAATAAGACTTAACTAGTTGACTACGGTTTTGTCCAGTACAAACATGCTTTTAACATTAAAAATAATTGGAAAAACAATACCGTTCCTAAAACCGCAGTTCATGCAGCAACTCGTCGAGTTTAGATTATAATTTTTGCGAAATCTGCAAAATACGGTAACATTTGATATTTGTGATTGAATAAACTGTGCACAACGTATTATGTTTTGGTAAGTTTTAATTATTATTGTTTTAGACGCTAAAACAACAAGGTTGCTTGTTTAGTATAAAATACGGACAGTAACTCACCAGGAGTGTGCGAATTATTACAGTGTTAATATTCAAAGCATTATAATTTCTAGTTATTTTGTTGAAAAAATAGTGAATCATTTGGATACAAAATTAATTAACATAGCTGGGACTTACTTGATTTGACCATTTTGTACTTCGGTAGGTCATATAATACTTATTGCTTACGAGAATATATAGATACACATAAATGGTATTAGTTGCCTATAATTGGGAATATTTTACAGATTTTTTCACCACGATATATTATCACGATGGTCCAGGAAAAGTCCAGTTTTCCCAAGTTTTTCTAGAGAAATCGGCTGCTCGCGTCAAACACATTTGATGATTCGTATATACAGTGCTTCACAGTCAACGAATATCAAATTAAACATTTTTTTGAGGCATTGCCTATTGCTTCGTACGCTTGACAATGCAAATATTTATTTATTCTGATAAATTAAAGTAAGTTATTTTTTGTGCGTTAAGTTTTTATACGACAAAAGTCTGAAAAGTTTAATGATCAAGAGACCATTAGAAGGCTGGTGTTTTATGGCGGATCTTTTGTGAAATGCGTTCACTGTGCGTACACACGTTCGACGAATTTACATTATTTTCTTCGACGAAATAACAACACGGCCATGCCAAACTATTTTAACACGTTACTTTTAACTTAAAAATATGATGAATATACAGGTTTTTCTTTTGTTTACTAAAATCGCATAACCCATGTGTTCCGACGATCCTTGACAAGCAATATTGGTTTTGTGGCTACCCACGTTATTGTTACAGAACGAATGTAACTGTTAAATTTTTGATTATTTTTATGTTCAATAGAAATAAGTGTTTATATAGAAGGCGATCGTAAGTTGTAACCAAACATTGTTAGTGAATTGCTAAAAATTGTTTTTTCACGTATAAAACGATTACCAACAATATTTTTGAACGGATTCCCAAGGGATGCCAAATGATAATATTATATGTATAAGTTATAAATGTATTGAATTTGTGTGATGTTTTTTTATCAGACAGAAAAAGTTCTATTTAAAAATGTTTATATAAACTAATGGAATTATCAACACGGTTGAAGTCGATATTGATTTAACAGTATGTATCGTACCTGTAATTTATACGGTCAATATTTTCAGTATACTAATGTTGCAACAATTAATATACATACACGAAAGAGCTGGAATTGTGTAATTTTATCGGTAGATTCACTATTCGTATGGTTTATATTATATTTAAGTGTCTTGTGTTAAAAAAAAAATTGTATTGCATTATTTCAACTTTTTATAGTTAACTATATAATTGTTGCAAAGTTAAATTTATTTAAATTTTTTTCGTTATCAATAGGAACCAACAACCAAACCTAATTCCTTTAATTTGTTTTTATTTTGATCATCTATTTTCCTAACTACATAAGCTGAAAATACTATAGATTTTCCGTTTTATGACTTGTGGAATATGTTATATAAAAAAAAAAAATTAATTTTTTTAACTGCGTTAAGTTTATTTCATTTTTTATTTTAACTTTAAACTTATCTAGTTAATTTTTTTCCGTTGTTTACTTTAAAAATTTAGCCGAAGGCGGTTTAATTAAATCAGTTTAATTGTTCGTAGTTTTTATTTTATTTATAACTTGGCCAACATTGATAAAAATAGTGAAAATATTCAACAAACGTAAAACTATTATTATTGTTACCGAGTTTTGTATTCATGAAAAACATTTTTATCCGTTCCAAAATAAATGTCACATTTCTCAATTTTATTAACTCCCATAAACATTGTAATACGAGGACACTTGAAATGTTTTCAATGGGTAATAATAGAGGGTCATTTTACAAACGGTTGTAGTGTGTAGACACTGGGAAATTATTAAATTTATTTTTTGAATTATGCAAGTGCAAACAAAAATTATAAATGTTAAACTGACTAAATATATATATATATATCTAAATAGGTCGAGACAAAAAAAAAAAAAAAAATATTGCTGTTCGGCCGTTGTGAATATTGCCAAAACAAAAACAAAGTAATCCAATACCCAAGTATTATGTATAAAGCTTATACGTATTTGGCTCCTAATTCCGAATATTCAAATAGTTTTTGAAGCATTATATTTGTATATACTTACTATGGGTATTTTTGATTTCACTTAGTCGTATAATACACGTTATGAAAAATGTTCAAAATAAAAATTTCGATGTTAATAACAATGATAGTAACAAAATTTAAACTAATGATGCATTTAGAAAAAAAAAAAAAATAGTGTTTTCAAATATAAATACAACTGTTTATAGTACGTGTGTTAGTTATATTACTAATTTTTCAAAAAATACACGTAGATGTATATACAATTGATGTAGGTACGTTTAATTATTTATTTTAAATTTCAATACAAAAAATATATCGAATGTTGAAATTGGCGTGAATCACAGTTCGAATTTATAATTGTACCTGTCGGCTTCAATAAAACCGATATTAAAATAATAGGTTTATACTGCAACTTGTACAGAACTCGTAAATACGTTTTATTCCCATATTTACAAAATTCTTTAAATAATTTTTCCAATTCAGTAGTATTTAACACGTTTGTTTCATATATGAACTTAACAGGACGTATTATATTTTATAGTTTTGAACATATCATACGTAATTTTGCTCGTATTTTGAAATACGAAACTTATGATGTTAACACTTTAAAAAAATATATTAAAATTATAAAATAAAAGACGGTTTTGACGGTACTCTAAGTTTTGAATTTCATCCTAGAACAGACACTCGAACGTTTATATCCGTACTTACAAACATGACGTTATATAGCTATACAACGATTGAGTAACGCAATACTATTAAAATCATAAGAATATGGGGTCATTATTATTGAATAATGTCGTAAAAAGTCGTAGGCGAACTCGTAAAAATGTAAATTTTTAGAAGAACACATAATTTGGTGGTTGACAAGCGATTTAGAACATCATTTTTACCCCCTCGAATTCGGTATTACGAACACATATTGTCACGTTTATCAGGAAAACCATATTTATACAATAGGGTTTTGCAAAAAATGTGCACTCATAGTTTTACGGCCGTTTTATGTCGTCAATCACGTGCATAATGTTATAAATAAATATGTTCTACACCAAATAATTCTCATAAAAACGAATGCTGCATTTTTTAACGTGCACCGTTCAAAATGATCATATTTAAAACCGTTGGTGTGAATAATATTTGTACGTAATATGAGACGAAATGTGTACAAAATGAACAGATAAATTAATTGTATTTTTTCAACAATAAAGCCGACAAGCTTAGAGATAAGTGTACGCATGTATATAAATATAATTATATTTTAGTCGGAGTGTAATATAAAATTTTTTGACCAAACGTAAATCAACAACAACAGAAAAAAAAAAACGGTACCACGGTATAAATGCTGTAGCGACTACGTTTTGGGCGAGTTGTTGGTTTCGAAGGCGCGGTTTATCCGTATTATAAAATATCTGAAAACAACGAAAAATCATTTCATTCGAAAAAAACGATTCTGAGCGAGTTATCTAATCTTAAACAAGTTCCGGGTGAAAATAAAAAAGATCGCGAATTACTCCTATTATACATACGTACAAAAAAAAAAAAAAAAAAAAAAATAGTATATTATGCCTACCAAAAACTTTTTCAATTTTTTATAACGTATTAAATTAATTAAGTACATAAAAGTTTGAAAAAGACGTGGAATAATTTTTTACAACGATAGTTATTAATAAGTATTTATAACCGTTCTGATGAAATCTGGATTTGGCGAAATATCAAGTCAAAAATCAAATAATATAAAATTTAAAGCAGCCTAACCTAACATAAACCAACTTGTATGTGGTATTCGATTGGAGCCCTTCTTCTACTCATAAACGTCATTACAAATCAGAAAATTTCCAATATTTCGCTGTAAAATTTTCGATTTTTTCGGTTTTTGGGAAGAAATTCAAAAAGTACAAATAATTCCAAAAAAACTTCAACTAAAGTACCACCGAAGTTCATAAACCTTTTAGAAAAGTTACTGTTTTTGAAAATTCTTTTTGTACGAAAAGTTGTTGGAAAAAAAAAAACACTCTTGTAAAAAC
Organism: Hormaphis cornu; assembly: GCA_017140985.1. Taxonomy (NCBI): domain Eukaryota; kingdom Metazoa; phylum Arthropoda; class Insecta; order Hemiptera; family Hormaphididae; genus Hormaphis; species Hormaphis cornu. The sequence continues at coordinate 19,003,043 of CM029358.1, read as the reverse complement.
AATACATTCCTCGATCGTCACTCAGAATTTAAAACACAGCGCTGGAAAAACCGTCGTGATCTTATCTTTTTAAAAGTAGATTGCAACAAGTATACACAAATATATTATTCTGATTTTATAAAACGTGCGCTAAATATAGTATAAATAAAATTGTAAATCGCACCAATTTTCAAACAAAAAAATCAGTACGGTCACGTGTTTCCACACTTTTATCAGAAGAAAGTCGATCAAAGACAAAAAGTTAATCGTTGAAATGAATGCTTTTGTGGTACAATGGAGCGCATTAAGAGTTGTTGATGACGTTATGTAATGGTTGCGATTGTTTTTATAACTTACCCACTTGGAAACTGGAAACAAAAACAAGGCATAATGGAATATAAATTATTTTAAACTTACACAACTACAAAAGTTTCAAAATGTTTACAGTTTTCGGTCAATAAGAACACGGTTTCAAAACTTCAACAAAATTTTCACAAATACATTTTCCATACACTGTTATTAAATCAGTTATTTTTTTTTTTTTTTTTTTTACCTACAATGTCACTATAATCATATTGCATTTTGTTAATTTTAGTTATTTTTTTCATACAGTCACTCATACAAAATTGGAAGGATGAAACATTATTATTAGAACTCAACCATATTCGCGCATAATATGAAACTTAACAATTTACATTTTGTTAAGTGTATAGACTCGCTGAACATGGTCAGAGTAGTAATTTTCGTGAAAAAACATTTCATCATCGCTTGTTTTCTTGAAACGTCAACTTACACTTCAAAATTAGTGATACTTTCGAAACGGCAACCTAATTTACCAGCGAGATAGTAATGCTTTACATTAGTTTCTATTTGTCCATCCAATTACAATTTTTCATTTGATTTTCAAGACATATTTTTCTTTGAACTAATTTCTGTTGTTGCCGTTTGTCATTTTTCTAAATGCCACTTGGATTCGGGAAAACTAAAAGAAAGTATCAGTTTGATACTGCGTTTTGGGACTAAATGAAAAATCCATAAATTATGCATAATACTTGCTATTAGTGCTACGATATGATTTACAAATAAAATGTTTTTTAACTGAAGTTAATTATGAGCAAGAAATAATTTAAGTTGATTTACAACCAGACGCCGGATGTTAAGTTAAAAATTAAAATTTGTTTGAATTTTTAGACTGGTCAATGCCTGTAGCCTTGAATATCAAGGTACTTCAGAACAATAAAATTTGAAGTGAAAATAAACAGAAAAAAAAAAAAAATCCACGTGAGAAAGATACTTAAAATTCTGTTATCGACTGAAAATACAACATTTTTATGATTATCTAAACACTATGTTTGTGTACGATCCATAAAGTGAGGAGATTTTTGTTTTAGCTAATACAAACGTAAGTGACATTACACGAAACGCATTCTAAAATATAGATTGTAACAGAAAAAATAAGAATGATTATCTACAGCTGTTTCTATACGATATTTCGAACAAATTTGTTTTCCGTACCGTACTCTGTTAAATTAATTTCACTTCATTATTCTTCCGGGAGAATTTCCGGATCGGACATTTCAGAATGCCAGTTTATTATTATAAAAGTTTTTTTTTTTTTTTAAATAGCGTAGTTTTATAATAACAAACATTGTGGAGGACTTCATAATGTTGATGAAGTTTGGCGGGAAGAAACTGCATTTTTTATTCGGTGTTCGATGGTAATAATAATTTACTTAATGTTTGTTACTCAAACAAATATTATAAAGGGTTAAAATGTAAAATAAATATAACTAAAAATAAAAAAACTTCTCGGCCGAGCCGAAGCGGTTTCACCTGAAACGCATCGACGGAACTGAACGTAACTATATACAGTTTTTACGATCAATTTAATTACATATATTTGATAAAAAATAAGCTACTTCAGTAATTATAAAATAATATGGCCATCGGTAAACTTTTCACCTGAACTGTTTTTATAATATTTATGTAAAAAATGTATAGAAAAAAAAATTCTATTACATTTATTCCAAGGAACAACACATTAGTTTTGAATTATGGTATTTTAATTAAACACGAACAATTACACTCAGGATATTATTGAGTATTTAAAATCGAATTATGGTTCTTATATCGCTATTTTTAACTTTTGTAAAAACCACTTAAAAAGAAAAAAATCAAAATGTCTCACCGCGGCCAATCCTACAGTACATACTGAGACATGGATTGAGACACTCGAGATACTTAACGCAATTTCCTGAACAAATAAAAAATGGCAATAAATGTTTTTTTTAATGTTTAGTACACAAAACAACTCAAAACTGAATAAAACTATAAAATTATCTAACTATAAAAGCTAGAAATTTAAAAAAAGGCTTATTAAAAAAACATCAAAGCTGTATTTTATACGTCATGTTACAAAGATTTTCGTTTATCGATATTAAAATCACGATTCAGATAACAGTTCATATTTTTGAATTAAATAACTGATTTATTTAACATAGAATGTATTATAATAGTATATGAACAATAAACGTATGTTGGCGCCTATGAAACGTTTGTCTGGAATACAAATTAAAAGTAATTCGAATCAGAACAATATAAAAAACAATATTTGGATTGAATTCAATTTAGTTACATATTTATACGTAAAGAAATTTAGTGGTTCTTCAGGAAAAAAAATGTTTTTTCTTAGCCAAAATCAAACGGTTTATGAACTCTGGCGGTGCTTTGGTTGATTTTTTTTTTTTTTTAAATTTTGCTCACTTTTTGACCCCCCAAAAACCAAAGTAAAATCGAGAATCTTACGGCAAAAAATTGAAAATTTTCAGGTTCGTAATGACGTTTACGGGTAGAAAGAGTGTTCCAATCTTTGAACACCCCACCATAAAAGTTGGTATTTTAAGTTTTTTTTTTTTTAAAATCGAATATTTTTCTTTATTCTCCGAGTCGTGTGCGACGAAAATATCGAAATCGCCCCAAATCCGTCGTCGGAACGGTTGTGTACCCGTTTATTAAAGTTAAAAAAAAATTGTTCCACGTCGTCGTTTTCAAACTTTTACGTGCCAAATCAATCGAATCCGTCGTAAAATATTGAAAAAAAAAAAAATTTGCTATTCAATACGCTATTTTTTTTTGTTTTACCGTACACAACAGTAGTGATCTTTGTTTTCGACCAGGACCAATAGATTGGGGACGGACATTTTTTTTTCTCGAACCGCGACCTCGAGACCAGCAACGGCCCGCCAAAAGCATCGAGCAACACTATCGTTCTCTTTTTTTTTTAAAATTTGTTTATCCCTTAATTCGACAAATACACCTTCGGGGCAGCAGTGAGACGACGATCAACCGACTCGCCAACCCGGTCACAACGGCGTCGCTCGTACGAACGTTCGATTTTAGCGGTGGCAAAAACGCCACGGAAACGGTGATCGTGTTTTCCGTTCTACGTAATAACGCGGTATCGCCCGTTTTTGCATACCGTTTTTTGCACTACGTTATTGAAACTTGTCGGATTTTTTTTTTTCGTCGGGCAAAACTATCGCAGTGAACAACGGGTCGTAGTAATATTACGCTGACGACGGTATCGCTCAACTCACCTCGTCCGGCACGCTACATCTGCGTATATCATATTACTAATAACGTCATTAGTTCGGCGGCATACCTGTAAACGCGCGTCGTTCGATCGTTACAAACGACTAATAATCATTATAACAATATTGTTACCATGGTAAATATTCGATTGAATTGTATACTACTGGTCGCCGAAGCGGGTTGAAAAGGCCCGGGGATACTCCTCGAGTCCCCGTGTTCACCGAGATAATTAATAATAATTATTGCTCCGCAGACGCGGTGGACGACGGGGGATTCGTGCGACCGGCCGGCGCCTCGGTGCGTTCGATGTTTGGACATACATTATTATTGTGCGGTGCCGGTGAATTTTTCCACAATACATTTCACAACGGATCCGTCATTCTTTTTTGAATTCTGAGCGCGGCGAAGAACGGAATTTGTTTTTTACAGCGATGCGTTTTCGTTTTTCTGTGAACAGTTTGACGGCCGCCCTATCGAAAAATGTCGTAGCACGAACAAGTTTGGAAAGCAGGCTCACCTTACGCGAATTTTTTTTTTTTTATAAAATTTTTGTGACTACGTCCAAAAACGGAATACATCGGAAAACGGCATGAAATTTCAACAACTTTTACGGTTGGATCATCACGTCGAATACCACAAACATAAATTTTGTTTCTCATCCGATTTTTTCGATCATTACAACGCAAAAAAAGTTTGGGAATTTCATTTTATTCGAAATTTCGTTTTTACACGTTTACCGAGTTTCGTTCCACGCTCACTTTTAGACGAAAAACTCCGGTAGACAGGAAGGTCCGATCTTTTCACGCAGTACATTATAATAATATAACCTAACACAGTGAACGTAGTATTGCGTAGAAAAGAAGGATTGTAAGGAAAGGAAAGAAACAAAGTAGGTTTGACGTCGAGTTGTTGGGCGTAACGATTACTTAAAATATACAGGTGGAAAAACTAGTTAAATAAAACCGATATTTTTGTAAAATTAGTTTTTCTCGCAGGACCTACTACGTATAGATACAACTTAGATCGCTCGGAATCTTAGTTTTTGCAAACAACCACGCCTTGTACGGATTTACTGTAATAAACATTAAACTACGACTTCTAAATAACACAATATCATACCAATCAGACTCACCGATAAAGCAAATTTCGTTACTCCATCAAGACCCCCCAGCAGCCCCATATTTTGTTTTTTCTTTATTCGTAGCGAATCGATTCGTTTGTTTTCGCGACTGCTAAAAATAATGTCGAAAATTCAACAAAACTTAACTGACACGATACCATTGCCCCGCATACACGCGTTCGGAATTTAAAACCGAGGAAAAATATAAAATTACACACTCGGTTTTGTGGCAACGCGAATAAGATTTTTATCTAGCAGTTTTTCTCCATTATTTCGTATTTAACGGGTTCGTGCAAACGCTAGAAATCCTCTCGGCGCTACTAATTATTGTTGTAAACACCATAGTGCAATCGTCGTTTTGTGCTCGCTGGCGATAGCGGACCGGAAGGGACTCACGCTTTCCGTTCATAAAGCATCGGCGAGCGCGCAAAAACGGACTCGGACGTCCGGAATTCGTTTGTGCGGCGCGAGAAATATGTTCCGGTCAGTGCAGATAATACTGAATAATAATTATCGTAAACGTAATTTAATTTTTTTGACGTACCGAACGCTCTTACGACGACGTTCTTCTTTTTCTCTTTCTGTGAACACTTTTTTTTTTTTGACAGGAGAACTGCTTCGAACTTTTCATACAAAATCTTCAACTGCGGCGTACCTATCTAAATTATTTTTTTAATGACATTTTTGTTTGTTCTATGCGGTACGGTCTTAAAACAATAAAAAACAAAGTAACTAAAAACAACTTACGATCGTCAAACATCATTGGAAAGCATCCGTTAGTATTTCAAATCGTAGAGTTGACTATTTTCTGTAATTTGTGAGCAAAGTAGCGAATTACGGAACTTAGGAAATATTCGAATTCATTTGGTTTTGCAGTTATGTTTCGATTAGTTTTTAGTTTCACGAATCGAAACTTCAAAACATGGATACAATGCTTCGTGGATACATTGGTAGGTGGTACACCTTTAGAGCAATAGCAGTACGTATTTATGATCGAGTAGGCGTCAGAGCTTACATCACTCAAAACATTTTTTAATTAGATCAATCGAACGTTATTCTAGTCGAGTGTTACTATAATAAACTTACACGAATATTGTAAAGAATTATTTATTTGTGACCGCTCTGCAAATAGCCACAATATAATAATAATTGAATAGTTTGGTGTAATTTAGAATGTTAAATTGATTTGCGTACGATCTGAACCAATTTATTTTAAGTCCGATTTAAGATAATTGCCTAACAATGTTTTTGGAGTTTCAAAAACGTAGTAAAAGCGATAGTCCCATAATATTTTGGTTATAAACAAAATTATACACATTTACTAAAAACATGCACTGTAAATGCTAATCCAACAGTCATAGATAAATAAATCAGTATTTTTCTTAAAAAAAAAAAAACACCGAAAAGTATCAAAAATTGTTCAAAACATTCTATTTCAATTTTTCATTACCAGTGTAAAATATTGATTCGTTTAATGTTTTCGAACTCGTTTAGGAAAATTTGGTTTTTATCGGTTTTTCTCCAACACATTTTAGTGATTTTTCGAAGAAATAATAATAGCGTCTACTTACAACCGGTATGAAACTATAGTACGTTTAAAATTTTTTTACATATTCATTTTTACTTAGTTAAAAAGTGCATTAAATTATAATACTAATATATATATTTATTGTGTAATACCGTCGTAGTTATAGTATATGAAATAAAAAACGTTTTTACTCGTCGAGTAGGCAAATGTTTGATTTTGTTTCGTACACGTTTGCGCAAAAAAGGCGTAAAAATGTTTTTCACTTTAAACTATAAACTCGATAAGACTACGTCGTGATCACGATAATATTGGGCAACGAATAATCGGAAAAATAGTTAAAATTTCGTTTTTTGTAACACAGATTAACTCGCTTGTAAGTTAAGAAATTCGTGGGAAAAAATTACCGGAGTACCTATTTACGTATTATGATTTTCATCGTATTAGCACGCACAAAATGATCTTTTTAATTTTTACTTAATAATATTCTATCCGACGTTATACTGATCTCTTGCGAGCAAGAATTTACTCTTGTGTTAAAATATTATAAACGAAAATATTTCGTTGAACTATGCAGCAATATTAACGTTTCGTCGTGTACCTACAGCAACGAACAACGAGCACTTGATTTAAAACATGGAAATATTTTACAAGAATAGGATATTTTGTAAAACGCAAAGTCGACTTGGAACACGAAGGTAAACTTCAAAAAGGATAGTTTTTTTCTAATGCCTCCGTAAATTCAATTTAAACAATTCGTTTACGGTCGATTTTTACTGGTCACCCGCCTTGTCCTCTGTATAATAACGGTCTGTGTGAAGTTATGTCTAACAATACGTACCCGCAGCAATGTTAAACAAATTGTATTATGTTGTTAGAATTATAAATACCTCAGTAAATGTCGATTTTACGTGGTTAATATACGGTACCTTTATAGAAAATGAGCATTAAAATACTCGGAATGTATGGAACGATATTGCTACGATTTATCAATCAAAAGTTATTACCACAAAATCGTAAATTTTTACAAATTACAATTATTATAGCTGGTTTAATGCGAAATACGACTCTTTCAAAATGTTTGTAATTTAAGTGTTATACGTTTGAACAACTACAATCGCTGTTACTTTTAAAATATTGAAAACCGCTATAGCTATAATGATTGCCGCACATGAATACACAGATATTCACTTGCAATGATGATTTTGTCGATATTCTGATTTTTAATTTTTAATGAGGACTTGAATATTGGTTTGACCTGTCGAAACACAATCAATTTTTTTTAATCATTCAAAAACAACATCTGTTTTTTTTCTCCAAAATTATCATGAACGAGAAAAAAAAATATTACTTATATATAGTATATAGTGAATTATAAAGAACGTTTCAAGTTGTTCTGGGTAACATTAAGTTTTTAAATTATTTCTGTTCAAATACGACAAACATTCATGCAAAAAGGCACAATTTTGTTGGTCTTATTTTGAAATCGTATTATTTTTGAGCACACTTTAGACGATCCAGTGTTCAGATAGTAATCGTAAAATGTTTTTGCTAAACAATATTTTATTAATCGGTATTTGTTGTAAATCGTTCACGTTTTCGTATGTTGAGAAAAACTGGAGTTTTTGTTTCCGGTTAAGTATAATATATTAGGCTGTAAAAACAAAAAATATAATTAATAGAGAACTCGTTTTTCAAAATATCAAAGGGATGAAACCACTTTACTTAAACGCCAACGACGAACCGTCAATTCCTAAGAGAGATATTTTTCTTCATTTCACGCGCCAAGTGTATGGTATATTTTGTGTAAGTACCATTTCGTAACCATTAGGTGTATTCAGAATTTTAATAATAAAATATGAGCCAAGCACAATACTATTTACAAACTACTGCATTACCACGTGTGTCCGTAATTGTATATTTTTCTACATTTTGCACATTTTCTGTGTCATAGAGTATAATATGCATTTTAGTACAATTACAATACATTTTTGTAGGTTTCTTTGTATTTTTATGCAAAGTTGATTTATATGGAGTAATAAAAAGTAATTTAATATATTAAAATAAATTATGTATACGTTGCAGTAATATAATATATTATAGGTTTACTCATTCGGTAAATCTCAATGAACTAAAAACGTCTATTTTGTCTCAAAAATACAAATAAACTAGTCGTTTGTGTGTTAGTGTAACTATAAAGAATTATTTAAAGTAAATTGTGTACGACATTTAATCAATCGATTAAAATTCACAAACGAATCCATAATAAAATATCCAACTTAATTTTTTTTTACGTTTAATCACGTGATTCATAAATCGAATAAAAACAAACTTTTGACTTAATTTTAGAAAAAAATTCGTAACTCACACAAATTTGTTATTTTATATTTGAAATTAACATACGTAAAACAAAATTTGCTATCTGATAGAAACAATTTCAAAACAATCCGTCCGGTAGACCCTGAAAACGTATAAAAAAGTGTTTAAAAATTGTACCATAATTTGGTTACGCCAATTATGAAATTACGCATTATTGTGCAATTAATACTAAAACCGTATCAACTCCTCAAATAATGGTCAAAATTGTGGGAAATGTTCACATATAATTTAAAACTAATGTTCTTTATACGTGGATATGACTTTCAAAATGTTTGGACCATTTTTATTGTAAAATTTGGTTTTTACCAGGACGTTTACTTGATAGCTGAGCTCGCGCAGAATCGTTTTTTTGAAGGCAATGATTTATCATTGCTTTCGTATAGTAAATAATACGTTTGAACCACAACTTCCAGACAAGTAATCCACCCAAAACTCTTTGGGTTAGTCGCCACTCCGTCCAACCTAGAGCGATCCCGGCTTTTTATTACTACAACCTTTTCGCATACTTTATTTTATACGTTGTTTATTATATTTTATGATTGTATTTACACTTACGTTCTTCTATAATCGTATTTAGATGCCCGTTAGTATATAATAAACAAATAACGTCCGCGTCGCGTTAGAATTTACACAAATCAACTGGTATCGTGAGGAAATATAATGATTATGAACCGTTTTAGACGAAAACTCGACGCGTTTCCAAGTCAAATCTAATAAAACAAAGAAATAAAAAGCCGCGGCTGGTAAATTATTGCGTAGCCCAAAGGGAGAGTTTCCTTGGCATGACTGTTCCGAGTGAATTAATGCAGACGCCATTGGCATTTGTTTGGCTTAGCGTTGTTTTATACTTTTACTGGAGTTATTTGGACAAAAACAGTAACAAAAGTGTGTACAATTTACGGCCGTCCGAGTGAGAAAGAATTCGGTGTATAGCCGGCGGAAACAAATAGCGCTTTGCCCGCGGAGTAGAACGGGGGGTTTTTTATTTACAGATATGCCATCGGGGTTAAAAATTTAAAATTTCACAACTAAACCAATAGGTGTAAAACCTCTGAAAATATTGGTGAACGGTCATTATAATAACAGGTGTGAGTTCTTTATAAGAGCCATACTTAAATATAAAATATGGTCAAACACATTGAACTTCCTCCTTAAAATTTACTTATTTCACATGAATTTATTGAAACACGATACGTATATCTGTATATGCCTCGGATTCCATTTGGTCAAAGTAGGTACGTCGTAAAGATTTTGTAAATTGCCCTTAGTTAAATGGTCAAAAAATTCTAAACTAATTTTGAGAAAAATTTAAAAAGGCCGATTATGTGCTAACACATTTAAATTGATTTTAAGCAACGTGAAAGTATGGACGCTGGTTTACTTACAGTGCAGGACACGGACGTTATGTTTAGTATGAACGAGATTTTTGCTACGCTTTTCACCCAAGATACCTAACGGCTAAAATCATTAGATAGATTACCAGCAAAACGATTTATTGCCAATCGGTTTATGAAATGAGTATTACCGGCTCAAATGGTTTGATTTAAATTTGTTTTTCGTGGATGATTTTCACCTTCTTACGTCAGCGATCGAACAAACAAAATATTTTACCCACGTTTTCAAAACGACAGTATCAATCTACTGAGATTAAGTGTTTTGTAAATTTTTGAACGTTAGTAGTATTAGGTACGATAAAAGTATCATTTAAAATTATAATACACGTGCTGGACCAGTCAACGATAAGTTTATAAAGATTATAAATTGTGTTTCAACAATTTATAAGAGTTAAAATTAATTTAAATTTTGACTTGATCAGTCAAGTTAATAGTTAAGTCAAGAAAATATAAATTAATTCAACTCAAGTTTATTTAATATGAAAAACAAAAATATAAACCATTACTATTATGTGTTTTAAACAAAACAACTTGTCCCGTATTCAAATGAAAAATAGTTTTCTTCGTGATGCTAACATAATCGCTTAATTTAGTATATTTTTATCACAGTTTACAATGAATATTTTATCTTCTTTTTATTGAAAATTATTTTACCTGCATAAAAAATCATCATAAACAAATAGAAATGAAATGAGAATTAAAATATCACCGGGTGTGAATTATTTTTTTTTCCAATATCGATGATAATATTATTAATTAATGTAGTTTATAGAAATAAAATTTAAAACAAAAACGAAATATTAAAATAAATTTTATATATCAAAACATTTCAACGTGAATTTCTGCACAACAGACCTTTACAGATTTAATTTAACATGTTTTGTAAAAAAAAAAAAAAAAATAAAAATAATATTCACTCATTAGGTGTCGATGAACCGTACAAAATATTATGAACATTTCTTTTAAAGAATTTTGAATTTATTCGCTTTTTTTCCGTTTCTCTTCGTTTTTTTAATTTTTATGTTTTCAAAAGAAATCAAAGTACACAATTTACACATATTCAAGACTTGTTATCAAGTTGTTTGTGCAATATTGAATTTTTACATACACAAACGTTTTACTCTTATATTTTATTGTTGCAGAATGGTTCGAGATTTTCCACATGGTGTACACAGTAATTCAGTTTATAAATATTATGTTACCGGCTAAAAACATTTAATATATTTTTCCTCGGTGTAGCGTCAAGTTACTATTCATTTATATCTCGCGAAAAAATATTATTATTTAATTTTCTCTTCGTTTTTTCGATAAAAAAACGGTATAGAATTACATGCGCATAATATTATTTAGTAGGTAAGTAGGTAACTTATATATACACAATGTTTGTAAAATTCAACTCTGAAAAAAATTCAAACATCATTTTTTATTATAATTTAACCGTGGCATCCGCAGTGTATGATGTATACAATGTTTATAGTTTGAAAAAATAAAACTTTAACTACCAGATTATAACAAGTGCGTGAAAAATTTGGTTTTTATAAAAAAACATTAAAGCAGTAACTTTAACGAGTCAGAAAGTTTGCGCACATAAAACGTTAAAATTAATAAAACAACCGGCAGCATGGAAACAGTTATTGAATACAAAATTCATTTTCAAAATTATGGTACAAATAACTCCTTATTATAGCATAGAATTCACGATAGAAAACTACGATGTGAAATGTGTTCCGAGAAGTCAGTTCGTAAGAACTATAAGTCGTTTGAACGTAAAAACACATTTTTCATACAAAATCTTGTACTGTTCATATGTGTCTAAGCAAAATAGAAAACACAAAATGTTAATTTTTTTCTTATTTTACTTCTATGCTAAATCCCACAATGTAACATTGTTTAAAAATGTTCGTTTTCATGTCTCGGTTTATTTGTATTTTATATGCGAGTATGTTTAAAAGTGAAAAATAATTATACTAAAACATAATAATGCTTATTGAATATTAATTTACAAAAATGACAAATAGAAAAAATAAATTTAAATAAAGGAACAATTCGACGAACATATTATTTGAACAATTCAAATACGATTAAGAGTATCCAAATTCTAGAAAAATTCGTAGGCATCTCAATGTTTTACAATGCTATCAATGACAAATAGAAACTGTAATTTATTAAAATAAAGTTCTGTATATGACATTGAATTCCATTAAAATTAATTTTTACTAATTCAGTAACTACGTTGTAAATGAATCGTAAACTTACGACGTGTTAAAACTCATTAGAATATCATCTTCCAAATAAAATTTTTGTTTTATTTTTCCACGTATAGTAAAAATGTTAAATTAAATTAAACCACAACAATATAGCCGGAAAAGTATATGTACCTACATTATATAAAATGGAGTTTAATTTTCATTGTCAAAAATAAAAGTACCTTGTAATTATTGCTGAATACCTACGCGTGTAGTCACGTGGAAAATTGAAGTTTTATATGAAAAATAATTTTACATTTTCACGATCCATTAGATGCCTATAGGATTATTTTATTTTTAAATTTAAAAAAAAGTGGTTAATTATCGTGAGTCGACTAACGAGTTATAAATTAAAACTGATTGATGGATAAAATCTGAACTTAAGTCAATTCATATATCCAAACAAATTAATTCGTTACGTCAATAATTTTAATTTTAATTTTTGAATAGGTAAATTCTTAATTTGTTGTGGAAACCCAAAATTTGAGTATATATAATAAAACTATGCGATGGGTTTGAAGTGGATAACTGTTTGCGATAATACATACCAAATTGTAATTACAAAATAAAATTTTATTTAATAAAACACAAAAAAAAAAAAAAAAATACTCCTTCCATCGACGACCGTGTACAAAATTGATGTATTTTTCTTATGAAAAGTTTAATAAAAAAATGGTTGGTTATATTAATGCCGATAATTTGAATTCTTCTCAAATTCCACCACAAATATCCCAAACATGTTTTATTTTCTAAATTGTTTTGAGAAAAACATGTTAAAGTTATTTAAAAAAAAAAACTAAGAATAATAACATTTTTGGTAAAAATACTAAAAGTAATTATTTATATAAAAACTAAAAATAAATAGCTCAACGTTAACGAAAAACAATAATTCGCCATACTAAACTAATATGATTTGGTTGTCAACATAATTGTATTATTAAATAATTCGAATTAATATGATTATTGAACATGTTTCGAATTTTCAGTGGATATTTAAGGGATTTTGTTGCAAACCAACAGAAATTTGCTGACTAGTTTATCAATAATGATTCAACTAAATTTAATAAAACGTTATTTGTTCCATGCTAAATAGGAATGACCTTTGGTGTAACTTATAAGTGTTTTAAATTAAACCACTTATCCAGATAAAATACTGAAAATTCAACTTAGTCTATAAATGTTTGCACAAACACTTCCATTCTCGTATAAATAGGCACGTATAGCATCTGCACTGTTCATTATGTAAAAGAATATATTTTTTTTCAAATCGGTATGGAAAATGTTTGGGTAAATCCTACAAATATGCGTAATCACAGATTATAAGCACTAGATTCTGTTTATAAGGATATTGTGTCCAAAAGTCGGAACAGAAAATTGTAAAATATACATAATAAAATAATGTGTTATTTTTTACAGTTATTTTGCGAAAACATCTTTTATAGCCCGGTAAATTTTATATGTCAGTCAATAACTGAGTTTATGTTCATACCAAAATTATTTGTGTATTTTATGTTTTAATTAATAAATATTCAAAGTGATCGAACGGAATTATTATATTTTTACATGCATGAAATGTTCTCTGTTTTATGGCAATATGCAGCATACATCGAGAAACATCAAAATTGTGCCATGGATGAATTGTAATTTTTCAAATTACGGTGATATTTGAACACAAAAATTTAAGCTAAAACATTTGTTTATTGGTAAAACGTGCATATCGACCATTTGGCATTTTGTTTATCGCTGGAAAATATTGTTTTGAAATATTTATTAAATATTTCAAAACAACCGTTAAAAAAACGCGTTAGGTTAATATACATTATTTTCTCGTTTTTCGGAATGTCTCTAATAATGAAAAAGTGGTTGGAAGCCTTGTGACAGAAGCTACGATCTTTTGGTTTTCTTAAAAACTTGTCATATTATTTTCTATTGACCTCTACAACAGCGTATCCACTAGAAGAACAATATTCAAGTTATAAAAAATATGATTTGCACATTAATATTTTATACTTGAAACAACCTGACTTTTGGAGTGGTAAGTAAAGAAAATAAAATGAAAGCAAAATAAACTTTTATCCGACACACCCTGTACATTTCATATAACACACCGTTGTAGATCCAATGAAGTAAACGTTCATTTGCGAAATCGGCCATCAATTAAACGATGCGGTAACGCTGAATTTCGAACTAAGTACTTTCGCTTAAGTTTACAGTATTTTCAGTAGAACCGTTGGTTGGGCAGAGAAACGATATACTTTATTTACTACTTTATCGAAACGGTTATGATATAATTAAAAAATAAATAAAGATATTCGTGAAAAAATTCAATTTTTTTTCCGAATTAGTGATAGATTCGAATGTTTCGACGAAACGTGCTGCATTAAATTGAATTATACGTATTTTCTGTTATTTTTGAAAACGCTCGTGTTATTATTTAATTGTTATCATTTGACAGCGTTTATAGTGAGACCGAAATAATATGTGTGCATACTATATATAAAAAAAAAAAATAATACGTGTAACACGAAACGTTCAGGATCGAAGTAGTATACAGCCATGATATTGCGTTTCCGGCAATAAAAACGAAAATAATTGTCAAAAATAACAATAATATACGAGACAAATTAAAATTATATTGGACCACATAAAATATTTCGGGCACAACCGTTATCGTTATACTATTATATTTTTTTTAGGTATTTTTCGACGTTAAAAACTGCAATAACGATGCGTCGGAGTCGTATAATATACCGTTTCAACGGCGTTTAAGAGCGAAGGTTTTTTTGTGATTTTTCGTAGTACCAAAATAAAATATAAACACAATGGGTATTTATGGATTTTATTGTATTTTTTGTTCAAAAAATTATTTAATTTTAACCCTCAACTCGTTTGTAAATTTCGGTCAACTTATAAAAGTTAAAAATTATCCATTACTCGCGGCCCAGCCTTGCAGTAAGATGCTAAATTATAGAAAAATATAAAACTATTTTAAAAGTAGGCGCGTTATTACGTTACAATTGATTGGTGGAAATTCAATAAGTACAAAAAGAAAATTTGCTCGTTATTTAGGGATCGGGCATGTCTATTGTTTCGTTTGCACGTAAAACATTATGATCATTATAATGTCGTCGATGCGTTTTGTAAAAAACCTACCTGAATACCTAATGTGAACATTTTTATACACATTTCTCCCGGTCGATTTCAATGATTTCATTAGCGTTATTTTTACGTAGGCATTTTTTTCCCCGTCAAAACTAGCACTTTTACCGTACAACCTCTGAAAACAAAATTATCCGACCAACGGAGTTTCAAGCGGACGCATAAACTTTTTGAAACTTGTAAACACAAAGTCGCTTTATCATCAACATATCAAGTTTCCTGATTAATTTTTCACGCTATAGAAGGTAAGCGAAGAACTAAAAATTAAACAGGGAGAAAATAAACCAAATTTTTTACGTTTCGTTTTTTGAAATGGTAAATGAAGTTTAAACTTAATCTTCGGACACCAAGCGTACCGCGTATACATTGCAGTTATAAGTAATTTAAATGATCTTCGTCGCTTCATTGTGTTTGACGTTAAATCGTATTTACGAGGAATGGAAGGTTTTTGCAATTTTTTTATTATTTTTAATAAAAGTGCTTATTTTAGTTCTGCATTATACTCCGGACAATGATTACTATAAGAGTTTATATTTTCAAGAACTATAACCTCACCCACGATTTTAATATAAGTAAGTACTATACGTATAGTATTAAATTAGAATTAAATAACTAAAACCGTTGATTTTATGAAAGAGAAATGTAATATTGTTGCGGTGCCTATCTTGAATTTGAACCACACACATTGAAACAAATATAAAAGTAAGCGTTACTTTTGATCTCGTGATAAAAATGAAAAAATTAATTATAATAAAGATTACGAAAACCTTATGGCTGTTTATAATTGGATATGTTCAATTTACAATATATAGTACGTGCAAAAAAAAAAAATGGTATTTGAAAAAATTAGAAATCGGTACGCTAAAATAATGATACTTTTCACCAATTTTCACATTTTTTTTTTTAACTTTAAACAAACACGCTGTGATTTTAATAATTGTGATACAAATACTCGTATTATACAATTATTTATATCACCGAATAGGTAAGGATAATGACGTTTTTAAGAGTTTTGAAAAAAATATGTTTTATATAATTGTAAGTTTTTTAATAAACAGTGGTTGGTCCAAAGTTGTATGTGATTATGGGTTATTTTGCGACATTGACAAAAATCCATAAGAACAACATAGATTTTTAATCATGGTGCTAAGTATATTACTATTAGTGGCGTAAAAATGTTGTGTTAAGAAAAAAAAATTTAAAAATCAAATAAAGTGATCTAATATGAGTGTAGAAATATTATGCATGAATTTCACCACATTTTTTTTGAATCTTTTTTTGTTTATAACTACTAAGCATACCTGTTATGAAACAAAATCATGGTACTAATATGAAAAAAATAGTTAAAATCCTAGATATTTTATTTTATTTTTATAACAAGATAGTTTAAGAAATGTTGACGTTCTTTAAAAGTTTTGCCGGTTAGATAAGATAAAAACGAAAACAATTTTTAGTGCAAAGTATATTGATTTTGTCATGCCGTTTCCATATTTATTTTGTTATCCTTATTATGTTTCCTCTAAGAAGCCGAACATTTGATTACTGACGCCGAAGACCTCGTCGGAGGCCGGATTACCACTATCGACCGTTTCCATTTTTTTTTTTTTTTTGTTAGAGTGTTTAGCACTAGATAACACGTAACTCCTTCCCAGAGCCTGTTCCGAATTTACCAAAAGAATTTAACGATATCCCCGTTTTCCAAGTGGTGTGCTGCTATCACACCTAAAAAAAAAAAATACCTAATTAAATTGAATTATAAAAATTTATTGAATTTCCAGAATCGGGCAAACGATCGAATCGTCGACGAGAATCAGCGCTCTACCTTTCGTCGGAATATATCGAGACTCGTTATGTAGGCAATCAATTATTATTATTGTGGCTGGCGAGGTCTCGAGACGACGTCCGTACAAATCCAATCACCGCTCGGAACCGTTGTAGATTTATCGTGGCGAATTCCTCGCGTTCGCTTCTCAAAGTATATATATACACGTTTTACAATAATAATGATTAATAATAATAATAATAATTTATTGCTATTCGACGTCGGGGCGGAAACGCTGTTTGTGTTTCATCGCGGGGAAATTCGATTGAATTACGTCGACTAATTATTATTATTATTTATGTTATTTTTGAAAGCGAGTTTGCTTATATAGGTACGCGGGAAACTCCTGTACATCGTGCCGCTTGTTAAAGAGTCGCTTTATTCGAGTGCGTATATGCGTATATACTTTGATTAATTCGCTATACGGTACGCGTAGGACACTATTTACATGTCTGGCGTCGATCCAGTCGATTAATAATTCTGTTGCAAACGAACTTTTACTTCTTTCAAATAAACGTCGCGTCGCAATATCGTGCGAGAGTGTAACTCGGTGCGCGATACTTAAAAAACAACGATTCGTGTGCGGAATTCAGCGTTCCGTGTCCTGATTAACTTTGCCCCAAAAAGAATGTGAAAACCAATGAATACACGAGCGTATTTGAACTTGAATGATGATACGGACTAATACAACCAACCGAATGAAGAGCAAACGAATCGGATGGGCAGGACGTGCCAGAAGAAAACTGTTAAACAAAATCACCTCACGGAAACCAAACAGAAAGAGACCGCTAGGGCGATTGAGACCACGATGACGTGAACACCAACACTCCTAAGATTGATAGGTGTAGAGAATCCGGAAGAGATGGCAAAGAATAGAGGACGTCGGAAGCAGGTGGAAGTTGCGGCGAAGGGCCTTGATGTAGAGATTAAAAAAAAAAAAAAAAAAATTAACCGTGGTGAGAGGGTCGAGTGTTTGACCGTTTTCACTGGACGCTGCTCAAATTTAGTGTATTCGTAGTTAAAGTGATTTTTTTCGCAATAATATACATTTGAAATATGTACAAAATGTATTGTTATTAAATCACAACATATTTGTGGAGTAGCTAGTAGCTAAAGAATTCTAGGTAAGTTACGGGAAATTGATTGATGGTGACTTCGCTTTGGGCGATTCACTAATTTGGAATTTGTTCTCTGATACGTCCAATCTGAAAGCATTTATGGAATTCTAAGTGAACTATGCATCGAGTCGAATACCCAACAAGTTCTACATTTCCAGGTTCTTGGCTCGAATTCGTTCGAAATTTTATCAAGATAGTTTTAAATTTTGTTTTCATTAAATACCAAAATAAACTGCTGATTATTGCTCGATTTTGTTATAAATTTTTCTTCAAATCACTACAAAATAAGTCTGTTTTCGAATACAAAATTATGTCTTGTTCAATCTATAATTATTGCTTATAAAAGTTTTAAATTAAAAAAAAAAAAAAAACACTTCATATTTGTGTTTGTATACACTTACCAAAATATCTGAAAGTAAATGCAATTTATCGTAAAATTTTACCAATTTTCATTTTACGCGAAATGAGAAGAATTTAAGATTTTCGAAATTGAAATCAAACAGGTAAATCGTTATTGCTCACAAACATTAGCTCTACAGCGAGTCAAACTCGTACAAATTTTAATATTTCATTATTTTTTGTTTATCCCAAACTTTTTTTTTCACGTTTACGATCATTAAAATAATGTGCTAACATTTCAATTACGTCGAACGATTTTCGGAGGAGTTTTCGAAAACGAAAAAATTTAATTTTAAATCGGGTGGGTAGAGATTACGCTTCGAGGTAAGCAACATCCTTGGGCGGGTATCTGGTTTGAACGTGTCGTTATATTATGACATCTGAAAGCAAACACTATGAACAACTGCCTTAAAAAAAAAAAAAATAAAAACGATTCCGAGTGAGCCCAGTGACCTAATTTCTCTCGGAGGGAAAAAAATACACTCGCGTGAAATGTACACGAATAAGTAATTCATTTGTCACTCAACCTATCGTAATAGGTTCAACGTCACACCGTGACAGCATATTAACAGCCAAGTGTACATACATCGATACGGAGATTAGCCGTTTAACTATTGTTGTCGTTTAACATCGACAAATAACAAAACGCGAATACGTAATTTTGTCTCATCAGTCAAGACCGAAGTCTTAACTAGTCAGAGCATGGCTCGATAACTTTGTATTTTACTATAGGTTTCAGTCTCTAATCAATTCAGTACGTCCTATACTATAAAAATCAAAACAATTAGAATCTGATTGCAAATATACAGCACACTGATATACTGCAGACTGTTCGCTGTAGAATTTCGACGTTTAAAAAACGTTTGCTTTTTATTAAACAATCTCATTTAATTTATCTATAAATACCGTTTCCACCGCCTGTGCACAGGCGGTGGAATTCCGTGAGCCGCCAACAGATTTGTTTGTACGAAAATTTTGTGTCGTTCAATGTTAATTACGGATACCTACTTAATTTTTATGCGTTTTCATTAACGACTAGTTTAAAAATTGTTTACGTCGCATTGAATTCTATCACGAATCCGGAGCAGTCGATGGTATCTGAAAGTGTAAAAAATAAGCATAATTTGGTTAAGGTACTTAGAAATATAATGGTATGTTGTTGTAGTTTTAGTTTTCATTCGTATCCTGTGTTGAATTTCCTATAATAATAAACGAAATATAACACGCGTTTTCGTTTCTCACTGAAATGAATGAAACAAAACAATTAATTTTTACTTCAAAGAAATTTATTTTGAGCCTCTACATACACCTCGTGCTCGTCACACTCTTTGGACGAATAATAATTATATCTCGCCAATAGTCTCTAATACGAAAAACAAGGCATTGGTTTTGAACATATTTCACTCGGTCGATGGGTTTGGACTTGTCGATTCTCTGCGGTCGGAAATCCGTTCGGGTAGTTTCGATCACGCCAGAGCGATGACTCGGACTGGACATTTTAACGGTTCGTAATTTGTTTGCCGACACTATTTTTCACTGAAAACACGCATTGTGGGAAATGTCACGTATCGAATGGAAATACTTGAAAAATAATTTTCTCTTCGATTGAAAGCTGAAAACATTAATCCACAAGACGCGTTTCACAACTCGTTTTGTAACGCTTTAAATGACGCTTTGGTTTGATTGATACATTATTATTGATTTCTAGGTGTAATAATATATATTTAAACGCTGTTTGTTCCACACCTTTAAATGCAATCAAAGTGTGAATGCGTGAACACGAACATTACTTAATATAGATTGTCAAAAATCATCGTTTACCATAATATGAAATAATAAAATACTACTTTCGAAGAAAAAAAAGTGATATCTAAGATTGTCCGGATTAAGAGGGGGGGGGGGGGTGGCCATGGCCCTTTTTTGTATTTAAAAAAAGTGAGAAAAAAATTTATAAATATCATTTTTTTTTTGTCTGAATTATTTTTGTTTGTGGGTCACCAAAATTTTGAGTATGGTTATGGGCCCCTAAAATTGTTTGACCCCGGGCCCAAAGTTATCTTAATCCGGGCTTGATTATATCTTCATTATCTTTTGTATGGAAATCCCTAAATTGTCTCGAGTTTTTAATGAATGCAATCAGGAGTATTTCTCAACGACACGTTAATTTAATTTGGGGTTTTTTGATCGAAATGACAACGTTACGTTTTATTTTATTTTACAAAAATAATATGACTTTTTTTTCATAGATATACAAATGTATGGGAACAAAAAAATATCCGTTCCAGTATTAATTTAGAGAGATATATGCAAAACAAATTTCACAATGTTTGAAAGCAAAATACACGAATGCCAAAACTTTCGAGTAAATCGAACTTTTAAAATAGATTTTAAACGTTGAAATTGTTACCATAGTATTATGATTTATAAAATGTTCTTTAAAAGTTAGTTTTTTTAAATTTTATCATACGGTACGCGATTCAACATCCAAACCAATGTTTATTTTTTAATTAGTAGTACGGTTGTGTTGGTTATGGATTTTTGACGGATTAAAGTGCGCGTATTCGGGGCTACGTCGCAGTTACGATATTTTAACATTTAAATAACATTACCAGTACCTTTATTTCAACACATTTCGGTGGTTGTTATTGTATTAATTTTCCTCGAAATCTAACCGAATTTTTCAATATGTTAGTTTCAAAACAACGTTGCGCAACATTGCCATTGTTTCTATATGAATAATTACAAAATATATATATATTTATATTATTTTATTATTATTTATAAATCAACTTATTGTTGAGTACAAGTACACAAAATCACCGTTGAAATATTATACATGCAGTGAATCAAAGTTGCAAACAAATTGTTTATTAAAAAAAAAATACCGGCTTCAGTAGCCCATTTAAGTTTTTTCCGTCCCTCTGGAAAAACTTTCCAAATTAATAAGTATACGAGCGTTTGAATGATTTTAATTAAAAAAACGGTGCTTACGTTTACATAACTTTTGCGTAGTGTAAAAACAGTTATTCCTTTTTTGCTGGCGATGACTTTTATTCGCTAGACTTATCGTAGTTTTAAGTGCGTTTTGAAAAAAATCAAACATCAAAATAAACGTGTACAGCACAAACGATTTTTGTCGGGAAATCTACCTGCACGGTTTCGAGAAAACATTTTATCTCGTCCACAATGCTCATTGTAAAATATGCTCCCACCAAATTAGAACTAACGGTCCAAAACGTCGTTGTTTTTACGTCGACTAAAACGTATAACATTACATTTTCTACAATATCGGTTTGAACGGATTCGCTTGGTGGTTTTCGGCGCGTTACACACCACGTATAAGGTCGCCGGACGAGTCTAATAGCTTTTTGAACAAATCGTATTAGGTTTTAATGAAAACAGAAATTAACTCATATATTTTGGTACCGTTCAACATTCATTAAAAGTTTAGATTAACCAAACAAATAGGAGATCGCCGTACGTTACTTACACTTCAGCTGCGGTCATGATGAACACGTATTTGATTTTCAAGTGGTGTATGCTCAAAGGCTAAACGGCTCGCGTTTCGTGAATTTAATTTGCATGAAATGCATCATGCAACGACTGAATTTCAAACGTCATATGGATTTTAAAACATTTTGAAAATTTTACTTTTTAGACAGACACAAAACTTTAATTTTTTCCATACTTCACAGTCCATAAACAAAGTTATCTATAAATAAGTTACCTATCACGAAAAAATAATCTCGAACCTAATTCGTACTGAGTTCCTAGTTATACATATTTTATTATTTCACACGCACATGAATGTTTAAGGAGACTAGCCTCGTTTTTTTCGAAATTGAAGAAAAGTCATTCGTGTTGTCGTTGTTAAAAATTTCCCAAAAAAAAAACTAAAAGTCAAACGATTTTTCGGATAAACCGACAAAACCGGTCGCGGACGAGTTATGTATCGATTCTCGCGGAAATCCGTAAAAAAATATCGAATCCATTCCGAGCGCATACGTGTTTATCGAACACTACCTAGTTTCAACTGTTAAACTGTTAACGAAAAATTGTTTTTTCACGAAACAGTCTTACGAATTCCTGCATTTTAATATATGTGTAATATGGTGAGGCATCAAGTTGTTTTGGAAAATGTTACGTTCCCGTACAACAGTACGTAAACGGTACTACAGTATTTTCGTCGGAAAATAACAGCCGATTCGCATTGTCTGGCTGTAAATCGGTTATTTATCCCCGGTCGAACCGGCCTGCAGTAAGCTCGGCCGTCGTATTTGTGACACGCGCGGCGTGGAACTTACGGCAAAATTCGGCAGCGAATTTGGCGATTGCCAATATGGCGTGCTGACAGGTGCGGGCTTCTACGCGAGCATCCACTGGTGTCTCGAACCCGCAAAATCGAGGCTTAGGGAAGAATCCCTGTTTGTACGGGCAGAAATGGATACAAACAAGGATCCACCATGCAGGAATAGTGTTAACAGCAGCCTCAGTTGTTCGAATATAAAACTCGACAACAACAAAATAAAATCGACTTCAAAAAACGAAATACGAAAATGGCACTAAAAAGTATTAAACGAAGCAGCAGAAAGCCAGCAGAGGCCGTCGTCAAAGTGTTAACAGGAAAAAAAAAAATCATCATCATTGCAAAGACAATACGTTCTTCGCTGCGCTCAGAATCTAGAAAATCGTTCGACAGGCGCTCACGTGTTCAAAATTACCGTACCTATGTACCGTGTGTGGTTCGGGGATTTCACGGCGTGGCAACATAATCTTAAAATAAAATGACTCGAATAATTGACATCCGTTGACGTTAGCGCGCGAAGCAAAACTTTTGTTCGGTGTTCGGAGAAGCCTAAGTCATAATCTCACCCGACCGTGCGCGTTCTACGAACATATTTTAACATTTATATTACATTAATTAATAATATTATAATAAAGACACACAATGTAATTAACTCCTATCCGGAAAATATGCAAAGACTGCAAAAGCGCCGCGAGCGTGTCACGGTAACAAACGTCTTTCGCTGAGCAGGTCTCGTAAGTTCGTGGCATATCATTATGCGTTTCGCTTTATGCTACACAGTCTTACGAAGTCGCTAGAGGCAACACAATACCAAATCACCGGAACTACAATTATTATTAAGTCGAAGAAGTATATTGTGTTCTAGCTGGACTCGCACCGCCGGCACCGTTGGAGGTCAAGTTAGGAGGTCAGTGCAAGCGGATCGGGAAAGTCCAATTGACGTGTGGGTGGAGGAACTGAGGCGAATAATTTCCGACTGAAATCGAGAAATAGTTTCGACGGAAACGATTAACATGATCAACTAAGGAACAGGAAAAACTTATGCGAACCAAACAAGAGTCGACAAATGGGTCCCCGTCAACGCGTAATTATCACCAGGGAAGCAATTAGAACGAGGCCTCGCGTTTGCACTAAACCGCGCGGGAACAGGAGTTGAACGCGTTAAGGATAATCCGAAAAATTGGGGACTACTCTCGAAGGAACGTCTACAACTCGTGAATATTGGACGGGACGGCTAATGATGCATATTATGCGAAGATCAATTTGTCCTTACTGATTAGGTAACTCCTGCACACAAGACGATGTTATAGATGTTATGAGTGACAACGCCAACGAACGTAACATTTAAATTGCCTATCAGAGCCGGCTCGGCGTTTTCAAAATTATTCGTACGGGACGTTGTAAATCCTTTAAACTCATTTGCTATCGAGTTAAGTTTGGATAAAAAAGCTAAAACCGCAAGCGTCCAACACCGGAAACACACGCCGGAGTCACGAGATATAGTTTTGAACACCAAAATGTTTAGTGACGTGTGTTATACTTGGATTAGTTTGAAATTGGACGGTCCCTTTCATAAGCACTATCTGACGACGCAAGAACGTTCGTTGCAGGGTGAAACACCGAGGAGTTCTGAGCAATTTAAAAAATACTGGTGGGGTGAGTTTAATTGAAAAACGCGAATTTTTCCGGAGACCAGACCTTGACCAATGAATTTTTTACATAAAAAAACCTCCACCCCAAAAGGCTTTAAAGGTTCAAAAAAAAAAAAATTAAAATATATAGGAGCGAGGTTTGTACAACTCAAAAACGCGAGTTTTCTCGTTGATGAGACTTGAACTGATAGATTTTTTGCATAAAAAAATCCGTAAGTACGAAATGTTGGCGAAATACTTGGAGCCTTTTTGATGAGAATAAATTTACAGATACACGCACACACACACACATGCACGCAGACACACACAATTATTTCACGGTTAATATTATAGGATATTATATACAGTACGCACTCACAATATTTAAATTCTTCATTTAAAAATAATATGCTCACAATATAATATTTCCATCGAGTTATGTATTAAAATTTTTAGTTTTTAACGTCCATAACGGAAAAACTGTACATTTTTAGTTTTCATTACCTCGTTTTCGCGCAGGTTGTCTATGCCATATTTTGATCTTGAAGTGACTTGTCACGATTGCACACCTTTTTCACCTGCAATCAAAAATAAACACTAAATTAATATTTTTAATATTGACAATAAACGATAGACGCACGATCACATGAAAATATTTCAATAGGATTTTTGAAAATATTGTACAAACAGAACATTTGAAATGTTTGAACTGTTTTACAATAAAATTAAACTTCAACTCGTCGTCTACTCCAAAATTCATCGCCAAAACACTCTCACATAGTATAACGTCATGCGTCTAGCGTATTTTCAGCGTCTGGGGTTTTAAGAACAAATCGTAAAATGCGTCGAGCATTCAAACGTGTGATCGGTTTTATTATACTTAACAACCATAAATAAATGGAACAAGTGTTGGCACTCGATGCATCATTTTCAATAACGGATTTATAACGGCGAAAATGTTTTCGAGGTTTTATTTTATTATGCGTCGTAATAGTATAAACGTTTGCTTGCGCGTTTTGATTTATCAAAAAGCCATAACAACATGCGAATAATAATCCAATCGAAAAGTTCCGCGATAGCGTATCACGCCGAGATTTTATTGGTTGGCTTTTATTTTGTTTTATTCTATCCATGGTAGATCATAAATCAAATTTCTACTTTTGTCTGGACTTTTCCTCCGAAGTCGTTTTTGGTAGAAGACCGCGCGCTAACGATAGACAGGCAAACAAATGACTTTTAGACATTTTTTTTTTTTTCTCTAAATAATGTACTACGTGTAATCGTTCGTCAAAATATCCCATAATATTTTTTTTCGTACGTTACGATTATAGGTACTGTTGTCTAAATAATAGTCGTTAACATTACAGATGAATACGAGTTGATCATCACATTACATGGTGTAATTTTTTAATGTTTGATAAATTATCCTATATTTGTCACAAACATTTTCAACGTATCGCGGTGATTTTTCAAATTTTAAAAATTTAGTTCGTGTACCTTGTGTCCTACATAATATGTTTTTTTAAGGGTTTTTTTTTTCCCCACGAACTGTTTCACAATATTATATTATAAATATTAATTAAAATATTTATTTTTGAGTTGAAATGCATAGTGAGTTTTAACGGTGATACTATATTATTTTCGTTGTGGTAGAGCATTATTCTACAGAGCACCTTTATTTTTAATGTTTATTGTCGTGCGTAGTCATATTAATATGGTTCTGTGTCTTGAAAAGAACTTTTTTTTCACCGCTCTAACGGTTTGGAATAAAACATTCGTAGTTTTATTTTGAAACATCGGTGACAATACAAATTGCAAACCGTCGTAGTGGCGTGTATAATATGATAACGTGTGCATTTTATATTCACACATCGTTCGACAACATCACAAAATAAAGTACTTTGAAGAAATGTAAAACAACAGCGTATACAAACGCTTGTTACAAAACAACGACGAGATGTATACTTAAAAACTTTTCGGTGACAACGTTAACTAATAATTTTTTCCAGTTTGAATCCGAACCATCACGGTTGATCATTTTGATTTCTCAAAATCATTTTTAAACATAACCGCTGTTGTTTGAATTTTTTTTTTTTTTTCGTTAAAAAAATTCTAAATTGCTGTGTTTGATTTCTCTTGACCAAAAAGTCTCAACTTCCACTTGACCAAAAAGTCTCAACTTCCACTTGACCAAACTT
>CM029358.1:18947472-18975776 GCA_017140985.1 Hormaphis cornu | reverse complement strand
CTTGACCAAACTTCCACTTGACCAAACTTCCACTTGACCAAACTTCCACTTGACCAAACTTGTACTTGACCAAAAAGTCTCTACTTCCACTTGACCAAACTTCCATTTGACCAAAAAGTCTCAACTTCCACTTGACCAAACTTCCACTTGACCAAACTTCCACTTCACAGTTCATAAACAAAGTTATCTATAAATAAGTTACCTATCACGAAAAAATCATCTCGAACCTAATTCGTACTGATTTCCTAGTTATACATATTATCATTTCACACGCTCATGAATGTTTAAGGAGACTAGGCTCGTCTTTTTCAAAATTGAAGAAAAGTCATTTGGGTTGTCGTTGTTAAAAAATTTCCCAAAAACCGGATAAACCGACAAAACCGGACGCGGACGAGTTATGTATCGATTTTCGCAGAAATCCGTAAAAAAATATCGAATCCACAATTAGCTGGGCCTACGCGGGCTCTTCCGAGACAAATACATTAAGTACCTACCTAAAAGTTCTGTTTCTACGACCGACCGAAACGCAAACGATGGCGTTAGTATTTATACTTTTTATGCTTTTTTATTGCTATTGTTAGTACGACAACCGCTTACATTTACATTAATATCGGTATTTAATATGTACTCGTTAACTCCCCCGGTATACCAAAGGCCCACTTATGTATATTTACGCCTTCGCATTGTTCGCACGACGAGCAGCTATCTGCGTCGGTTAATCCCATCTGCGAACGGTTTACCCGACCAATCTCTGTCGAATAAAATATTGTATTTGGTCGGAAAGCGGTACTGTTTTTTTTAATTTTTTTTTTTGCCTCCGAACATTATTTATCTTAGTTTCGAGAGAGTATAGAGTGGGTTTAATGACATTTTACAGTTTCTAAGCACACGCATTCGGTGCACATTGAATGTTGTTACTACAGGCTTTTCTTTCCCGTTTTTAAACTCACAAGTATAATGTTAAACGATACGCGTGTTGCGTCACCGTTATCGACGAAAATTGTTATCGAATAACTTTATCAGATGTGTTGTGTCCGTCGACGTTTTTACACGCGAGATGAGTGAGGATCAATATGAAGAACGAACCCGCTATTAATAATATTAAACTGAACGCGAATTGTTACCTTCGATTTGAGTACTGATCAATTCAAACGCGAACTCGCATGAACCTTCTGAACGAGTCAAATTAGAAAGATCAATATGTTTTATTTCACGAAAACGATGGTCGATGATAACGACGCCGGTTTGATACATTGATCGAATTGCATGAATAAATTTCGTTCAGTGTTCTAAACCGTCTTTGCTAGACATGTAAATTAAACATGATATTAAATCTAAACATGTCTTTAAAAAAAAAAAAAAAGGAAAAGATAATTATAATAAAAAAAAAAATCCGGGATCACTCTAGGTCGGGTGAGTAGTTCGACGGAGTGCCGACTACGTTTTGGGTGGGTCACTGGTTTGAAAATTGTGGTTTAAACGTATTATCTGAAAGCAATGAAAAATCTTTGCCTTCAAAGAAACGATTTTTCTGCGATTCAACGCAGAGCGTTCTCGGTTATCTAGGAAACGTCCTGGTAAAAACCAAATTTAACAATATAAACGGTCCGAAAATTTCGAAAGTCGTATTCTCGTATAAAGAATTATTGATTTAAACAACGTGTGAAAATTTCAAAACATTCGGACCATTATTTGAGGAGCAATTACGATTTCAATTGCACATTGCACAACAGTGCGTAATTTTATTAGTTTAATCATTACATAACACCATTTTATCGATACTTTTTTTTTTACGCTTTCTACTGGGTAATTTTTTTGAAATTTCTTGATTCATATAGCAAATTTTGTTTTACATAACCTTGTTTAATTTTCAAATCTTAAATCAAACCTTAGATCAAAAATGTTTGAAATAACTTGAAAATCGTATCAGACCAGAAGCGCTTATACATTTTAATACTATGTAAAAATTTTAGCTCGTTCTGATCATTATTTCGGAAGTTACGGCCTAAAAATTTAATCGATTATTTCGAAAAAACCGTTAGCCGTAATTTTTAACGTTTTTTATTGTGACATTTCCAATTTCGAACTCTCAAATTTGAGACCCCTCAAAGTACCATCAGAGTCCATAAGCTTACCAGAAAAATTATTGCCATTAAATTGGAGCAATTTTACTAGGTAAAAGGCAGAGATAATTTTTTTTGCATTCTTCGCTACGCTTAGAATCTAAAAAAATTATTTCTGCCTCGATTCATTACATACTATATACGTTTTATGTCTAATAAGAGACATATATTATCACAGAACAATTATGCAGGTATGGTAAGAATTTTCGAATGTGCGGCTATTAAATCAATAGTACTCAGGTTATCTACTTACCTATTGTTTTCCGGTTAAATTGCGTGTAATAATTAATAATTTAAACAATCGTGGTTTCACGGAACCATCCTTGAATGACGTACAAAATGTTCTAGGTAAACCGGAAAATAATATGTTTTTAGAGCATTACCGGATTAGTGAATACAGAGTGAAAACACATTATGCTTATCTGTTTAAAATAAACGTGTTCTTGACAACCGTAGTTCTCACTGTAATTATAATGACGAATTTGTCATTTCAAACTGCGATAATCGAAAAATTTACTTTGTTTTTACGTAACATAGTGGTGTGAAGTTAATTTTTGAATTGTCATTATTATCATGAAATGCGCGGGTTGTTTCAATTTAGATATTTTTTTCTGTTTCAAAAAGAGACTACTATCCGATTTTAATTGCATAAAAATCTCAAATCCATCCTTTCTTTTAGCAACGATCAAGCGGTTTTCGATATTATATTTTTAATACAATTATAATATTTTATTTTTGTTTTTTTTGCGCGCGTTTTACGTTTGACGTTGTGATACTCTGATCGATTGTTCATTTTATGTCGTGCGTTTAGGGCGGATGTACGTGTCATCATACCCGATTTTTCATTTCAATAAGACAAATGGCTACGACGTCGTCGTCAAAAGATGAGTTTGTTGACCAAAGAACAATTTTTCGAGAATATATTTTCGCTACTAATGGAAGTTTTTGTTTTCGTACCGTGAAACATGTCAACTGCAACTTTGAAACTTTTATCCTCAAGTGATTGTACATGATACGGTCTCGTTTTAAAGCGACATTTGGTTTTTTCTTAATTTTCCGTACACACCCGAATCTATTGTGAACGTACTATGTAACGATTTCTTATGGTCATAGTGAAATTAAATGTTAGTTTTGGAACGTCTAAGAAACAATATTTTATCGACTTTGTGGTAAAAGTTCTATAACTAATGACGACCTGTTGTTTTTTTTTTCGCTTTTTTACTCGTTAGAAAGGTATTTTATTTCATTTTGTTCACATCGTCTGTGTTGGAAGAAATAATACAAGTATATAAACCCGATAAAGGACGCGATGGAACCGTTATTTTTTAAGAAACCGATGAAATATGGTTTGCATTTATTTTTTTTTTTTTCATGTAAACGCACAACAGAAAAACAATATTGTTAAATATTAACCACACCGTCAATTCTGTTTAGTAATTAATTAATGTTTTTGTGTTAAATTACTCTAACAAAAAATATACGTATAATTAATAGATTCGCAATCCAGTCTACAATAGTTAAACAGTACTGTGTTTATTTAACAAACCATGTACAAAAAAAAAAAAAACGATTTTAATTTACACTAACAAACAAACAAATGCTACGAATTTCCGTATGTGAAACCAACCAACAATTTTCCATAACGAATAAGTTACTCGGCAATGATTTATGCTTACCTACTAAATTTCAGTTGTTTGGATTTTCAAGAATATAATATAATTTTATTCTAAAATATTATTATAGTTTTGAGCCATGGGTACAACCATCGTTGTTATCGTAAAAATACATTAAAGAATTGTTTAAAGTCAAACGATAATTATATGCTATGATCCAATTCGAATATTTATGTATAAAATATGACGATTGAAGTTTTTCTTTTTCTTTCTATAGTTAAATTATAAAGAAAACTTTCTTCGAATTTCCAAATTTTTTCAATTCGTATAAAACAAAACCACAGACAACCGATTAATTGAAATAACGAAAAAACAATACGCCTTACATTGTTTCGACTATACATTTTACAACGTTTTGTTTTTGATTCATAATAGTATTACTTTATTAGGGAATTTTTAGTAAAATAATTTTAAATCGATTATAATAGAAAAAAAAACGTCAAGCTATATCAGCTATATGTTGTTCGACAGGCTTGAACAAATTTTTGCCCAACTGCTGCATCTGTATTTGACCTTCGTTTACGAATAATTATAATACAATTATTATAAACTTGTTATTTTTGTGAAATTTCGAATGACGAAAATGTGAAAACGGAAACGCGGAAACGGCGTAACAAATTAGGTACGCACGAGCACGGTGTTAAAAGGATTAATGTTGTATTACAGCTCGCTTTAAAAACCGTTTTATAATATATGGCAACTATAGAATATCAGAAAATGTATACCAGTGTACGAGTATAATACCTGTTCGACTGTTCTTCGCAAAAAAATAAAATTAAATTAAATACTTACCAACCACATCGTGTTACGACGTTTATAAAATATTCATTTTCCAGTGGAAAATCAAACAGAAAAATTAAATTCCGCGATCTTGATTGGTGGGATGAAGTGTTTGTTCGTTTGCGTCTCGATGTTGTTTAAGTACAAATTAAATTAACGCGTGTGATTTATGAACGGATAGTAGACAAGGTTTAAATTTCCCTGTGGGCTGCGGCTGCTCCCCGAGCAAAAAGCTACATAATCAGCTAAAACCAGTGGCGCATTCAGTAGAGGGCTTCTTCTTTTCCAAAATTTGAGACGAATCATATACACACTTATCCGTTATCGTGTTATAATACTGTTAAACCATTTTTTACCAGAATGAACTTGAATTTAAACATCCGACTCGGAGATCATCGAAAAATAACTTATTTTAAAAATGTATTTTTTGTTCGCAGCAACACCGGCGGAATCACAAATATGTTGTTTGTTCATTTTCGCACCATTAAATTTTTTCTCGAATTTCATAGTAATCCGAAAGGGTTTTCGGTATCGATTTTTATCGCGATTTCGCATAGACTTCAAACGACAATGATCTAACGAAGTAATATTGTCGATTACGAGTGTGTAACGTGAAAAAGAAAATGTTCAAGAAACGTATCAAACAAATTGCTTCTTGCTTCTAACCGTTTGTCCTACTTTATAAATCAGTTTTAACAACGAGTATTTATGTATATCCCTCAATTATTGTGAGTTTGGACGAATAATAATTAATTTTAATCAGTTAAATGACGTTAAAAATTATTTAACAGAAGTACGAAATCATGTTCACATTAAAAAATGCATACGACGTACAGAGCCTTTTCGAAGTAAACGTTTTTGTTCAGAAGTATTTCCAAGTTGAACAAACACGTCGTTTTTAAATTTTATTAAATTGAAATATTACCAATTACAATGCACGTAGACACTATCAATTGTTTGTTCATCACTTGTTCATGGCACGAACGGATAGTTTCTTCTTGGAATTTTAACAGTCTCAAAATGATAATCTAATTTGAGAAGGTTGTATTACATTGGACATCAAAAACGTTGACGGAATTTATTTTAAACTGAACTTTTTTAGACGCTTGGGATATATCTCACTCGATGAATAAGTAAAAAACATCGATTCGTCATTAAATTAACAAAAAAATAAAAAAAATAAAACCCACTTCAAAAAACAAAAAAAGCACTTAAAAGTATAATATAATTAAATGAAAAAAAAAAAAAAAATATGCTTCACGTTTTTTTGGAGTTTGTACCATTCAAACTTTTTTTTATTAGTGTTTCCCGGAAGGCACCGACTCAAATAAAGTGACGGCATTTTTTTAATTTGATTATTTTATACTTGTTCTGTTTTTTGAAGTCGGTTATA
Organism: Hormaphis cornu; assembly: GCA_017140985.1. Taxonomy (NCBI): domain Eukaryota; kingdom Metazoa; phylum Arthropoda; class Insecta; order Hemiptera; family Hormaphididae; genus Hormaphis; species Hormaphis cornu. Next base: position 18,969,807 of record CM029358.1, on the reverse strand, counting down.
TTTTTTCGTAAGCATTAATTTTATAATTTTTAGTGGCATGTGATTACTTTCTGTGTTCACATAATTCACACCGTTTCATTTTAAACTCAAAATAGTTATTTGTTACCGTAACAGCGGTAAGCTATATTGCCATAAAAAGGTTGATAACGCCAGGATCATCGCGATATTTCTGTATATTTTTTTCGTTTTTTGTAAACGTTTTTAAAATCGCTGAAAAAATTTTGACGAAAATCACCTCTTAAATATGATCAATCAAACAAAAAAAGAATCATAAAATACTGATCTTAATCGACGGCGTAATCGATGAACGTACGTAAAAAAAAAAAATACCCACAGTCGAACATAGAACCTCCTGTTTTATGAAGTTGACAAACATAAAAAAAACTATATTTTTGTTAACATAAAAGATTTACGGTGTAGTAACGACTACGTTTTGGGTAAGTCATTGGTTTCAAAGTATTATTTGATATATCTGAAAGCAATTATATACCGATTCAAAAAAAAAAAAAAAATGTCCTGATCGAGCGATCTAATCTATATCTGAGTCCTGGGTAAAAATAAAAATGATCTCGAATTAATTCTACACACAAACATAAAAAAAAAAAAATAGTTTTTTATACTTGGCATAAACTTTTTTCAAATTTTTATAACGTAGGTATTAAAACGATTAAGTGTATAAAAGTTTGAAAACGACAAGGAATAATTTCGTTTTATTTCGTTCTGAGAATTTTGCCATTTACGTCGTTTTCGGCACGTAACTCGGAAAGTATTCAAGACGTCGAAAGACGTTTTAAATCAAACGAAATTCCGAAATACCGGAATCCTAACTTTTACGCGGTATTCAGACGACGTAATGATTAGCACCTTCTGCCCGATAACGTCGTTACAAACGTGAAAATTTCCGCCGTAAAAATCCCGATGATTTTGTTTTTGGGGTAAAACTCGGAAAGTTTTAAACGAAAAATTCACCGCCGGAGTCCACAATCCATCGAGAAACGTTCCTGCCGGCTTTGTAATGCGGAACATTCCTTCTACGCGAAAAGTTTTTGACGGAAAAAAAAAGAAATTTAAAGAGTGAAAACATTACGTTCCTCGTTCGTCGTGCTCGGAATCAGAAAAAAAAAAAATATTGTTATCAAAAAATAATAAAAAATCACAAAGCGAGTAACACTTTCGTTCTCGGGTAAGCACCCCACACAGTTCCCGAAAATCCTCGGTTTCCCGCGCGGCGGACTGTCGTGGGCGAGACTTTTCCGTCCGGCCGAAGCAACACGGGCTACACAACAACAATGGCCTGAACGGGACTCGCGGTGGCGGTCATCCCCGGCCATAAATTAATAACAAATACGTCCGGAGCAGCGTTAAGTCCACGTTATAAATCTCGCGGTCGTGTATATATATATATTTTTTATTTTTTTTTCCCATCATTTTTTTTCTCTTTTCACTCCTCCGCCGTGTGCTTGGATGCTTGGAAACGCGAGTTTTTTCGCCGTCCGACGGAAAGTCGCGAAAAAAAAAGTTTAAAAACCGTTTTCTAGCGACGAAAACCATTCTCGAACGTAAATAAAAAAAAAACTCACACTTACGGCGGTCTAAAAATTGTGTCGATTGATTGAATAAAACAAGGCATATTATAATACTGCGTAGTTCAAAAAGATTTGCCGCTAAAATTTGTACGAAACAATAATTACTATAAACGCAAAGTATTTGAATTTTTTTCAAAAGACTTCTTCCGCCCTGCTCGTTTTCCCGATTACGCGATTTCGTAGCGATACGTTAATTGTTTGAAGTTGAATTCAAAAAAAAAAAAAATTACGAATTTTCCGGAAAAAGTTTAACAGAACATAATTTAAAAATTGGAAAAACGAGCGCCATTTAAGTAATTTTTATACATCCAACAAAAAAACAAAAAATACACGTTCCATGGTTCATTACGGAAAACGGATTAAGATGACGCCATTGCTGTTTTATTATCAGCTCAAAGTAGACGCAACCATATAATGATGAAATTTTTTTTTTTAATAAATACACGTTCCATGGTTAAACAGTACTTATTATTTAATAACTGTTTCAAAATTTAATTTATGAATATACCTTATATAAAACATGTAAAATCGTCGAGAACTTAAAAGTGTAAAGTGACGAACCTATAATTCGTATGGCATTTCATCGATGAAAATGTACCAAACAATGCATAACAAAAGTCGTTAAAAAAAGGTGGCTCTCTGTAACTATACTAGGACGAGCCAATAACTATAAATATTTAATAATCACAAACCAAGATACGAATTTTTTGTGGTAAAACAAAATGTTTTTACTTAAAAGGCCCAACTTTCGGAACGTTTGTTAATACTGCGCCCCGATCCTTAGAAAATCAGCCGTAAACAAAACGGAAAATATAACGTGTTTAAACATTGATAGAGTTGAACATTTAAGTGAAAAATACATACTTGTTTTGCGATAAAAAAGTGTTTCAGTTTTTTTTATGATACAATTTTAGTTCTGTGTTCGTATTTTAATTGAATTTTTACATTTACGGCTCGTTCATATTTACATTACGAAACGATTGTTTTGATGACACAACACATATTGTGAAAAGAGCAAATTTTCAGTTTAAATTAGTGATAGATTATACAAACAATATTTAATTAATTTTTGATTTAATCCGACAGTATTAACATTTGAATTTTATTTTATTTTCTCTTGTTCGTGAATTATATTACTGTTTTAAAAACATAGTATGCGGTATGAACTTGAAACTCATGGTTTACCCGACGTGTCCTGCAGTGTGCACCGCTTCTACGTCAAAAAAAATAAAATGCACATTTCAAACTGCAAAACTGGATGGTATTTTTCATCGCAAAACAATCTTTTATCTAATCGTGCTCGTTACAAACGAGTCGAAAACAATGTTTCTTGTAATACTGTCAATGTCAGCGATATTGGAGCGCAAACGTTTTAGAATTTTCGAAAATAATTAATTATTGAGTTTATGTTTGTTAAGACTTTTTTAATCTTATTCTAAAACGTTTGTATCATTAAACAGGTATCCGAATATTGTATTAGTACCTACAAGTTTTCGGTTACGCTTTGCGATTTATTAATTTTTATTTCATGATCGCCAATGCCATTATATAATATACTAATAATCATTTCACACCACGTCATAAAAATACTAAAACCGCGAAGTTTAAAAGTTAAAAGTTAATTTGAAGACTTAAAGTTACCAATTTTACGTATTTTTTTCAACGCACCGTACATAAATAGAAATTGTAAAAAAAAAAAAAATTAGACATTTCAAGATTTTACTCTCGGTCGCGCTTATATTTGTTTATTAGAAAAAACATATTCTAATACTATGTACCGTTGAATGTTTGAATGGAGTAAACACGGCGTTGTGTGTAGGCAAATGTGGTACATGAGTGCCTTGTTACCACTACTATTAAAATTTATAATTTACTTTTGTTGTTTTTCAACCTCAAATTCAATGACAGATCAAAATCTAATTTTCGCAACACCAGATTCCTGGTGTATTTGCTCCGCAGACGTTTAGTAAGATAGATACTGCTAAAAAGTTCTACGTTTTTTTCACCAAAATGAGCGCACATATAGAACATCTAGAAATTATTTAGACATGTCGTGAAAGTGAACTAATACCAGTTAATAGTTAACGAAAAAAGTAAATTAACAAGTCATTTAACTGAATTACTTAGTTTTTTAATTGAATTTAAACTTTTAACAAGTTAATGCTCATTCTCGGTACACCTACAATAAGGAACTCGGAACGGAGCTGATTCATTTTTCTAAGCAACGAACACTGCCGTCTGAATAAACATTATAGTGTTGCCCACGGTTTTTGTTAGATGGGTTTGCGAAGCACTTAACAACGCTTATATATATATATCTACTTATTGAATGTGTTGGCGGCACTACACCAGAAACAAGATAAAATGTTGTGCAAACAAAATTCGCGTATTGTTCGAGTACACCGCGACGGAAGTACCTATTATTACAGTTTATAATTGAACTCTGTGAAAGTGTCGGGTTTTTTTCTTCTTTTTTTTTTTTTTTTTAACGATTTTCGCTGAACGATGAAACGATAAGTTATGGATCTTTACTTTTTAATCGTATTATGTATCCGTGATCGAATAACGATAAAAGTACAACAATACCATTTAGGTTCAAACGAAGACCGACGTTGACGGTGTCGTGGAAACAACCGCGGGCCGAAGAATCGCTATGATCGGGTTATAATAACTCGGAATACTTATTTTTTTTTTTGTATTGAATCGCTGTCGATTCGGACGAAACACCTATGTTTAACGGTTCGAAAAACCACCGAAGTTTTAATCAGTTTGAGTATATTATAATAATGTGCGCAACAAACATTGTACGAACAATATTAATAGAAAACGAATAAAAATAAGAATGCGAGTAAATCAAACAGTCTATAGAAATTATTTCCATTACATTGTACAAACGGGACGAACGCGTTTTTTTATTACAAAGTCGATGTACCTAAACCGTTTGTATTATTATTTGTTACATATATTATTTGTTACTTATATTATTACACATACATTATTTGCAAACCAAAAAGGTTAATGGTTTGCAAACGTTTTTTCGGTTAGTGAAATTATTTTCGTTCTATATTGAACGTTTAATATGATACTTAAACTAAGGAGTTTTTCTCTGCTAATTCTTCAAGATCCAAAATTGGAAAATTTGAACAAATATTGTATGCATTTTTTCCTGTTTTAAATAATTGTTTGTGAAAAAAAAAAATAATCGAAATATCCATCAGTTAAAATTTAAAAAAAGATTTACCATTTTGGACAGAAAATAATTATTGATTCACCTGCAACATAATCAAAATTTTTCATGTTACTTCTTTGTACAATGATTTCTGTACGAATTACGATTACAAAATACAAGAGAGAGAGAGAGAAATCATTTTCTTTCGTGGATTTGAAATGAAAAAATCAGTACATTGCATTATATAATGCTTTTAATACCAAATTATCTATTATTTGTCTTATTTTACAGAATGTGTAAAACATAACATAAACAACTTATATTTATAAAAAATAAAATTTTTCGTTTTGACCTATTTGTAAATGATAATAAAGTATAAATATTTGTTCTTCGGCACAATTCAAACGTATTTTGTTCTAAACGAAACGATAATTCTCAAATGTTTAATTTTGTTCTCGTATAAGCTTTAATTCAAACCATGTTTCCAACCAATGTTATACTATAGTGAAGTTCATTCGCGAGATGTAAATTTTACACCTACCTTATATTTAACTGTTACTAAGCCATTTTCAAATCACGTGTGTAATAATGCATATACCGTGTTGTTTGATTGAGATGTCGTAGTTCCTGTTGAAATCCCGTGTATGTACCTACCATCAAACTAACCGACCGTCGCCGTACAGAAAAATTGAAAATAAAAAAAAGTGCGTAAACACGGAATATTTTAACCCGGATAAAACGATCGAACAAAAGCCAATAAGTTTGCGAAATTCTGGTAATTCGTAACGAACAAAATGTTCGGCGATCCTTAGTAAACGCATTCGTACATAGTACCGTTAAGACACTACGCGTTATTATACACTTTGACTAGAATTTGCAAGAAATAAACCAAACAGACGACCACTTTTCAAGCGAAAATCGGTTGCTGGTCGTCAAATTATTATTTTGTGAGAAATCGGCTTACGAAAATCGCCGAACCGCGGTCGGAAAACTAAAGTGGTGCAGTGAAATGGGGCTATACGTCAGACGGGAATGACCGGAGCGCTTAAATCGCCGTCGTTACGAATTTTTGTTCGATACCGCGAGTACATAATATGACAGGCGAAGAATTATTTATCGGATTCGATTTCAGTGGCGTCGAACATGACGTGCTCTAGACACAGTTTCTCGCCTTTCCCACCCCTATATTTGAACTTGAATACTTTATAACCTGTCCTATAGGTCCAACCTACACAAATAAGTCGACGAGTTATTTAGAACCGATTCAGCAGATCGCTTCCTGGTTAATTTTGCCCTCCTTGGGATCCGACTGCAGTTTGACAGCTGTTTCGTCTTTTGACGGTCGAGTCGCGCGCTAGTTTCAAATATTATATTTTTACCTCCAACAAGTGCGGAGACAATGACCGTACTGTCGTCTATTTCATGCTTACGATAGTTCAAATAAAATTGTTATAAACACGATAATGACGATAATGATGATCATCATCATCTCATCGACACACACGGAGGAGCGAGACGTAAGTTTCGCATGCTCCCCAGAGTCTGTCGCTCGTTCAAAGGTAGACCGTTTCGTTTTTAAATTCTGAGCGTTTCGACGCGAAAACACACAAATTCAGACTGAAAACCACGATTATTGATACGTTCATGCAGTAGTACCTGTCGTGTGACACAACGTAGTAAACGTAGTGTTACGTAAAAAGAAAGAAATAAAGGAAGGAAAAAATGGAATAAATTCGAGGTCGGTGAGAAGTTGTTCGGCGTTACGCAAAAAAAGTCGCGTCTTATAGGTACCACAAGCAACTGTTATCGTAACAGACGATTTTCGTTAAATTTCGGTTTTACCGGGAGTGTACCCCTCCTACACTAGACAACTGAGCTGGCTCAGAATCGTTTTTCCCGAACGCGATGATTTCTCCGTTGCTTTCGGTTGTTAAACGATAAACCCACTCGCAACCGTTTCGCCAAATACCGACCTAACCTCAAGCATTCTCTCCCTTTCTTTGCTTCCTAAATTTTCATTTTTTTTTTCAATTTTCAGATGGAAAATCGTGGCGCAACCGTTCAGAATGGTGGTATCGGCTCTACGGCGGGCTTTTCAGTCGAAATTTTCGCGTTCTCGGATCGTCGCCGGCAGACGTGCGGTAACAATACCCTTTCGACCGAACGGTTCAAACTGGGTCGGTATACGATATATATATATATACGAATATATCGTATAATACATTTATGTAATACATATAAACAAAGCGCCGGTATTAATCGAATGACAAACACGAAATTCCGCCGGGACTACGCGGTCCGCTCGGGACGTGCCCTGAAGATTTCGGAACGGACAATAATACCAGACGCACACACTCGAGAGTCGCGACGCCTCGAGAGAACAATCGGAGTGGCGAGAATCGCGGCGGTTTTCACCGCATCGTGGTTCGTCGTGATAATTTATTGTCGTCAAAACGATACAAAGTGATTATGCGTGGTGCACAAAAGGGTTAAAATTTCTGTAACAGCAGAATTTTTTTTGTTTCTTGATCAAATACTCCGCTGAAACTCAGTTTCTAATCCCAACCTAAATTGTTTACATTCCGAAAATATATCAATAGTTAATATTCTTTTTGTTTGTTTGTTCTTGGTTTATGTAGGTAGGTACTTGAGATAAATATTAATTTCTCACATTCGGGGATGCATTAATTCATCCCTCTTGTTAATCTTTGCCGTCATTGTGAAAAAAGTTATTTTGAGGGCGTCATAAATGGCATTAAAAAGTTTAAACACAGCGTAGTGGACCTTTTATCGGTTCGAATTCGATTACAGTTCACTGTAGTCAAAAACACTACACGTATTTTACGAACAAGTACAATTGAAACTTTAAAACAACTTCTTGAATATTGGATAACCATCAATGTTAAAGTCTTTGAATATTTCATGTACAAATACAAAAAAAATATTTAAAAGTACAAACTTCTTAAACGTGTAAATAATATTAAATTAAAACTTTTTGTAATACAGTAGCAAACTATTTAGTTAATATTATTATTAGAGTCAAATGTGTGTGTGTTTTCAAAAAACCATAGTATATACGTTTTTTAATAAAAATTTCATTGTTTTTATCGATACAACGATTCAATACAAATTTTAAAAATGAATGTATAAAACAAAAACGTATATTTGTTTTAAAATTTTTTTATTTTTAAACCAAGCATAATGTCCATAAGTTCTAGCTGGTGATCTCTTTTGTTTTATTTCTTGATTGTTATTAAATCATCGATACTATTATCAATCTATATATTACTGTGATTTCACCAAATTTTTATTTAGAAACTCTTTATTAATGCAACAAAATATTACTGTCAAATTGTTATGCGCAATACAATTACACCAATATATTTTTTTCTTTTGTAAAAAAAACGAGACTGGACCAATTACAGAAATTTTATCTACAAAGAGCTGTATGCAAAAGTTAGAAAAATTCATTAGTATGAAAAAAGCACGTAAGTAAAAAAAAAAATCATAATGAAAAACATTTACAACGGATAATGTTCAAAAAAAAATAACATGGATCCTCGTTGGCCAATTTTATCATTCGAAATATTGGACGGTTATTCATCAAACTATCGACAAAAAGAGATTGAAAACGTATACACTGAACGATTTGACTATGGATTCACTTAAATCAGAATAATCTTCTAGAACCACTTAAATAATATTGCTTTATTAAATTAATTTGTTTCGCTAGTAATTTTATTGAGGCCGTTTGAAATTCGTTATATTTCCTAGTAGTGATACAACAAATTATTTTTACGTTGTGTGTTCATAAAAACAGTTTTCCATATAGGTTCCTTTGATAATCGTACGACTTAATAACAATCATGACCTGTGTTGAAAATTCTAAGACGATGTCGGACATGATATAAAATAAATATTGAAAATGGAAAAACGCAGAAAAGGATGTCAATAACAAAATAATAACTCGGGGGGTTTTTTTTTTTTTTTGTAAGCAATCATTAACAAATATTTATACTGTATGGAAATGTCATTTTAGAGATCGTTCTTTATAGTTACCAAATATAAAAGTAACCAAACCTTTTTGCGCTTACGGACATTATTACGGTCCATTGTTTTTGTATTGAAAAATGGTAAATCGTAACAGAATACACAGATTCGTACAATAAACCGATGCATATTTTTTACTGCTTTTTTTTTTTTTTTACAGATGTAAAACTGTTACTATTGACCTAGTTCGTTGATGTTCTAAGCACTCACCGTGGGTTTGAATACCTATTTCATAAAACAAACAACAAACATGTCGGAGAACGGTTCATGTAAACAGTTAATAAAACAAATATATTTATGTATAAACATATTGTTTACTTATTTTAAAGTAAAACCCAAAAACTTTGACAAAAATCAAAAACGTTCCAATTCGAATAATTGTAATCCATGAAAAAAAATTACGCAACCTGCAGATAGGTAGAACATATAATTCACCTTCCTTCAAAAGAACTGTATAGTTTTCAACTAGTTATACTCGATTCAATCCAACTAAAGGTTTACTAAAGGCAGTTAAAGGCTCCGATCTTACTCTCAGGTCATGCAATTAAAATGAAACATGTTTTATGTTGATTTTTTAACAAAACACTCAACACATACAATACGTCCGTTCAAACTAACCAAAATAATTGATTATTTAGAGTGGTATCAAAATAGTTCTTCTTTAACTTTACGTTACAGGTTCAATTGTTCGTTTAACATTTTTATAATATAAAAATTTAACGTAAAATTATAAATTTTCAGAAAGAAAAGAACTCTATTAGAAGTAAAAAAAAAGTTAGGGGTCATATGTAACAACTTTTTGAGGAACAAGAATTTACAATAAAAATAAAAAACAACATTATTTAAATATGTATATTCATACCTACCGATAACTTGGCTAAAGTAAGAACAAGTATTGAAAAAAATGTCTTCAAGTTGCCTTCTTAAAGTCATCAACGATATTTTTAAAAATTAATTTGCAGATATAACTTAGTTAAACTTTTGTTGAACTTTTTATAATTTGTGAAAAATACACTGACATTGATTTGCAATTCTAATTTTCAACACTTAAAATTGAAAATATTGAAAAATGTATTTTGAAATATCTTTTAGAGACCATATGCCGTTACACGAATGTTAAAGAAAATAATTAAAATTTTTATATCACTTAAAAAATTATGGGTTGTTCGGCCTTGCAAAAAGATTGCAAAAAAAGAAATTAGTTTCTTATGAATGTCAACGAAAAAAATTGTAGTAAAAAATATCAACGTTTAAAAACAATTTCAATATTTTAATGTTTTAGAAAATCATCATTATAATTCTGGAATGACTTCTTTACATATCATTTTTATTTTGTTTCATTGTAGAACCATCATGAAAGTATTAATGTTTCAAGATTTATTATAATTCTTTGATAAATTAATTCAAACGTGTTATAATAAAAATAAAGATTTTTATATGCCACATGATATTGGTATTTTATGATGTACTACAATATGATATTTAGTGCATATTTATAGTGTCGTCATGTTCATACTTGTAAATAAACCCAAATGTTTCTGATATATTATATTTCTAATTTTACAAAAAATTACAAACTCAGGAGTCAATGGAGAGATTTGCATAGTTACAGTACTCATGGATGTTGTCTGCGTTTGACTGGAACACGCAGAATTTGTCAACGGATAAAACGCTAAAATAATTACTGTTTGCCACACAAAACGTAGATTGTTTCTGCTGTTTAATTGGAAGTATAAACTTGTACAGATGGTATACACATTTCCTTTTTGGATTTTTCATTTTATTACCTAATTTTAAATAACTGTAATATGTTGATTCGAGACAAACATAATTCAAACATTTAGTGTACAAAAACTTAAAATTTTAAAAAGGGAGTAAATTCTATGCCCGGCGTGAAGATTGTTGGAGGAGCGACTAAGTTTTGGAGTAGGTCACACCTTTTGTTTGATCGCTGGTTTGGAAGCTGTAGTTTGATGTTTGCATTATATCATGTTATCTGAACAGTATTTTCAAAACGTTTCGTTTTTCGGACAAAAATTGAAAAAATGAGGCAAAATTCAAAGACGCTTCAAATAAAGTACCTACCTACTCCATCCACTTTCTAAACTTCCATGTGGTATGAACTGACCACTTCAGCCACCGAAAAAATCGTTCACGGAGAAAAAAAAACGACATTTTTTAAACACAATTAAATAGTGTCAAAGCATAAACGTTTTTAGCGGCGGTTTAGAAACTACGGACGTTGAAAATATTGATCTTACGAATGAATCGTGGTGGTGCCTACAAATACCATTTTTTTTGTGTTTTCATCACGTTTGAACCGTTTCCATTGAGTTGAAAATTTAAGGTCAAAAATTAAAAAAAATATATATTTGGCAATCGAGTATGTTGATACTATATTGATGAAGTATCAAGTAACAAGCCCTTTTTTGTCCGACATTAAGAAAGCAAAATAGTAATACTGTGTTTTGTACCATATGAAAACACAAACAACGTCGAATAGAAAGCCAGAATTACCGATTGGGTATATCATAGGAAACGTACAAAACGTATTATGTTGACAATAATATAATACTATCTCGTATATAGGTATACTATAGATTTGACGAAACGGTTTTTCGGTTTTTCGTGTCGCGGCCAAAAACTTTTCGTTTCGTGTAATGATAACAATTCTTCTCCGTGGAATCTCTTTGTACACACGGTCAATATCGACACGGTAAAGTAAAATTCTGCTCCTATTCTATTCCGCATTAACAGCAGAGGGACGAGAATAGCGTGAACAAACGACCGTCAAATATAGCGGCCACGACCGAATCATCATTTTGTTTTTATTATTTTATCGTCGACAATGATTTTTGTTTCGCCGGCCACCGGCGTGCAAGCAAATCGGGAAATCGGTAACGGTCATTGAGTAAGACGTTTCGAACAGGCGTTTATGTAAAAATATTGAACCCTAAAAATTTACATTGTACGTGGTTTATTTGCGAAAACATACAAAAGGTAAGCGCGATAAGTGATTTTCTTGTATTCCACAACGGTGTTGGAAGACCTCACGTTTGAAAAAATACTCATAAATGAAAATTCTCGGTATTTTTCGCAAAACACTGGTTTACCAGTGCTTTACAAAAATTCAATATTCAACAAATTCGTCGAAAACAAGAAGCGGCACCTCCTATCCAAATAATTTCGATTTAATTGTACCTGAGCAGTATGAAAAAAAAACACGCGATGGCGAGTTTTTTCGGAAAACCGCAGTTGAGCAATCAATTTGTTCCTATCGATCGCCATGTATCCGTTACATCGTCTGGACTCGGTCGGAAAAAACAAACGACAATGGGCGCAGGCGCGTCCGGGAACAAAACGTTTTCAAATCGATTTCATAGCGACACTTTACCAAAACGGATTTTGAGCCGAAATACTATTGTAATTTTCTAAAAAGTCTCATCGTCATGCCCGACGAAATATTGAGAATTTAGACCGTGAGAGTTTTTCGTGCAAACATCGTTTTTTCGACAGTATATTATATTGTTATTAGTTAATACTGTATTATTTTACGGCCAACATACCCGAGCGTACACGGTCGCGTTCGAGTAAACGAAGTCGGATCAAGTTGAAATGAGTCGCAGCATTTAGAAGGTGGTTTTTTTTTACTTCTACGACGTGAAAGCGTTCATCTGAAATATTCTGAAAATCTGGTCGCAACGACTTTGCTTTCGTGCGAGGGGACGCGGAAAGTTTTCGGCAACTATTTCGCGAACGCGAAACACGACGTTTTGAGAACAAATTCCTACGAATGTATGTTGATTGTGACGGCTAAACTGCAAGGGTCATTTCACGTACTTATTTGTACAACATCTGTTAAACTTGGCTCGTTTTCGTTAACTCACTCAATTTCGCATACACAGTGAACACGTTTACACGTGGTAATAATTGAAAATCATATGATAATAACTATGATAAGTATAACATAAATTATTATTGGCTACGAAAAAAATGTCTTAGTGTTTAATTCAATTCCACGAATTCATCAGGTACATCTTTCCGAATAGTGAATTTTATTAATATTAGTTAACGTACCTACACGTTATGTACTATCAAACAATTGTACGAAACTTTTCTAAAATACAAAGGTATTTTTTCTGTACTAAAAAATATTATATTCAGGGCCGGATTTAGACTTTTGAATAGATTTCGGATGAATTTTTATTTGAGGCCCCTAACAGTATTTCAATCCCAAGTACGCCAAAAGTAAAGGACAATATTAAAGAATTTGCAAACTTGCACGTATTATAAATATTAACCTTAAACGTGCTTACTTCAAAAATGAAAAACACCTGTTTATGTATCACAAATTTCAAAATTCAGTTTTAGATAGCAATCAATTTTGAAATTTAAACTTTATCGCGACTATATTTGTTAATAACGAATTATAATAATTACGGTTAAATATTAAATTTATTACTTTCAAATTGTTGTATACAGTACAGCAATAGTCTTAGAACTAGTCTACAAATTTAGTACCACTTTTCTTGTTTTTTCCCTGCAAAGGTTTCATTTGTCATTGGTTGGAGTCCTGAATCTATTTTTTACTGTCTTCAACCTTGAAAATGTACGTTTACTACAACTATATTAGTCGTCATTATTACAAAATATTATATGCGTGTTGCAACTGTAACATTTGGAAAAACTGTCTTTTTCAACCAATGTCTCGTACTCCTTAGGTATTATACGATTTTATAAAATCAGCAAAATGAACAGTTTCATCACTAAATAGTTTATCTAAATCATATTTATATATCGATAAACGTTGTTATATATATATATATATATACATATATATATGAATTATTAGCAACTTTTCACACTATATGAATTTAGTTATGAAAACAATGATTAAATTCATACAACATTTTGTGTTTGCTGGATACCATTTCGTTTTGCCGTCACAAATATAAATACAAATCAATATTTTTTATTATTATAAGCTGATAATTTTTTTCATACATTCCCTGAACTGAAAGTCAAATATTTTTTTTATAGTACTCGGATGCCTCCCAAACTGTTCTGCTGTCCGGGGAAAGTGCCTTTAAATCCCTCCGTTAAATCCCTGAATATAATATATAAAATACATTAAAATTGAAATAGACAAAATATGAAAGAGGATTTTTTTTTATTTTTTTTTTTTTAATTTTTGTACAATTATTTGAAAATGCACTTGAAAACAGATATATAAGTTAAAAAAAAAAAAAAAAACTGATTTGTTCGATAAAACTATTTTTAAATTCTGCATGATGTGAGGAAGTTTTCTGATTTTACACGCGTTTCGTGCGCGTTCCCTTGATATTCTTTTAGATTTCGTGTTGCATAATATTCAATATGGAGTGGAATTCGTTTTCTAGGTCAAAGATACGTTTAGCGGGTTAATCGAGATAGTGAAACCGAAATATTGAAACTTCGCACGTGGCTCCTTCATCCACGTGTATACAGAGTGTTCTATACAATTTATGGAACATCAACAGTTTTTCAAAGACGATTTTTCGTTAAATTGGAAAAATTACAGATGCAATTTTGATTAGAAATTTTGAAAAATTAATCGTGTTTCCGATTTTAGTATATTTTGTCAGGAATTTCTTCGAAAGTACACATCCATATTGTTTACTTATATTCATTAACTTAATAATTAGGATACGTCAGTTTAACAACAAAACCATGTCTTCTATTATTTTGTATTATCTTATAGTAATAGTATTTCTAAAGTACGCAAGTTTCGACTTGTATTCTATAATCTGTACAACATATTTTTTTTAGCACAAATTGTTTTTCATTATTAACGGCGATCCCGAACGGTTGATATTTTTGTTTTCATGATAAAATAAATTTAATTAGTTTTTTTTTGTGCAAAAAATATTAAAATTCTGATCGAGAGTGGAATTTTCGAATTGTTTTTTCCCAGTGTTCATCAGGAACACTAACACAATAACTTGGCAGTGAATCAATAGATTACGTAATTTGTTCAATAACTATAATTTTAAAATGTTATGTAAATGTTGTTTAAAAATTTTGAAAATAATTCGGGATTATACTGATTGTTTTAAAACGTTTGCACGTGTAACGATTATGGTAGTAAGAAATTGTGTGATTATTTACTAAAAAATACGTCCCAAACGTTTTACTCATGTCCAAATTATGTTTATAAACGTTTTTAAATACTCCAAAATAGATTTTTTGTACGAAGTATGTGACTATTTGTTCTGCTTTCCACAAAATTGAATATTAAATTAAGTATATTACGTTTTGGGTAGTATGATAAATCGTGGTGACTGAAGAGTCATTTTATATATAAATGTTATAAACGTATCACTTGCATGCTTTAAATTATATGTTTTTATTCAAATTCAAATGTTTCACGTCATCACAAGTGGTCGCTGTTATAAACGACGGCAAAAATCGTTTACTATATACGCAACTATTCACCATTCTCGTGGTTGATTAAATAATCAAAAAAAAAAAAAAAAAAAAAATAGGAGTAAAATGATGATTATGATAAATTGCTGACATTATTTAAATATGATTTATTTGCAGTGATTACGTTTGAATATATTGATATGCATGGTACGATATGTACGTCGCTAATTTTAATATTTTTACCGACTTAAAAAATTTAAACACAATATGTATATTATTCATGATGATCTATCGCAGTAACAAACATATCAAACCGATATTGATTTTAACTGCGGTCTTTTTACAATCGGATATTAATTACAGGGTAAATCGTTTACACATTTACAGATAGAAATGTATGAATAATTTTAACAAGTTTCATTTCGTTTCTGCGGGAAACTCAAAAACTGAATGAATTGTCTCATAAAAATGTTTATATTTTCAAAAAACAGCTTACAGAATACGCATGAAGGTGTAACAAAATGGTACAGTAAGTCAGTAACGATTTGGACACTCAAACGGAAACTAAAGTGTAGTATTTTATAAAGAACAGAAAGAGAGAAAAAAAGGGAATCGATTTGAAAAAGTAAGAGAAAAAAAAAGTAAAGTATAAAAAAGAGAGTAAATTCTAAGAACGGAAAAAAAGAAAGGTTGTGCAACGGAAAGGACAAAAAGCGAATAAGTTTAAGGTTTGTTGAAAAGTTGTTTGACTACGTATTGGAGTGGGTTTCTTCTTTGGGTAGGTCAATGTTTCACTAAGTATGTGTAATTTAAAAAGTTATTTCGTATATGATACAATAATTAAGGACAAACTCAATAAATTGTCAGTGGTATAAAGCGCATAGTGCTATGACATTTTGCGATTGGACGCACCCTCTGCCTGCAAATATGTTTACCGAAAAAAAATTATCATTGTAAAATCAATACAGATCAGAATCTGTAAATTTCATAACGTTGATTTGAATTAACATAAAATGGGTCCTCTTGTGACATTGAGTTTGAATACAAAAAATTCTCAAAAAATATAACTTATAAGTTATAGAATACGTTCATTTAGAAAAATTCATTAATTCATTTTGTTATACGTTTTTTTTTAAAATTTAATTTACTTGCATAATTAAGAATAATAATTATAACATTTTCAGTCAAATAAAATGGAATTGTATTAGGAATATCAAAACTATTGTCAACTGTAATTTAATGAGTAACGTTTCTCTCCGTCATTATTTGATCGGTACTATTGAAAATTATTAAATACAATAATTATGAACCATATTTTAATAGTACTAATTGATCCATTGAAATTTCTTTCATATAAAGAATGATAAAAGACACAAAAATGTAAAAATAATTTTTGATCAAAATTAATTTGTTTAACTTTCCAAATCGTTTTGAAACACTTATTGTATACTTAGGAAATGTAGTACTTATATAAAAAGCAAATCAATAATTGACTCCACATTGGATTTGTCGTTGATAAATATTTACGAACAAATGTGAAATGAATAATAAATGCTCCCCTTTGACGTTTGATTTGCATAACTATTAAAATTTAAACGTGTTGTAATCCAAAATACATTATTACCTCGTAGAATATAAAAAAATAATATTTTTATATGATGTCAGAAAATTGAAATACTAAATAGGTACGTTCTCGTAATTGTATAGTATTGATTTTTTTTTTTTTAAAGAAGAGTTCAGTTTATTTGCCGAAATAAAAGTAAATATTTTTAAAGTTGTGTATAAAACGTTTGTCGTTCAATAGTCAGGTAAGTACGTAAAAAACATTTTGCTTTCTTTCGGTCTAGAACTTGCTTCAAAATTATAATGGTAGCAGAAGAGTCAAAATTAACATGCCATTTTTATTTGTTATGAAAAGACCTTTTGCTTCATTTGTTGCTGGTATCAAAATTATCCCAGAATATGCTTTTACTGTAAACGTCATTTTTCGTTTATCCGTTACCACATTCCGCATGGATTACATTTAGACTTAATGAAAGGGCCATTGATATTTCCCGCCCAAATCACTTTTTAATTAAGTTAAACTAATTTCTCTGCACTGAAATTCGGCAAGATGAACCTAAAAATGTTTGATCAGAACCATTTTTAATGTCTTCAATTTTCAATAACTCTTCCATCTAAAACTCATCAAAGGAAAGACGCGATGAAGAGTTAAATATTAATTTTTATTTTCTCAATGAAAAAAAAAACAAATTACCATATCATAAAACATAAAAACGATTGTTATATACCCAGTAATGGATAGTACTAGTTGATAAGGAGATAAATATATTTAATTTCAAAAGATATTTATGGGGGCATTGAGGAGGGGAGTTTATGAGCTTTTAAATGAGGAATTATGGAAAAATAAGATTTAAATTTTTAAATTTAAATTTAAATATTTTTCTTTAGTTAAGTAAAATCATTTTGTTAAGTGAAGTATAGAATAAAACGTTTACTATCTTCTTAAAATAAGAGCTATTACATACAATTTAAAATACTTATCTATGTGTTTTTGATAACAATTATTGTACTGGAAATATAGGGAGGCGTTTGCAGCCAGTAATCACGATATAGGGTCGCTGATCCAAATAAAGGTCTTAGAAACACTGACTTAGATCCCAAACAAAACTTATTTTTTTTTTATATATTTTTTTTCTTTTTGTGCATCAATTTTTTTCACCCAAAAAAGTTTCCAAAGCCCCGGATTAGACCCGGTAGGTCGTTCGGAAAAAAAAAAGACAAGAAAGTAACACACTGACGGTTTTATAAATCAGAAGAATAATATTATGTAACGTACGTGTTTCCATAAAATTTTTGAAATCGTCCGTGGCGCGGCGTTAAGCGAAAACCGAAATGGACGTATCGGATAAAATTATTGTGACCCCGTTTTTACGACGTAAATCCGCGAAAAATAAAAAGAAAACGTACCTGTATCGAGCAGCAGAATTTCGTCGACTCGAGGGATACGCGTTGTATCGTGTAGGATATAAAAGATGATTTTTTTTTCCATGTCCACCAGAAGAGAATGTATATTTTAACCCTCGTGTACACACACACAATATCCATTTATATAACATTATTTGTGTCACATAGTACGATAAATACACAATTTATCGTACTATGTGTCACCGTTTTTCAACGAAATTCGGTTTTTTTTTGCGGCTGTACGACGAAAAACCGGACAAAAAACAAACAAACGGGTTGTAAGCACTCTGAAAGCCGACCGAATCATCTCGAACGCGCATTTTAAAACCATATTAATATTTTTACTGCTCATAAAATTCAGAAACGACTCGGAAAAACTATAGTACCTATAGTATAATATGCGCAGAATTAAGTGAATTATCTTAATTCGTAAGTATAGACAGTGCTCGACTTGGGAAAAAAACAGAAGTGGGACGCAGTTAAATAGAGTATCAATTTCGTAATGATGTGCCTACATACATCATCATTATAAGTACAAAATTAGAAGGGCTACGCTAAAAAATTTTTAAAAAAAAAAGGAGGACTCCGTCCCCCCGCGCCCCCCCAAATCAAGTACTTAGTATAGAGCGAATGTACGCCGATATGTAATTTGGCAGCTATGTATATTCGGTCATCGAGTACGTATATTAGTCAAGCGTATTACTATATATTTTGATATTTTTAAATACTTACTCGCACGAATTTACTTTTAACAGATCTATTTTTTTTAATATAAAAATCCTAAACTACAAGGTAATTTATAGCGTCACTTCAAAAAAAATTTATTATTGTTTAATCCGCATATGATACGTTTATACGAAAGACGGTTCGAATATCTGATTCCGTACCTAGATACCCGTTTATGAAACCCGGTATTAAACTTTTAAAGACATCCAGCACATAATTAAAATTAGTATTTTTTTTTTATACATTTTGATGCGTTAATTATTATTTTGTAGTGTTTCAAGATCACGTTTCGTATACAATCTTTTGGCTCTGTTTATACAACTCTAAAAGATAATATAAAATTGTTGACAAAATGAGAACGGTATTTCAAAAATATGACAAACGAATCACCGGTGTAGTCGACAAGTGAAATTTCAGCAAAATACATAATTGAACAACAAAAATAAAATATATAGACCTGGGTGAACAAGAGTCATAATAAAACCATTCATTTTCCATGTTCAACAGAAAACCTTAACCATAATAGTAGGTTTTAAGCGGGTGAAAAAATATTCTTCAAAGAAATTTACGTCCTTATGTCGTATGCAAACGTTTGTTTAAGAAAATAGTACAAACACTTTGGATTTTGTCACCGATTTATAGTTAAATTGACTGTACATTCCAGAAGAATAAAAATATTAGAAACAACTTAGGAGAAAATTTAAAAATCGGGGTGAATTTATAATTTTCTAGAAATAAACGCGGAAACATAATAAATAGACAATCGCGATCGAAAAAATAATTAAATGTACCTACTTATTTTCGTTAGATGTACAATTTAGCTATATAGTTATGGACGTTGTTTTATTTCGAAAGTCTGTTTTAGCGATTTAGGACGGAACACAGCTTTCAGTCACTACAGGTCTGATTCCGATGGATATTGAGCTTCACGATTTTCGATTAAACAGACCAAAATGAATATTTTTACACCAAGGGCCTTCAGTTATTTGAAATTTGTGACAGTTGTATTTCTTTTAATTGCGTTTGAGTCGTATAATATTGTTACATCGTCTATAAAATACACATACCGATTTGTTTGACGCACTTACACATTAAGTACAAATTCAAATCACCGACGAAAACAAATAATTGTATACGTGACATAATTATTGGGGAAAATAATCATTCATAATAATTGGAAGTAATATTTATACAACTCGTAGTAGACTTTTCATCGGTTTTCAATACATTCACCTGTACACGTTTTTGCTTGGAACCGATTAAAGTCTGATATTTAGGAAAACAGCAAAACTCCGTTAATACAGGTACAAACAAAACATTTTCGTTTTGAGTAAGACACCGGACTCGCAGAAATTATTTTTTTCAGTATTACTTATCTCCACAACGCTTTTGCTGATAATCGACTTTACATCTTCAACAACACTTTTTTTTTTTCAAATGTTTCTTTTTCGACAAACTATAAAAAATAAATAGACAACAACAAATTTTCATTTTTACAGCAATAACAAGTGTACGACTTAAACAAAAATTGTACATTTCGGACCGGTTATGCAAGAATAGGCAAGCAAACCGCGCGAGTGGCAATAATTTACAGGAAACTGTGGACTCGTCGTAGCAAATATTTTAAAGAAAATCAAACACTTTTCTGGTCTCTGACTTAGACAACCCACATATATATCGTATACATAAATAGTCAGTCCGACGTTTCACGCGTTTACATCTCCGGAAACCATCGGTTTTTTTATCAATTTTTTTCCCTCTACTTTACCGAATCTTTTTTTTATTTTCTTAAGAGCGAATGGTTTTTTATACATATTTTTTTTTTATTATTCAGAATACCAGAAACGACATTGCTCTTTCGAATTTTTCCTGAAGCGACGGTCCCTCCCCGGTTTATAAACACCACTAGATATCCTTACCTCGACATGCGATTTTTTGCGATTTTTTGCTGCGATATCACCTGTTGCGCTTGCGGTTCGGCCGAAACAACGACGTCAGCTCGCCGGGACTGGTCGCGGTGTCCGCGGTCGAGAGGAGCGTGTCGAAATGCCGGTAAACGACTGCGCGCGTGGTTCCGGAGACGACGACGACGACGACGTGTCGTCGGCGCCGCGGTCTTCCGGTCGCTAGCGCCGCACAGTGGGGAAAAACATTAAATTAATTAATTAAAACATTAATTAATAAAACAAAAAAAAAAAAATTAATTCGTGTCACGTCATTTATAACCATATTTTATTCAAAAATTTGAAGTATAAAAATGATCGCCGACGTACAAAATAGTCGTTTTTGGTGTACAATACTCAATATAATACACTTTACAATGCAATTATGGTTATCTCTGTGTATCTTTTTCGTTGTAATATTTGATCAAAACGCATTGTTACTGAAAACATGACGATAGATAACAAAAATTCGTAGGTGAGAGGTGCTTACTCTAAAAAAATGTAAATTATAACCATTATTGCTTTTAGGTAAACAAAAACAAAATGACTCGCAGTTTTCATTTTAAATTAGAGAAAACATCGGTTATTCGTGATTTTTATTTAATTTTAAAGCTATAAAAAATGCATTATAATTTAGTTTTATAATATTTCTGTTTAGAAAAAAAAAACAAAACAAAAAACTTCAGTTTAACGATAGTTTGTGGCCAATTGAAAAATATTTTGACCTATTCAAACTATAAAGTAATGGAATGATCAAAATTATTTAGCGATAGACATAAAGAATAATAATTAATTATTATTTTGAAAAAAAAAAAAAAAAACCCTTAAGGCGGTTGACAATCCTTACCGTTCCTTTTCGATAATTCTTCCATTGTTAAGTCTCCTCACACAATAATATCTCTATTCTGCCATTTTGTGATTTTTTCTTTGTGAACTTTTTACTTTAATTGATTACATCAAATCGTTTTAAGTGAAAAATGGTTTAAACTTTTGTGCGAACAATGGTTCCAGACAACACAGAAAGATTAATAAGCCAAAAAAAAACCACATTTACTGTTTGATTAAACAATAAAAAGAACGTAAGCGTATGAAAATCTGTCAAAGAAAGAATTAAAATCACGTAATATTTATATATATATAAATTAAGAATTTCTGCGATTGAAATTCACAGTATTATAAAAAAAAAAAAAAAAAAATAGTAATAAAATATATATGTTGATTAATTTTCATTGATATTTAAATTTTAGCTAAATATTGTTTAAAATATTATTTATATATATTTTTTTAGAACATTTGCAAAGTTATAAACCAATAATCCTAAATCATTTTGTTACCTTATTAATTTTATACATAGTAAAAAGTTATAATTTAAATTAATTATAACAAATTGTAAAACAATGCTTCGTAATTGGTACAGTATGCAATCAAAATAAGCATACAGTTTGATTTCTAATCTTATTAGCTGCATATACAAACATGTTTTTAATTT
>CM029358.1:18914576-18942472 GCA_017140985.1 Hormaphis cornu | reverse complement strand
GCCGAAAAATTTTCGTTAAATTGTCTTTTTTTTAAAAACAATTTAGGACTCGTACGTTCCGAATAATTTGCCTCTGGTATTATAATTATCATCACAATTGCCTCCCTAAAGGATTCGTAAACTCGATGTTAATTATATTTTTAATTAAGTATGCCTTCTTAAATTGTTTTAATAAATGGTCGTTAAGAGTTTCTTTAGAACATAAGTAACTTACAACACCGTCTTCCGGCCTCACAGGTATAATTATAATTTTTCAGCGCGTCGTAATGCGTTTTTGATTATATCCCCATAATACTCGGCACTAGCCTACTAAATAGCGACGGCTTACCTATCTATAAAACACATTTATTAAAAACAAAAATAAAACCAGTTAAACGAAAGTGATATAAATAAAATACCAATTTAAAGTGAAATAAAACTCAAACGACACTTGAATACGTCGTAAGTGTGTGTATTTGTCTGCAGTATAACTCCATAAAACATCATATAATATCGTAAAATAATTTCTAGAAGAATACCACGACGTTAGACGCCAAAACAACATCACCCTTATTAATTGTTTTGTAGACAGTTCATTATTTTTGACACTATTGTTTTTTTTTTTTAAATTATGTGCCTACCTAAAAGTGCACCGGATGTTTGAAAAACCCGATTTTGATCGTTTTCCAAAATCAAAACGAGGGCGGTCTGTAAAACTATAAATTAGTACTTACTCATTGTCTGATTATTATTGGCAGCACACGGAAAATCACCTCTGTTTTTGTAAGTTGGTCTTTTATGGAAATTTTATTTCGTAATATTATTATTATAATATTATTACGTATATACATGCAACACAATAGGATATGTACGATTTGGATCTGAATTGTGAAACTGCAGTATGTGAACGGCTTACGTTAGAGAATATATTTTCTTTTCGCGGTTACGTTCAAATTAATATTAATTTAAAAATTTAAAAATTTAAAATTAACAAATATTGTCTTGTTCACATTCGTTTGAGAACTTTATCGTTTTATTCAAACACAATTTTTTGAGTTGAACACCGTTATCCCCATAAACAATTTTTTCTCGCTGTTTTAACTCTTCACGCGACCACGAATTCACTCATTTTTGTTTCTTCCGTTCACGGAACTCGTTCCCTTTCTTTCATTACTTTTTTAAATTCACTCCATTTGCTTTCCTTTTCACGCGTATAATATACGTATTTCCGAAACACCGCAATCGGTATAAACAACAGTCTCGCGGTAGGACGACCATTGAAAAGTTTATCGTTATATAAATCTTTAAATTTGTAGCAATTTTCCGAACCAAAAACATTGTGTATCGAAACTCAAGAGCGCGCGTGAGCCGTGTCCGTTTTTCAGAGTTGTGGCGAAAAATAGACTTGGCGCTGCCGTTTTGTACGCAGGTACCGCGCCCCGTAAGAAACAACAAACGGGACACGGGATGAACGGCTGCGCGAGTTTCCTTGCACTTTGAGGACAGCATTTTTGTTTTTTTTTCTGTGGTTTAAAACCGTTTCATCGTGAAACGGACGCACATATAGCATCGCGGATCCGTGGATATCGACGGTTTTTGGAAAAAAACGGACCTGCGTCTTTTCACAGCTATCGAGAAACGCGTACAAAAGTAGCGACCGTTCCCGTGACGTACGGTCTGGAACACAAAAGCAGGCTGCAACGGTTCCTTTTCCGTTTTGGCGCCGCCTCCACCCCGCGGTAATCGTTGTTTGTATAATCGGCGTTTGATCGATTTTTTACGCCCAAACGAAAAAAAAAACGTCCGAACTTAATGTCCCCTATTACCGTGTACGCGCCGAAGCTGTTGTTCGTACTGCAGTAGTTCGATGACGGATATTATTGTTTTTCACGTTCGTCGGGCGACTGACTATGGCTGTCCCGACCCGGCGTTGTCAAAGCTCAGTATATTAATTCCAAATTAAAAAACGATTGCACCGAGTTACACGAATTCGGAAACTCTGTTTCACCACCTTATTAGAAAAAAATGACTTTAGGGGTCGAATTTTGAAAAACCCTTTCTCGGTGCTCCTATCATCGTTGTATGAGGAACCTCTGCGCGCGTGCAAAATTTCAAGTCTCAGTTTGGTTCGGGCTGTCGTGCGTTGACCGATACATCAGTGCTTGAACCTTTTTAGTGGTTGAAAAACGTTTTTTCGGGGTTTGCGTAAGGACAGCTTCTGTACGAAATCTCGAGTCTCCAGACGCAGCGGAAAAGACAATACCAGAAGAAATGGGTGAAACAAGATGCACGTGGACGTCGAAGAGAAAAGTCAGACTAGTGGGACATCTGCTGAACGACTTCATCACCAACATTTTCAAAAATAGCAGGCGAACGAGTAAGTCCGAAAAAATCTTGCTCTGAATCGCGGGCTGCTCCTCATACCGACCTAACCGAAGCGCACGGGACAGACATGAGTGTGGTTACACCGACAAGACGCTGCCTTCGGAAGCTGATGACGACGAGAGCCGAGCGGTTAGGTCGGGGCGTTTTCGTATGTTTTTTTTTTTTATTTGCTCTGGTCGTTGATGTCGCCCGGGCGGTCTCTTGTACGTGGGTGGTATACGTGGATCGTGTTTGGGGTATCGTTACACCGTTTTCGCCAAGACGATTTCCACCGCGGCGGTTACCCCGGTCACCCGAGCGCGTAAAAAACAAACAAACGAACGAACGAACGATGCCGCGACCGCCGCAAACACCCGCCGACGGCGTTCGAGCCGCCACACCCGCCACACAACCGAGCACACACCCGAGCACACACCCGAAAAACACACCCGAGCATACCCGCACACGTGAAAAACACACACGACGTAGGAGAAAACGGCCAAAATGTACACGCGGAAAACGGTTATGGCCGCCGCTCGGGGACCCGAAGACCACCGGAAACCGGGCGGGATCGCCGCAGCCGAGACGCCGCCGATGCGCCGCCGGTTGAACGCGCGGGACTACGTGCCGACTCTGCACGGCGCGCTGACCAGAGAGTGTTACCGCAACCTCCGGGTGGACCAGACGAGCCGCTCGTTGGATTTCGACGCCGTGTCGGACGTCACGCGAGCCACGTTAAAGGCCGTACAGGTATTGCGCCTCGGTTAGGTCGGAGACACGGAGAGAAAAGAAAAAGCGGCCGACGCACTGGGTAAACCGCGGCAAAACAACCGATATGGTACGTTGCACAAACAGCGGCAATTTGTTTTATAACATGTACACGCTGTGTTACGTACGTGATAGCCTGTAATGTAATCAAAAGGTTCAGACTAAGTGGCGCAAAGTGTCCAGGTTTGGATGGAATGGGTTTTTGGGCTGTTTTAGCGGAGCAAAGCCAAACACGCGCGGTATTTCTGCTAGGTTTGATATTTAGCTTACTAGTGGTTACAGTAAGACGCGCGGGACGGAATTCCGGTGTAACTGCCCCGCCGAATTTACGCCCAATACTCTCTAATAGTCTCTAGATAAATAGCTGTCATAACACGTATTATACGATAATTAAACCCATAATATATACCCAAATAATACCCAATTAAACGATAAAACGGTTATCACAACGACATGTAATATAATAGAATGTATATAAAATAGAAGGTATATAATTGCCGCAGTTTGTGTAATGTATCTCATCGGTTTTGCCGCAGTTTACACGTCGACTTTTAGAAAAAAGGTTAGCTTTGCCGCAGTGGTCACGTACGGCACTCTCGCGGGTACGGTTCTCGACTCACGTGCCTACTGACTTTTTCAATTCTTCGTTTGCGCTGCCCACGATAATATTGTGGTGTTGTCCGCGGAAAACCGTGAGAAAAAACACCATCGCGCCTAATTTTGTAACAAGTGTCCGCAAAAAAGTCTCCTGTATTCTTTCTTCGAATCACGCGGTATGATACTATAAAAAAATAGATCTCAAATGGAAAAACGGTCGATTTCCCCCGCTAAAACGTGCGCACGATTATTGAAAATGACCGATTTGCAAATTACCGTTTAAAGAAAAAAAAAAAAAACGCGTTTTACGTCGATTTTTTAGAGCCGCTTGCGGATAAGAGAGGAGTACCAAAACAATTTTTATACAGACTAAAACACATAATTTGGCCGTTTTGGCCTGAACACCGTTTATGATTATTTATTCAAGCGAAATTATAATTTTAATTACGTATCGTTTTAATTTCTTAATATTTAACAATGCACAAAACACACCATTTTTTTTAAAACAGTTATAGTTGATTAATTTTTAATTTCACTAGTGGTAAATATAAAAAAGAGCGCAATATTTTTCAAAGTGTAATGCAAATAATTTTACCGAATTAATTAAATGTGTTAGTATTAACAATATTGTTGGCGGCCAACTATACTATACTATTATTATATCTTGTAATTTCTTGTAAACTTATTTTTTACACTTTAGGACCATAAGGTATTTTCCGTTTTGGGATATTTTCCAACAGTTTCCCATGAGCTGAGAAAACGAGGCTGGGTGGAAAAACAAGATCCGCACAGGCCACCCATTGATTATTCGTTCTACATAAAATCGGCTCGTAAATATTAAATTAACTTCACGCGTTTCAGCGAAACAAAATGCTGATCGCAGTACCGGGGACGTCATTCGGAGATGCGGGCAGGCGTATGCGTGTTTGGAAATCCGTAGTTTTAAAAAAGCTACTGATTCGGGTTGAACTAGGTATACTCCATTCCACGAGAGAATAATCAGTACTACGAATAATACCGCCTTGGAAAGAAAAGGAATCGATTTGTTTTGCGTCAGAAATGTTTGGCTTCGGGTGACATCGTCGAAGACGCTTGGAGAAGGAAGTCTGGCATTGCCGAGGCCGTGAGTTGAGATGCGTGAAAACTGATTATTCTTCTCTCGTGGAATAGAGTACAGATCGAAACGGGCTGACTCAAGGGCAGTATGGGCCTAACAGACTACTGTACGGGCATACAATACCTATATAGTGTTGGCCCGTGTAGTAAATTTAAATTTACTATCGGGCCAGCAATCGTTTTACCACGCCCTAGCAAATATCGAAATGACGCCCCTGCAGTGCCCTGCTGTGCAGTCTTCGACCTTAAGTCGTTTCTTGTGTAAAGCGCATGTGATCAACTGGATCGAGTCGCCTCCGCTGGTGCTGTCCACGGACAGTCCGGATTGCGACCCGGTGTGGGAACGGCTGAAAAACGAGCATTCGTGGAGCATTCTCAAGGATAGACCGTCGGATTTGATCTTCGTCACCAGGAAGCGACTCGTAAACTGGTCTAGTTTGAACGAGCTGACCTCCGTCAGTCAGATGGTCAATCACGTTTTCTGCTCTAAAGTAAGTGTTGTTCAAATACTATGTTCAATATCGAGTATCGCATAATATCATTAAGTTATTCAAAACGTGTGGAACATCTTATACCTAATTATATTGTTATCACGAAACAAATGTACGAGAAGTTAAGATGATAACATTACAGTGAAAGGTAGCGGATAGATAGACGATAGTAAATTGTTATATGATTATTATAATCTACTGATTTAGAGAACCATTTTACTGGTGGCGAACTAAGTACCCCATACTTATCCAACATATGGGTTTTTATTTTGTACTGACACGCCGATTCCCGGTTAGTCCAAGTGGGGCAGGAGCCGATTGCAGTAGATTGGTATAATATTCTCCGGAGAACCTAGAAACGTAAAGCGCCTGACACGTATTCACCACGCGGGCACAGTTAAAGACTACATAGATTTTCCCTCCGATGTTCGACGCTATAGGGCATAAAATTGAAAACGAAAATTTAAGAACAACATATTTTAGAAGTTCACTTTTTATGAATTAAAAAAGCAAATATCTTGTAATAATTTGCATTATTCTTAGGAGTAAGTTTTTTCTTTTATTAGGTATAGGTAGTCTATGTCTTCTATACCCACGGATCACTGCACTATCTTCGGCAGGTAACAGCGATCCAGGCAGTTAAATCGTAAAAACTTAGGCTTGAATGTATAAAGCTAATTTTCGTGAAAATAGAATACTATCCAGAAGAGTGTGCTCTTTTGATGTGCACTAGGCTATGAGCCTCACAAGGGACTTATGACTATTCAAGGTCGAATTAAAAAAACTGTGATGTATCAAGCCTCTCGTTTCGCATGATACAAACAGAAATTTCGAAAAGAATACTCAATACACATATTATGGTAAATCGACCAAACGAAATTTTTGATTCTTAAATTAATATATTAATTTTCATTATTACCACCGTTTATTATCTACTAGATAGTACTTGTTAGTTATCAGTAATAAATGTTATAAGTTATGATCATTATTATTACCCGCTGACTGCGCTGATTTAATGCATTTGTCACCGGCAAATATGCTGCAGCCACATTCGCGCTGTTGCAGAAATTAAAATATCGTTTTAGTTTTACACCTTAAAGTCAGCGGTTGTCAAAACAACTGTCTAAAAAATGTGTCGTGGTGATTTTTTTTTTTTATGATTTTTTTTCAGAACGGCTTAGCGCACTGTCTGGAAGCGTACAAAGACAAAGTGTCCAATTTGATGTTCCCCAGATGCCACTACATTCGCAACGGGACGGATTACGACGCATTTATTGAAGACTACATAACGACCGCATTGGTCGGCACGTTAAAGATAATCGTGCAAGCTATCGAGAAAAACAAAACGATGTTCTCCGGCAGTGGAACCGTAAGTTCGGATCGCCACTATCATGGCGCAATCGCCATTTTCAGGAAATTAATTCCAGTCTATCAACAAAATATTTTGATACGTCAATTTTTACATCAAAACAACTATCAGCATAATCTGCCAAACATAACATAACACGAGTTACGGGTAATTATTATCGTTACAATAATCCAAGTGTAATAGGTGTATCTGTTGCACTGTTTTTGTTCATTATATTTTTAGCCAAAAAAACGTCTAAAAATCAATTTTCAACAACTGTTATCTTATTACTATTTGTGTAAAACGTATTTTGTAGATATTTCGGTTTTAACTTCTGAATTATTTTTAATGACATTAACTGTATAAATCTACGATATTTGTGGTGTTATTGGCTCAATAACAATTATTATTTCCATCCAAGCCATGATCAAATCAATAACGCGTATTTTTATTAAATGCTAAAAGAATGACGGGTCGTACGTGTTTTCACATTTTCAGATTCAATACGACAAATTTTTTTCAACTTATCGTGTTAAAAAATAAATATATTAAAATATTAAAAAAATATATATTTCTTTTAAATATAAAATAATTTTTTTTTGTCATTGGGATTATTATTTGTTTTTAAAAGTTTTTCGTACTAACCTTTATAAGCGAATAACAATATTATTATGATTCGATTAGACGTTTATAGTTTTAAGTCGATTAAACGTCAAATTTCTGATTACATTTTGCACGATATTAATCATATAACTTAAAAAGTTTATGGCGAGATAGTAACAGGAGTATTAACACCTCGAAAGTTAGCTTCCAATCGGTTCATTGCATTGAATCGAGTTTATTTTGAGCGTGAAAAAATAAGTAAGTAAATAAATACTCACAGTAATCGTTTTTTCATGCAGATTCCCTATGAAATGATCGATTTCACGAAACAATGCTTGTTCAAATTCCTTTCTAACAAACGGGCCAACCTGAAAGAAAGGGACATGTGGAAATATGACGGTCAGAAAGACATGTGGGACGAGTTCATGAACCATTACACGAAATTAATCATCGACGACAGTGCCACGTTTTGCAGGGAGTATGACAACGAGTTGGAAGTAGGATTTATGGTTTTATCTTACACGAAATGTAACTTACATAATACGCATTCCCGAAATCATAATTCGTTCACTGTTCAACACCATCGAACATCTTATGTCATAGACATATTAAAATTAAAATTTTTTCATAATAGTGTTTTTTTTTTTTCTCCGTGAAGACTTTAGGCCTCAGGGTATAATAAATGCTTCGATTTTTAATTTAACAATCAAATTTGCAAACAAAAAAAACAACACGACGTCAGTATACACAGGTATTTTCTGAATCATTTTTTTGTTAGTCATTGTATTATTTAAACTCAGATTCCATTCTAATATTAGCCTTTACGAGAATAAAGTATAGAACACGCTCTGGCAGAATCCGAGAGTAACTCGATCGGATATTCCCTCGGAATTCGCTGATTCGTATAACATCATTACTAACCATTCGTTTTTTATCCGCGTTTTTTTTTTTGCCCAGCAAGACGTCTACGCGACGTGTAAACATCTGCTGAAACAAGTCAAAGTGTACTGTCCACAACACTATATAGACGGCAACACGAACATGTGGATCGTAAAACCCACGTCAAACTGTTCCGGTCACGGAATCGTAATGTCTAGGGACTTGAACAAAATAAAAGAAATCAACACCGTCGCAGAGGGCACGAGAAACAAATACATCTTACAAAAGTACATAGGTATAAACGACCTGCATTCGTAACGACGCGTTATATAAAGTTTTAAAAACTCGGTATCGAATCGTGCAGGTGTGACATTATGACATATTTATTTTATTATAGAAACGCCGCTTTTGGTTTACATGTGCAAAGTCGACTTACGACAATGGTTTTTAGTGACGTGCATGAACCCCATCGTGGTCTGGATGTACAAGTAAGGTTTTCACTTGTGGAAAGATCCTGTTTTCTTCTACTTCTTCTTCGCTTTTTCTCCAACTTGTAGGCGTCGGCCACTTTCGTCCGGTTCTTCCACTCATCACGACCATAATCATATCCTCAAATCGTTTTAAATTGTTTTCATACGTCCCTTCTGTGGTCTTCATCTACATCCTTATCCTTCAACGTCCATTCTCATAACTGCTGGAAAGATTCTGTAAAAAAAAAAAAAAATAAAAATAATGATAAAATGAATTCAGTCACTTATTTTATTATTGTTTACTTGTTGCTACTGTTATGGATAATAAACGCGATAAGTTGTTTTCCTTTGATCAAATGCATTTTATTTGCAAAAGCGTTACTTTCAAAAAAATAAAAATAAAAACAATTATTCTACAACGTTGCAACACGCGCTATAAAAGAAAACACACGTTATAGTAACAAACATTCCATTTATTTAGTTAAAATAACATTTTAACTAAATAATTGTTTCAAAATGTCCGCGTACAGGCTATTGTAAATGTTTTGGTCGGCGAAAATATTTACAAGTCTTAAAGTGGAACGTGAAATGAAATTAAGTAGGTAGTTTTCTAACACGTTACGGCTGACGTTTTCAAATGTTTCCATCAGCCATTACATTAGTAAAACTTTGGCAGTACCTGCAAAAAAAGATAGGTAAAGTTTTTTTTAAAACTGCCACAAAGTGTCATCTCACTCACTTGTTTCAAGTTGTTTCTCGATACATTAACCGATTAAGTTTACTGATTCACAAAAAACTTGTAATACTTATAATGGCGGAAAAAAAATAATTTTATAATGTCGTTGTTAATATAGATCTAAAGCCTTTACAAAAATACACGCCTCAACAATAACAATTAAATAAATTATATTGATATTATCTATTTGTACCGTCCGAAAATAATTAATATATGAAACGTACCTACACAACAATTATACACTCATTTAATACTTTACAAGATATATTATGTATATTATACGCCGGCTACTGATATAATTTTTACTTAAAACGTACTCATTTTATGAAAACTCGATGACTAATTATGTATCATAAACGTACATTCGCTGTATCGTTCAAATTCTAGGGCTGTAACGTTTAATTAATTAAAATACCATTTAATTTGCTTTCATTAGTATTCGAATGAGTATAAAAATGTTTAAACCATAATTTTGTTTCTACAGAGAAGGTTACGTACGGTTTTGCGCAAACAGTTTTTCTATGAAAAATATGCACGAATCCGTTCATCTCAGCAACGTCCGACTACAAATAAAATACCGAAAAATGCGTGGTTCAAACGTACCAGAAGAATGCATGTGGAGCTTCAAAGAACTTCAAGATCATTTGGCGTAAGATACCCTCATGGGAATTGAATTTTGTTCTTTTAGATAATATTATATTTCAGGGACAAATATTGATATTTCTGCACGTTTTTCTTCATTATTTAGTAATCATTCATTATTACGACTTGTGGAATGGGCTACTAAATCATTTATAAAATTAATTCTGAAAAAAATCAAAATATTCCATTCCGTTTGAAACTAATTGATTTTTGAACAATTTAATGCAGTATATAGTCAATATATAATATATAGCTACTTATTAAAAATGCACATTTTACAAATGTTAGAAAATGTTTCGTGTCTGAGTTCATAGTAGGTACGAACCTTGGCAATATGTTTGTCCAAAATACCTTGATATTAGTGAAAGACCACTTGAAAGTACTTTTGACTCTTAAAGGCACGACTTAGTTTGTTTCTTTGAATTGTTCGATGACTCGTATTCTAGGACAAATTCCAATTAGTTTACGGATGAAATCCTGAGCGGTTAGACCAGATTAAACGGAAGGAAACGGTCGTAATTTCATTTTCCAATTAGACTTCTTTGGAGCGTCTTTGCGCAACGCTCGCCCTGTTCCTAGGGAATGATTATAATAGTCTCTCGTTAATAATATGCGACTACCGTAATGTTATTGTAGAGAATACGTTTGAAATTGTATTGTTCTTTCCCATGTCTTAGAACCATCGGACAAAAATATGTGTGGGACGAATTGATTTTTCCGGGTATGAGCGAGAGTATCTACGCCGTATTAAAATCTACCACGGATTCTTCGTACTATCGTCACAAAACGTTTCAACTGTTTGGAGCCGATTTCGTGATAACCGACAATTATGTCCCTTATTTAATCGAGATCAATTCCATACCCGGACTGAACCCATCCACAAGCGTGATCGCCAACTTGGCACCCATGCTTCTCGAAGACATCGTCAAAGGTATTTTTTTTAACCAGTGAAACTGTGGAAACAACGAATCGTCGTGATAACATTTGACCCAAGTGAAATATACCGATCAATATTTTAGGTGGATTAGAACTATTTGGGAAACTATAATTTGGATCTGTCATAAAATCCACTCGGGAACGGCTTATTAATGCTTTTATCATTTTTTTTTTTTTTTTTCTCAAATTCGATTTGAAAAAATTTAGAGGACAAAACGAAAATGTGCATGGACAAGTTCAAACAAACTCTGAGTCAAAAGTTAAGCTTTTTAATTTTTTTTTTACTCATTAAATCAAAATTAACCAAAACCGGTATTAACTTAACTCAAAATATAGTAAATAGTTCATATTTTTAATTCGCGTGGTTTTTTATCTAGTAGACCTAGACATTCTCTCTCCTTTTTAATGAAACTGTTTTTGCGTTTTTTTTTTTTATTTTCTTCTTACCAATAATCTTTACACATTGACTTAAAGTTAACATGTTAAATTAAAAAAAATTTAAACTATTCAAGTAATATAAAAGTCCACAAAAAAATACGTCAACGAGTTAATTCAAATTAATTAACTTTATAACGTAGTATAACTTAACGAATCGACGCCGCCCAGGCTTGCGAAAAGGCGCATTGTTTCGCGAGAACATAAAATAAGTACTTATGACGTCCACTTTTTGTGACGAGTAGTTAGGTATAATATTGTAATACAAACGATTAAATCAAAACATTATTATTATTATTATTCACGGTTAAAGTTAATTTTTCGTTTTGGAAAAATTCGTTTTTCCACGCGCCCCAGTGGTGGTCGACTACCGGGCAGACCCGAACGCCGACACGGGACTGTTCGCGAAGGTCGTGCCGGAAGAGCTGAACACGACGAAAACGGCTGTAGCCAGCGACTTGGCCGACGAAGCTGGCGCGCCGGACGATCGCAACTCCGCGGCGTACCGTCAGCGGATGGAGCGAGTGAACAGAAAACTGGAGGCCATACGAACCCGGATGTCGGCCAGGCGGCCGAAATGCGACGGGACGACCGCGGGTAAAACTCAGTGCAAACATCGTTATGAAAGCGAAGTAAAAAAAAAAAACGAAATAGAAAAATTAATTTTCACGATGATGAAGGTGATGTATAGTATTGCAACACCCTTAATACGGTCTGATTTTTAAATCGTTTTGTTCCATTCGGCGTGAGTACTCGGCCATAAAAATCTCTACGCAGGAACCGAGACGAGTCACCACGCTGGGGCACGGAAAACAAACTCGAAAATGCTACCAAGTTTTTTTTTTTTAAATTTGTAATAACAATTTGAACGTTTGTACAACACCCCCCTCCCACCCACCAACAGGGTGGAATTAGTTTTTTCTATCGGATGACAGCATGACGTTACGCCAGCAACCGCTTTTTTGTCCTAGAAATTCGAAACCAATTAGGCTGGCGTCCGATACGAAAATAAATCTAATTTCACCCTGTGGGGAGGCCGTAGAAATAATTTTCAAAACGTCACAATAAATTTGTGCGAATCGGACAACAAATTTTCGTTCCGGTTTCAAGTTTCTAAGACCAAAAGGTAAAATGCGGATCCTGCCGAACTTCAACGAGTATCGATGGCATCGCCCACGAAAAACTAATTTCACACTTTTCGGGTGGTCGTACATATTTTGAAAATGTGTTTACGAATTCGTACGAGTTCGATAAAAAAATTTTGATGTCGTTTTTGAGTTTGTTTTTCGACCGATAGATGCCAGCGTAAAAAACCGGTGTTAACACATTGAATTAAAAATCACGAGTTTAAAAGCGTAATACGCGTCTCGTTATGCCGTCCCGAAGCACGATTATGTTCGCCAAGACGAGAAATTTATAAATTAACTGTTTTTTTTTACGACTATATTACTCTTGATTTCGAGATTTTAACCTAAAGTAAACGTGTTTTTCTGTATCCAAGCCACAACTGTTCACGACCACCGCAAGTCGCAGTTATCGAGCGCCAATGTGACTTCAGTGGGCAACGCCAGGAAGTCTCTACTCGAGAACAAGTTCTCATCGCCTAACGAAAAAACTTCCAAACCCGGAACCGCGCACGACTTGGGGGCGGCGACGAGGAAAAGATCAAAAAAAAATGTATAAAACGTACACCATGTGCAATATCGGTATATTAAATTCACACGGTTTTTATCACAAAAAACGATTACTCTTTGTGAACTGTCGATATCGATTGTTCTGCCGTGCGTATATTTTAATCAGCTCACAAACATACCGTATAATATTATAACAATGAAAATCTATACAAAATATATCTATTTTTACACAAAAAAATTCTGTTTTAGATTCTCCACGACTTGAAATTCTCTTCGCTTTTATCACTTTTTTGGGTAGAATTAGTGCTCGGAAAATAAAGTATGATAAAAAAAAAAAAAAAACATATACATATACATAAGTACTTGTTCTGAAATTGTATACTCAATATACCTATTTAAGCTATTTTGGTATTTTTTATTATTCTTCGAGTTACGATTCAAAATCCACAAAAAGTTCATACAAACTCCAAATAATAAGGAATCATATCATGTCGCGTAACAGAATGAGGATAATTTACATAGAAACGTAGTTGGAATTAGTTCTTTCATATTTTTACACATTATTATCAATGGATAAATTAAAATACAAATTTGAGCCTAACACAAAACTTGTAGTTTCAAAACTAAAAATATACTATACTAGCTATACGAATCAATTTAAATAAAACCAAATTATTGTTAAGCGTTTTATGTGTATTAAAATATTTTTACACGATTTTTGTGACATTTTAATCGATTAAAAAATTCGATACTAGCTAGTAAATCTTGATTGTTAACGTATCGCGATATTTAAAACTTGAATGGTGGTAGATACTTTATTAGACCATAATAATGATGAAACTTCGTGTCATCCAGTCAGAGATCACACAAATGAGATTTGTGTTTTTAAGATAGTAATCCGATCACGACCAAGTTTCTAACGTGGATCCGATAACGGCTCACATTAGACAGATATCTTAGACGTTATATAATAATAATTAAATCAAAATAATGTATCTCATATTTAGTTAACTATTATTTTCTTTAATGAACTTCAAGATACCTACCGTTAACGCGACTTAAACACGATAACCACTATCAAGTTACAAAATTATGTAATTTACAGTAATTTATTTCGATATGATAATACCTACCTTTATCTATAATAACTGAAATACGTACTATTTTTTTTTTTTTAGACACTTTTACTACTAACACTTTTTATGACTTAAAATGTACGTAACGAAACATTTTTTGTAATATATTAAATAAAAAATAATAGGTATCTACTATAATCTGAGAATATTCTCAATTTAAAAATTTAAAAAAATTAAATTTACTATTTCTTACTGTTCTCAGATATATATATATATATGTACTCTAACTTTAAGTTGTGTTTTTTATTTAATAAATTCTTTTAAATTTTATACATTTTTTTTACCATTGAATCGGCAATGTGCATTTAAGTATGCATGCATTTTAAGTGAATATTGGCAATGTATCTTTGAAGACATACCTACATAAATTTTAAATACTTATAGAGTATACAAAAAAAAAACGTTCCCAAACATTTCATGGGTAATTGTTGTACTTCAAGTTTCCAAAAACATACTCTATAAAAATAACTAATCTTTTTTTTAGCGTAAACTCTCTTGCAGTTTGACAGAAAATGCTTGTCTATGACAAGTGATAAAAAAAAAAAAAAGCTTAGGAAAACCATTTATCAGCTGACGTTTATAACTCATAAGCAACTGAAGCTTGAATGTTTTTATTTTATCTAGACTTAAATTGCAGTGCATCTATAGTAGAAACACCAAAAAAAAAAAAAAAAATTTAAATCAACAGCATGATGATGTACCGTAAGATGAGGATTTTTCGCACCAATCTTTATGGTTTTAATAACCAACACTGTGACTTTAAGACTTGTGGTCCAAATGTACAGTATTGATATCATTGGATAGGCAAGAATAACGACATTTAT
Source organism: Hormaphis cornu (assembly GCA_017140985.1). Lineage (NCBI taxonomy): Eukaryota > Metazoa > Arthropoda > Insecta > Hemiptera > Hormaphididae > Hormaphis > Hormaphis cornu. The sequence goes on along the minus strand of CM029358.1, from coordinate 18,927,514 downwards.
TAAAAATTTTTAAACTTTTTTTACGATTAATTTAATAAACAGTTTAAAGTGGAAAGTTACATATGCGATGTTGGGTTACTTTGCACCATTGAAAAAAATCCATTAGAATAACATAGATATTTAATCATGGTGCAAATTACACTACTATCAGTGTCATCTTGGGGCGATACAAATGTTGTATTTGAAAATACTAAATGAAAAGAACTAATACCAGTGTAAAAATATGTACAAATTTAACAAAAATTTTTTTAGCAACGGCTTAGTATGAAACAAAACCATGGTACTAGTGTAAAAGAATAATTGAAACCATAAATATTTCTGTCAGGAACAAGATATAGTTTAAAAGATGTCGACGTTTGACAAAAATGGTTTGTGAGTTGGATAAGTTAAAAACGAAAAACATTTTTGATGCAAATTTACCCCCAAAGGTGCAAAGTGTCCTAGTATTTTAACTACTACCCTAAAAGATACGAGATCAGTTATTATACTACAATAATATTTATCTCGATAAAATTATCGTTCGGTCGGGTGATTGAAGTTTTTTAAGACTATATTGATGATATGATATAATCAGCTCGATCGTGAACAATAACTATATTATCCGCGTCAATCCATCTCTCGAAGCGCATGCCGAAAAGCTTCTACGCTCACTAATTGGCCGTCAACGCAACCGTCACGTCGGCAAGCCACGTCCCAGACGCGGTCAAAAGTGTCGCGCGATAAGTTCGCTCCAACGCCGTGAAACAATTTCTTCATCCATTCTTTGCTGCGGCCCTGTTTAATTTTTTTGGTTAATTGGTTAATTCACAATTAGTTCATGATTGACCAGTGCGGTTAAAATTCGTAAGAAAAAAAATGCCAAAACGCAAACTCGCTTTGCAAAGTCGGTAGGCACATGTTTGATTGGACGATTTAGAAATAATCGTTTTTGTTTGAAAGACTAAAAAAAACCTCTTCTAGCCCTGCTCGTTTTGCCGATTTTGCGATTATGTAACGATACGTTTACAATTTGATACTGGAGTTATAAAAAATTGCGTTGTTTTCAGATAAATTTTGCACGGTATGTCCGGACATGATTTAAAAATCGACAAAACAAGCGCCCTCTAAGATATTTCTAACTATCCAACAAAAAATACGTTCAGTGGTTAACGCGAAAAAAGTAATAATTCTATTAAATTACATTATTACAATGTACACCGCTGGTTTACATTAGTTTCGCCAGCTAAGCTAAGCTCATAAATAAAATTAACTTCTTTTTTATGACGCCATCGTTGTATTAAAAACCATGATGTTGACGCGACCGCATGATAAAAATTATTTTATTTTTTTAAACACAATATTTTAGAAAAAGTTAGATCGATAGCAACGCTATCTATCAGCGTGCGCGTATCAACACGAAACCAACGAGTGTAGAAATTTGCATAAAACTTTGCCTCAAAATAAATAGCCGCACCCGTTCCTCTTAAAAAAAAGTGTTAGGTACTCATTTACTCATTTTTACTGTATGGCTAAAAAACTAGTGATGTGAGCCGAGAATATTATTCTCAAAAAAGAGAATATTCTTCTGATCGAGATCATTACCGAAGAGAATATTCTCGTTGTGGTAAACTAAAATCATTAACTGACGACGCAAATTTATATTTTAGGTTTAATATTAGAACACAATAAATTCTATTAATCATGGAATAATGTCTATTAATTTTGTCGTTTTATTTCAGTCCTTTAACCACATTTACCATCTCAAAACAAACCCTTAGGTCCCTCTTGTTGCGCTCATAATGATATTGATAATAGTTCATTTGGCGGTAATAAAGTTTACAGTGCATTTAACATTTTTCGATTCTGAGCGCAATAAATAATATAATATAGGTATTTTGATATTTTGCATACTTTTTTAATTATAGCACAAAAACCAAAGAGAAAATTTTTAGATTTTGCCGTCGAAAGTTTGAAATATTCAGATTTATGATGTGTATCGGGTTGTTTAGTATGTGATTTATATCGTTCCTATTGTGTTAGGTTGAATTCTGTAAAAGTTAAGTGATAATTGTTACGTATCAACGTAAACATAAAAAACAAAACAAAAATTTTTGAAGAACACACTATACAGCTCGTGCATTTGAAGGATTAAAATGACGGTTATCCTAAAAATATTTTGTACGTAACTCGGTTCTTAAATGTCAGTCAGCTCTTTTTTGCTTGCAGATTCTGCAGTAAAACTGTCTGTGTGAATAAAACACGTAATAATTTCTCCAATCACATTCAATCTTAGAATATTATTGGGATTGAATAGTTTATAAAAATAATCAAACACGACCTGCAGTATGTATTTTAAACATGGTTAGTACCCTAATGTATAAAACATTTTTGTAAAAAAAAAAAGTGATTATTTTGGATACATTTTAAAATATTTGTACATAACAAGTACGATTCAAAGCAATTTTATTTTATTTATTATATTTGGTTACTTTTATTAGTAATAGTTTATACAACTGGTGAACAACACAACTACCATACGTACAAGAAATAAAAATAATTATAACGGAACTTTGCTATGTATTCTATTAAAAATTAAATCATCTACCTATAGAACCTAAGCAAAAGTAAAAAAGGCCAAATGATAAATTATTGATTGGGTACGATTTGGTCTTGAGTTATAAAAACAAGTGAACGTTGACTTACCACGTGAAAATCCCAAAAAGTCAACCCGTAATTGGAAAATATTGATGGGCTTAACAGCGTTTGAACAGTGGTTTTGGGACAAAAAGGTTTCTCGCGGACCTCGGTGGCTGGTCTGAAGGGCGTATACTCGTCGAGTTCTGAAAACGAAAAAAATCAATTACACGACTTCAATAATTCAAAATGTACACGATAACTGTTTTCGAGTTCTTTCTGTACAGAAAATTACGAAAAAATCACTTTGAAACTCTCTGACTTTTATCGATCTACTAACAAATTACCTTTGATATGGGGATAAAGTCCGGTATATAGACACGAAAATCATTTTCAAACGCATTTCCAAAAGAGCACTCGAGAAATCGTCACTAGAGAATCGAAAGTTTTTATGTAATCGTTATTTAAAAACACTAATTTTACCGAATAAAATATAGTAAGACTAAAACAAAGATTTTAACTTCAATATACTAAGCGTGATACTCTCAGGTATGAAAGATTCAATGTTTTGAAAAAATTATATACATATTCGTTGAATCAGAACCTTTTCCAGATCGTATTGTTTTGAGAAGGAGAAATTTTCCATTTTTTGAGTACCGAGGCCATGAAGTTTGTTTTATGTACGTATAAGTCGCCTCATAGGCGTATCTCGAGTCAAAATTTTGGAAAAGCTAAAGTAAATTTTAATTTAGGATGAAAGACCATATTATTAGACTATTGAACGTGAATATTCCACAAATGTTTGGGGCGAGGCTATTTATGTTTTGGGGGGACTAAGTCTTCCCAATCCAAGGGCCCAAACATCTACGTCACGGTGTAAAACCGTGACGTTTGCTTTGAAAAAGTTCTAAATCAAATTTTGGGCAAGTCAGTGAAAAAAATTAATCGCGAAATTCGATTAAATTCCTTTCAGTTTAAGTTAACAACGAAAAAAAAATAACTAGAAAAATTAAAAGTTGATTTGATAGAGAATGAAATAAACTCGACTAATTTAGAAAAAAGTTAAATTTTTTTTTTCCCTTAAATATTCACAAGTAATAAAACGCTCAATATTTCCAATTTATATAGTTATAAAAAAAAATAAAAAAAAGGCAATAAATCAGTTCATGGTCGCACCCGATACAGATAAGAATAAACGTTACTTTGCGACAATTATAACGAACTATAAAAAAATTATCGTTAACAAAAATCCCGACCGCGTTATAAACAGTACCGACCGAAAAGCTCAAAACGAGCTGAATAATACCTACAGAAATCATTTAAAATCGTTACAAACTCGATGTATAAAACATATACTGTTGCAAGCGGGGACAAGCAATGGAAATAATATTCGTAGTGCGAAGAATTTAAATACACGTTATGGCATTATCGGTGTGATCACGTCTTGTAAAAATTCAAATATTTTTAAAGGCCTGGAATATGGGTTTTACAACAATATCTTCGCTAACGTTGTTCAGTTTACCCGTTCGTTATAATGATTTCCATAAACGATACTAAGCATTACGAGCTTTTCGATTGACGACGTTTAACGCGGTCGGTTTTTCATTTCACACTTTTAGTCCGTACCGACGAGCTCGATTGATTATTAAACTGATTGTACTCCGTGTCGCATTGTCGGGAAACCGACGGTTAAATGGCCGCGGGACACAATATTAATATTGTAACGGAACGTTCTGAACAAATTATTACAACGGGCGAGAAAAACAATGTGCGGCCAGATTAAAAAGTGTAAAACTTTTCAACTTTACTTTGGAAACGCTCCGCGCGACGTGGTGATGGTGGCGAAAACGGCGCGTTCGCGTCCAGCAGATCCGCGAACAGGTCGTGCCGCACGCGGTCGCCGTCGACGGCGTTCGTCGAACGCAGAGCTAGGTCGAACAATCGCTTCGCCGGCCGGATACCGCGCCGGTAGCACACCTCGTACGCCAGTTCCAGCGGCAGCCATCCGGCGCGTTGCTGCGGACGCACAGTGGTTGAAAATCGCGAAAAGCTGGCCAAAATATGAAGATCACCTCATATGCCGGAAAAATTCAGTGTCCTATTGCTTTCAGCATCGCTGATTACGAATATGACATTATTTTTACAAAATACAAAATGGCGGATACAAAATGCGTCCGCGTCCGGACGGTGGCACCGTCGGTTACGACCTCGTCCCCGCGTTTTGAGTTTCGAGTACGAAACCCAAGGGCCTTTTGACCGTGCCAGGTTTGTGTGCCCTAGGTCTCTACAAGAACTACGCCGAATTTACGTTGCCCTGTTGCGCTATACAGGGTTGGCACCGACCGATTCGAAACAGGAAAATCGTGCTAGGATTGTGCGCTGGCCCGCGCCGTCAAATGTGCCGTACGAGGACTGTGCACAACTTACGTTGGACACGTGGGCCGGAGACACGTAGGCCGCCCGTTTCGAATTTCATAAATCGTGCTCGGTTCTTGTTGGGTTATGCCGTTGGTTAGGTTAGGTTGTTTTGCTCAAGAATTATCCTCGATTCATTAATTGGGCCTAGCCTGCATGCAGGGACACGTCGGCGACGCTAACCGAATTTCGTAAATATCACAGAAATCGATCTCTAACGAATGGACGCGTAGTTGTATAAATTCGGTATGAACAGACCTGAATTCGGTTAAAGTTTGTGCGTACTATTTTACTTTTTTAACTCGCGTTACGTTTTCGAGCGTTCCGATTTTACCTTGTCCAAACGTTCAAAAGTTTCGCGTAGCTCCCTCAGATCGTATCTCGATTTCTTGACCGCCAGTCTCATCTTGTTGACCGCCGAAAGGCATTCGTTGAACTCGAATTCTCTTCTATCCGGTTCACTCCCGGTCATAATATCCTTGGCCGTTCTATACGATCGCCCGACGAATTTCCCTTTGCGATCGTCCACGTACGGATACCGACAGCGATCGTTATCTCGGCTAACGGTGAAACAGTTCGTTGACGGTTGGTTTTCACAGAGCAAATAAGTACCTAATGCAATTATTCCGACAACAGATCGAAATGGCGAACTCGAGAGCAAAGCCCAGATTCAAAGAAATGGTCGACGAACGTTTTGGCAAAATATCATCGTAACGAGTTTTTAATAATAATAAACATGAATATAAAATGTGAAACGATTATTTTTCCCTAGTCCGCGTACAGTAGATACGCCATTTTTTACTGCACTGCGTGTATATGTATTAATATCCAATATTATGTTGTACTGAAATCGAATACCTTTCCAATACTTTACCGATGAACTCGGTAATTTTTTTTTCGTTTTCGGACTTGCATTTCACGCAATTTTTAAACCAGAATCCCGGTGGCAGCCGTTTCAGACGCGTACCATACCGATACTCGGGATCAAATCTGGCGTTGTATCTAAACGTAATTAAAATTTCACGTGTTATTCGCGTGTATTTCTTTATTAAAAGCCATATCGTCCAACCATAAATGGCCCAATACGCTCCAATGCCCAAAATAGTATAACTTATAAAATCCTTATGCAATACGGTCCAATACACACAGTATGGGTCAGAGCTATTCTTTACCGAACGATTTGTCTGTGCTAATAATAATAATATAATGTATTGGTACACGGTAATAGTTTAAAAATAAAAGTTCGTAAAACTGTTACACGCATAATAACAAATCAATACGTTAATTTATTTATTCATCGTCATCCCCGCCGATGGTCAGAATATAATTTTAGTCTATATACGAAATCGCTCTTAAAATATAACCAGGAGTTTAATTTTTACGGGTGACATTTACATTGGATGTAAGCGTGTACCGGCCGTTTCATCTTTTTCGATGCCAATGTTATTCAAATTGACATTCGAAATACATCGATAGCACTACATGTTACATACGGAACAAATTGTTTTGTTGGATTTCAGCGTACTGCCGGCAAGCGTACAGCTCGAATTATGTTGAATACTGTTTGTTACACTGAATATTTTCCAGGTCGTTATGCCTGGTTTTATTTTGAAATTCGGTGGACGCCGATTAACAGAAATTCTGGGATTTTTTAGTGGTAAGTACAGCTAATATAATACGTATTAAAATGTTACTAGAACGAAGAATTTATTTCCGCGATGTTTCGATGATGGCATTTTCGTTGAACAACAAAAATACCACTGAAAAAATGTACTGTAACAACTATACGAGCACACCCCTCACTAGGATAAAGTTTCCTTTGATTCCACAAATATTTAAGCGGTCAAATCAGTCGAGTGATAAAAATAAATCAAAACATAAACAACTTCGTGAGATATCTCCCCTTTTCCATAACTTCTTGCGGCTCCACTAAACGATGTTTTTGAAAATAATATGTTTCATATTTTTATATGTGTTTAATTATTTGTTTTTTTTAAACATCAATAGGTGCTGTATCGATTCGAGAATGATCTGTTGAACAAACAATGAATTTCGTTTGGATTTTAAATAAATTAAATGTTGTTCCGCTAAACAATTATTTTAATTAGTAGTACACTTTTAAATAATTTAGTGGACTGTTTATTCTAATGATAGTGTCCAATTGTCCGAAAATATATGTATATATTTATTTATTTATTAACGCACTAACTTCCGTTTCAGCTGCTCTCCGGCCCCATAGGTGTGATGCGAAATTGTATACGATTCCGTGTTTTTCTCATCCTCGACAAATTTTTTACCGAATAAATTAACCGGAAAAATGACATCGATGGCGGAAAATTCAGCTGAAAAGCAGTAGAGACGACGACAAATCAATTTATATATATTATCACTATGTATATTTAATCACTGATAATTGAAAAAATATCCTTTTGATTATGTCATTCTATAGATCAGACCCAGGTATAATTGTGTTAACACGTTGGAGTCAAAAAGCACGAAAATAATATAGGGCTACGAAGTACAAATGATTTTTAAATACAAATTTGCAGATATTGACGTTTATTTTGTTTTAATTTAAATTTGAGTTTATCTGTGTTGTTTTAAAAAAAATGAAGTGTAATAGAATATAATAAATCGATTATGATTTATATAAATTTTCTTCAATGAACCGTTCGATCAAAAATCTCCGGTTCTATCACATCGACGTGTAAAATATACGTTACATTTACTGATTATCGTCGTTGTCTCCTCTATTTGAAAAAAAATAATTAATAGGCATATAAAATAAGCGTATGACTATTATCTTTTAAAAAAAAAAAACTATCTAGTTTGTTTGCCACGAAATTTTTGACGATGACAATTTGTTGACGAAAATTGATGCGGTCAAAAACCGAATAATTGTAGTAAAAGAACAAACGACTGGTATCATTTTTTTATCCCTCACGCTATAATACGCTATAAATAAAATTATAAAACTAGAATGTTAGAACGACAAAGACGATTGAAATCGTACCGATAAATATTCGCGGTAAAAACACATCGAAAATAGTTCCAAACTAAAATAATTATTATGATAACGTGTTTGCACGGCGTAAAGTAGGTACTAAGTAACCAATGAGTATTGTGGTGAGCTTGTGTTTTAATTCTTTGAAGTCCACGAACCCGCAAAATAATTGTACAAATACGTCAAAGAATCATCATGTCGACGTATTATACCTTCGTCCCTCTCCTTACAAGCAAGACCCAAGTCTTTAACGAGTTTAAAAGTTAAAATTTAAGGAAATTTTTATATTTAAACATTACGGCCGAGTTCTGGTTGTAAATCGACATTACGTTTTAACTTGACTTATTTTTGGCTTAGCTATATTAACTTCAACTTGAAATAATTTGTTTTTAAATCGCTTCAATATTAAGTATATTTGGATTTTATTTCCATAGTCTTTTATAATCGTAGAAATACGAGCAAATATAAACATAATTAATATATGCATGCTTCTTTGTTCGTGTTTAATAGATCAATATAAATATTCGAGTTAAGTTTATAGTTTTTAGCAGTTTAACATTAACTTATCAGATTTTCTCAAAACTAACTTTTAACTCTTAACCTGGTACATATAAAAATTGTTTTTCATTAATTCAAATCAAAAACAATTATCAATTTATGTTTAACTCGCCCGGCCTTGGTCATAAGTGATGTGTATCGCCTACTTTTCGTTTTGTTCCCAAATACAGTATTCTCGTCTACGTGATCGGGCAGACGCGGTTCGTTGAATTTCTTCGTCCGGTTCGGCGGTACAGACACGGAGCGCTGAAATTCAAAATTTAAAAAAATATAATGCGAACTAAAAAAAAGCAAGGATTACTCTAGGTTGCGTGGATGAAGTGGTTTGACGGAGTTGCGACTATACGCTTTGGGTGGGTGACTAGTTAAAAAATTATGGTTTAAACGCATTATTTAATATTTGAAAGTAATGATAAGTCATTGCCTTCAAAAATACGAAGCTCAGTTGTTTAGTCTACGTTCTGGTGATAACCAAATTTAACAATAAAAATGGTCCGAAAATTCCGAGGAACGACTAAAAAAAAAATGTATGACTATGGATTTTCGAATGTTTTTGTAGCATATGTTTACATGTTGTTAACCTTGTATTTAAGTTTCAAAACTTTTTGTCGAACATAAACTACAAAGAAAATGGAAATCTTCGAATATTCAATTTTCTATACTTAGCTAAGAAAGTTTCAAAATTACTTGAAACTTGAAAAAACCTGTGTTTTACTTATTTCAATATTATGTAAAAGTTTTAGACAGTTCTGTCTATTATTTTGGAAGTTATGGTTAAAAAACTAAATCGGTTATGTCAAAAAAAAAGGTTTTCCGTATAACGTTTTCTGTCGAATTTCACTTGGTTTTTTGATCGTTACTCTTTAAATTTTGAACTTTCAAATTTGAGACTCCTCAAAGTACGATAAAAGTTCAAAAACTTTTCATTAGAGGTATTGAACGTAAAAATCATAGCATTTCATATACCATTAAAGTTGTTTGCAGAGAAAAAAAAAAAAAACAATACTGATTGACGCTCAGAGAGTCTAATGAAAATGATACGAAACTCACGCGTTCTAACAAAGTAGCGCGCGATGTTTTATTCGTTCCCGAACGCTCCTCATTTTGGTGGGTACTTCTCAAAAAATCGTTCGTATCACAAACAATATTAATTTTATTTTCACAGGCGTCCTGCTGCAGGCACTTTAATAGTTCCATATTATGTAAATTTACTAACGCAATTATTGTTTGGCGTTCGGTAATAGTTCGTCGTGAAACGCGTTGCCGAGTGACGACGTTCTCTCCCAAAGGAGCTAAAAAACAGCTATTTGCTACGAGCTATTTAATAATAATCGCGCAACGTGTTCAATATAACGGTCGGGAAATAATATTTTATTTTTACTTTTAGATAATGAAATCAATTATTATTTTATGTTTTAGCGGAGAGCACTTCAATAAATGATTCGTCAAAGAAAATGGATCTAAATGGGTGCATTGCGATAAGTCATGTTAAATTAGTTTCAATAACGTTCAAAGGCACGCACAACACCGAGATGCTCCTCAAAAATATAACGCGAGAACGCACAAAATGATGCGGGTATTCGATTCTAAGAGTATTAACAAATAAAGTTGAAAAATAATGTTTGTTTTTTTTATGGAGAAGATTTTTAAATTTTTTGGAGATCGCGGAGAGCCCTTCTTCTACTACACGAACTTATGATCACAAACCTGATAAATGTAAGTATACGGGTTTTGCTTTCATATGTCCGAATTGGCCTATTGCTAAAAAAAAAAAAAAAATTGATGAAAATTTTAAAAAACGCTTAAAAAATGTACCGTCTACGTTTGCTTTTCAAATTTTTTAGTGGTATAATATTGTACGATACTCAACACGGTTATTTTTTAATATATTTGGAAAAAATTATATCTTCTATGTAAGTCTCTTTACTAAAATTAAAATACAGTAATCTTTCTCTGATAATTACTCACGCATATTTTAATATTTTAGTCCTACGCAAACCAATTTTTCGCTGCTCCTTTAATTTACTTTTTTCTTCACGGTACATCAATCGCCGAAAAAATTCTACAATTTTCACTTGGGAGGTTTTAAAAAATTTAAAATTTCAAGCTTCTTATAGAACATTAGGAGTGTTTAAATGGAACGGCAATACATCTGTATAAAAATTCAATTACACAAAGCATATTGTTATGTTGTACCAATTTTAAATATTGTAAAAAATAATACAAATACCAATTTTATTGTGGTATCGAAAATATTAGTTTGTTAGAGGCTATTTGAAAAAATATGAACCTCACTATATAAATTTTGTTATTTTGTAATGTATATGTAGTATATATTACGTATATTAAATTAAAGATTTAATATTTTTTTTTCTATGTTTGTCCTTTTTTATACTCCAGGTGTACTGTATAAACTTAAATATATATATATATATTCGTATGATAACTCAAAATATCAGTAATTTGATCGAGACGGTTTTTTTTTATCCTGAAGTTCTATATTTAGCTCTACATTTTTCTTGTAATGAAAAAATTTAAAATTTAAAAAAATGTTGTACTGTTAAATACGAATATTGTCATATTTGTATTTACTTAAATTAGTCACCAACTATAAAGATAAATTACGTGGGCAATTATTAATTTCACTGTTATTTATAGTCAATATAATTTTTTTAGTTGTGGCTAAACTAACCAACAAAAGAATTTTGAAAAAAAAAAAAATAGGAGTAACAAAAATTTTAAATTTAAATCAAAGATTGACAGAACAATGAAATTGCAGTTCAAATAGTTTCTGATGTTTTCGAATCAATTCACTAACTTCTGAACTTATACCGGGAGAGTGTTGGTAGGTTTCAAAGTTATTACGAAAATAATTATGGCGTTATTTAGGGAAATGAATTTTATAGTTATCATTGTGATTTATGTACCGGAGGCTGGCTCTGCTAAGTTATTTTATACTAGACCTAATATTAGTAGGAAACAAAAATATATTACTGAAACAGGTATGTTATAAAATAAAAATTTAAAAAATTCTTTAAAATTTGCACCTATCAACGATTTATAATAATCGAAACAAAAAAAAAACAAAAATGTCTAAATCTTAATGTTACTGGCTAGAATGTTCTAGTTACAAAAACCATTTTCATTGTTATTTATTTTTATTTAAATATGCTTACTGACAGTTGATTTTTACATTTAATATGTTTTGAATATTAAATAAGAATTTAAATGATTGAAATAATATTCACTCCAAAAAAATAAACCAATACTACTTCATAATGAAAACTTTTACCATTTTTATTCAAAGAATAGAAGAGAAATATATCGGAGATGCTTCAATAAGACATTATGCAATGCTCGATGTATTACAAATGTAAATTTAAATAACATTGATATCAAAAAAGTAGGAACGGGTTAACACTCTTACATTCATCAAATGTTGTTGAAACCCGTGAAAATTATATTTTTCGTTATTTAAGAGAAATTTTCCTCAGATTAAAATTATATTTTAACCATCAAGGAGATGATGAATAACTAAATAAATATTGATTTGTTATTATGTGTGTACAGTTTTATGAACTTTTTTTTAAAATTATTATAGACTACCGTGTACCAACATCATTATTATTAGCATAGGCAAATCATTCGGTAATAGGTTAGTTTTGGACCTTATTGCGAATTAGACCTCATTGGCTATTGTACGACCATTTATGGTTAGAAGATCGATCTTTTATAATCAAAATATGTTTAAAAAAATAAAATAAATTTTAAATAAAAATCATATTCCTAAATAAATGCATCATTTAGTTGATTTAAAACATTGAATAAAACAGGTGAAGAAAAGAGTAAAGAAGAGAGTACCTAGTCGTATATACAACAATAGCTCAAGTAAGAACAATTATTTTTAAACATTGAAATATCAACAATAAAATTTCTACCTTTTTTATATGGTGATTAACTTAAAGCAATAAGTATATCTAGTTTAGATACTGAGCAGAGCGAGAAAGCTACTGACAATACATATAAGTGTTTTTTCTTTTTTTGTGACTGTGTCAAACTTAGCTCTTTTGGAAATTGCTCCGATCCTAACAGTAGAAACATTATCTGATAGCCCAACTCATATCCTAGGTGAATTAAAACACTGGTTTTTTCAAAAATTTCAATTCTAAATAAAATAAACCCCAAAAACAAAAAAAAAAAAAAACAAAATAAAAAAAATCGAAAACTAAAAGAAAGATTTATTTGTTGTTAGGTCGTAATTTCCAAAATAATGATTGACTAGAATTTACATCAATTTTACAAAATATTTACGTGATTTTACAGATCTTATACATAATATATATATATA
>CM029358.1:18889249-18914566 GCA_017140985.1 Hormaphis cornu | reverse complement strand
TATATATATATATATATATATATATATATATATATATATATATATATATGTATATATGTCACGTTATTTCAAACGTTTTTAAGCTAAATATAGAACATTAAAATTTTTGAAAAATTTCATTTTTTTGTGGTTTTAGTTTTCCTGAAAATGTTAGTAACATATTAATAAAAGTAATATTGACATAGTAAGTGTTACAATATGACACTTATAGAATGTTTTTGCAGTCGTTAGAAAAATAAGTAAAAATGAGCCATACCTGTGAATTATTTATAAATTATAAATTAATGTTTAATTTAATTTTGTTAACTGTTTTCTATATACCTTAGATGAAATATTATTTGTTGACAGTATTCTTTTTTGTGTATTAAAAACGCTTATTGTTCATATAAAATATCCATTTGAACATAAAACAAAATTTAACTATACACTGTATATTGGTAAATATCTCAAACCATAAATATAAATGACGCAAAAAATTAGTGATTTAATCATCTACTATATCAAATAGCGAATTATTTGCAATGTAATTTATTAGTAAAAAATAAGCATAAAAGTTTGAAACAAAAAATGACGGAATAATCAAACTGTCGTAGATTCATTATAGTTTCTCGGGTTTCAAAAACACAAACTTTTAATCAGGACTATTGGTTTGTTAAAAGGATTGTATAGAATTAAAAATGACGTTTTTAAAGTTGGTGAATTTAAAACTTTTAATAATCATAATTATGTTTTTTGAATTGAAGGCTCAATCTGGTTAGTAGTTCTATACTAGACCTTGTATATTAATATAAAAGACAAAAATATTATTATTGAATTAATATTAACTAATGAAATAAAAAAATATATATATTATAAAATAGCCACAAATAAATTTAAAACAAATATAAATTTCTATGTACTTGTCCGGATAAATTAATGTATTTGTCACAATGTGTATTACAATAAGTGGTGGAATGAAAAATACAAATTAATTATAATGTTAACACTCTACAGATTTTAATAAAGATCCAAATAAAACTGGTAAGAGCAATCAATGTGACCAAAAATATTTTTATTGATTTTTAAAATTCTTTAATGACTTTGTTTGGATTAACAATATTTGTTTTATTGACTTCAAAATAAAACAAAAGTTGACTTATTTTTCTATACTGTAGTCAATTACGTGATTTAACTGTATTCTATATTTAATATTATATGGTCACTCTTGAGTCTTGACATTTACAAAAACCAACAAGCATCAACAGAACGTAGACTTAAATCGAGGTAAAATTATTAGGCGAAAACATGTTTATCCGGTGGTTGGAAGTTTGAATGAAGGGTATTTGAATGATAAAAAGGAATTTTTGGTTGTGATAATTTTTAAATTGTTCTGGTTATCAATAGTGGATATTGGATCGACTTTATTTGTTTAGGGTTAATTAGGGTTACTAATAGTTTAAAATATTGCTGATTTTAAAAACGTTTTTGTATCAGGCACCAAAGAATACAATTAGAACTACTTTAATATAGATCTATAGAATACAAAACGTTATTTTTATTTGTTCCTAACTATTTAATTATGCTAATAATTGTATTCTTTTTAGAATACATAAAAAAATGATCATGTAAAGTTTCTCAAAATACAAGTGCAAAAAAAAAAAAAACATAACGTAAATTGTTGTATAGCACATACTAACTAATAGACGCTTAAGTAAATATTAGTTATAGCATTTTATCTTTATCAACTGATGAATTTTTTTATTAAGATTCCATACACGCTATCAAAGTAATTTAAAATTGTTATATATAGTTAAAATATTTTTCAGATAAAGGTGTTCTTACTGATGACAGATGTGTGGAACAATATGTTACATATCGTAAGAATGTCATACGTTATCCTTTTTTGTTTTTTTTTTTTTTTTTTGTAAAGCCAGTTTTTTTATTTTAATAACTTCAGTAATTTACGAAAAAATGATCTAAAAATTATTTTAGATGATTTAAATTATTACTTTCAATTATTTAAAAATTATGATTCACAGATTCTGAGTTTAACAATGAATTTTCGGGATACAACATGTGTTTTTTTGTATTATTAATTTTAAGATTCTGAGTGGAGCTATCGATTATACAATAATTTGTGTTTATTTGTGTCTGCGAGTGACCCATAGCTCTAAATGACTGCTCCTATTATGTAAATTCGTTTCCAGTATCTCGACTCAAATTCTTGGTTAATTCTATAATTTTTACGGAATCCCAGATTCCGAAAAAAATATACCCAAATAACAAAAAAACGATTGAGAATAAAACAGTAAACTGTAAGGAAAAATTGTTATTGAAAAATTACTTTCATTATTTTTGGTAACTTCCAAAATAATAATTCAAAATACTTGAAATTGTTTAAAAATTTTAATATAGATTATATGCAAGAAGAAAAATTCACGCCATACTTCAAATATAATTTCTTAAGTTTTTGGTTCTATATTTAGAACTATGAAGTTTTAAAAATTGTATATTTTTTTATTATTTATGTTCAATTACACCTTTTTAAAATTTTGGTGACCGCTTTACATTTATATATGTGACTCAACAATTACAATAATTGTTAGTCATTGTTATTTTTTTTTTTATTGTTTAAGGTTGAAAATTTGCCAAAAATTAGTCATGTCTATAATTAATTTATTAAAAATAGTTGAAAGTTAAAACAACTTTATTATTTGATTTTTGAAGCTTAACATGCTATGTAAGGCAAAATTCTTAGCTGCAACCATAAATTTCGAAAAAAAGACAGCCAAACATGTTCCAAACGTGTACAAAAAAAAAAAGTAGGATAATATATTAAGTAAAATAAGTAAATTTGGACCAAGTAAATTTGTCTTGCTCAAAACATTTATTTTCAAAAATTTTAAAGTTCTATACTTAGCTCAAAAATTTTCAAAATCACTTGAAACTTGTACAAAACCTGTATCTTACCTAATTCAATATTGCGTAAAAGTTTCAGCTAATTCCGATACTAATTTTGGAATATTTATGGCCAGAAAACTAAATCAAAAGAAACGTAATAGTAATTTTTGACGTTTTTCCTTAAATTTTGTTTGGTTTTTTTAATGGTACTTTTTCAATTTTGAAGTTTCTAATTTGAAAGCACCTCAAAATATCATCTGAGTCCACAGACCTTTCAGAAAATGTACTGCTGACTTTAAAAAATCTGAGCATTTTTGCAACCCATAATGTTGTCCACAAAAACCGTAAAAAAAACATCATTGTACCTAAAAACAATACATCCTTCGCTGCGCACTGTCTAAGAAGTCTTTTGCTTTTTCTTTGAATATTAACACATTGTATAATGCTTAATTATAGAATTGAAATGGCTCAACAATCGATTCCCCAAACCAGTAGGTGTGTATAATTATTAAAAATAACCAATTCGCAATTGCTTCTTAAAAATAACATGTTTTAATCTGACGTAGATTTTTTAGAACCACTTGCGGAAAAGAACCAGAATACCACTATAATACATACTTTGGGAATTTTAGCCTGAACACCGTTTATAATCATTTATTTAATAAAAATTATAATTTCAATTTTTGATTTCACAATGCACAACAAATTACGACTTTGCGTGTCGGGTCGACGCTTAGAAAAATGTATGAAATAATTGGCAGCTCTCATTTGAAAATTTTAGATCATGTCGATATTTTAAAATTTCGATAAATTAAAATTTACATCGTATTCAAATACGTTATTTACTAAAACTATTTAAATACATAATTATTTTAAACACAACTAATTTATTATGTTGTTTTTAATTACGTATAATAAATACATTTAAAAAGTTCTTTCAACAAGACTGATTATCGCCGAATATCAAATATCGATAGATCCAACGCTATAATATATCTGATTTCTCAGACACTACAAAACTGACAAAATCTACCTAAAAAAAAAATGGTTTATTTTTAAACTGAGAATAAATATAGATAATAGACTCATAAACATCGCTAGTACCGTGACTCACCCACACAAATACACATACACGAAAACGTACATATTCTGTACTTAATTAAAATTAAATTGTAAAGTTTCTAAACCATTAACCTGTGAAATTCATTAAATGTACTATCAAATGTTATGATATTTGGAAAAGCGTGATGATGAAAAACGTCTACAAAAAATAAATAATAACACATAAATAATAACAATATTACAATAACTGTAAACTATCGGATCACAATATGAAAACAGTCAGACATTTTAAAAAATGGTTCAAACAAAATTACAATCGAATTACTAACGTTTTTGCTGTATCAATCTACAAAACATACGGAAGCACTCCTTCTACACGATACAAACAAAACGGCGTTTTGAAATTAGAGGCTTGCAAAAGACAGATTTTCAATGTTCTTACACGTTGAAATACAAATAAAATTAGTTCAAGAAATACAAAAAAAAAAAAACACCGAAATAGTCGGATCCGAACCACATATGGTTTAAACTTGTATTTAGTAGGATTTTGGATATTTATTTAATCTTTTTTTTTTTTTTTTTTTAATTTATAAGGTTTTTCATTAATGAGGATGAATATTTTTATAATTTTGAATTATTTCAAAGTCATTTGACACAAAATCAATTGAAATTTTTTGAAATTTGCAACGAGCCATAAATTAATTATAATGTTAACACTCTATAGGTTTTAAAGTAGATACAAATGAAACTGGTAAGAGCAATCAATGTGACCAAAAATATTTTTATTGATTTTTAAAATTCTTTAATGACTTTGTTTGGATTAACAATTTTTGTTTTATTGACTTCAAAATATAACAAAAGTTGACTTATTTTTCTATACTGTAGTCAATTACGTGATTTTACTGTATGCTTTATTTAATATTATATGGTCACTCTTGAGTCTTGACCTTTACAAAAACCGACAAGCATCAACAGAACGTAGACTTAAATCGAGGTAAAATTATTAGGCGAAAAAATTTTTATCCGGTGGTTGGAAGTTTGAATGAAGGGTATTTGAATGATAAAAAGGAATTTTTGGTTGTGATAATTTTTAACTTGTTCTGGTTATCAATGGTGGATATTGGATCGACTTTATTTGTTTAGGATTAATTAGGGTTACTAATGGTTTAAAATATTGCTGATTTTAAAAACGTTTTTGTATCAGGCACCAAAGATACAATTAGAACTACTTAAATATGGATTTATAGAATAAGACCAAAACATTTCTACATAGGATTTGTAATCGTTACATGGGCTCAAAAATAAACATAAAAAAACCACCATTTACTAAATGAAACGCTAAAATAAAATATATTAATTGTAACACATACTATTGATGTCTTTGAAATATGTTTCTTTGAATAAGTATTAACATTTTTCAGTGTTGAGTTCGAATCGTAAAGACTCTGTTGAAAAAAAAGCTATTGAAGGATGATTAATTTTTACTGTTTTTGTACGATCAAATTCATACTTTATAAAATAAAAGTAAACTAAAAATTATTATGAAGTAATTTTCGTACATTTAGTCAAAACTTAAAAGAGGTTTTGTCCAAAATGTCGTGTGTGTATATGTGCTACTTATATTATTTGCCTTGTCATGAAGGTACTAACTACTATTCTGCATTTTCGTAGAAACTATTTGTGGATATTGATGTAGGTTTAATGCTATTTGAAAGAAATAAGAAATATTATTTTACTTCGTTTGTATGTCTATGTAAATTTATTAATTATTATACAACGACAATCTTCTTAAAGTTACTTACGCATATATACTCGTTGTATTAAGTTTCCTTAATTTCTTATGACCTGCAATATCTTCTTTTAAGTATCATAAATTCGGATAAATTTGTAGAACAACTTTTTTGCAGTTTAAACTTTTCATGAGTTTCTGAAATGATAATTTAATATTGCTTCTACATTATTTCCTATGACGACTATATCGTTATCTGTACAGGCCAAATGATAATATCATTATCATCATATCATGTTATATTATAACAGTTGTCTTTGATAGTTAAATTAACGGTAGTTTTTATTTCTTTAATGATTATAATATGCTCTAATAGCGATCGCTTATTATGAGATTACGTCGTATTTTTTATCGAATACAAATGTTTACTACTGACTGTAGGAAGCTTTTGAATTTATTTTATGATATATTTATATAGTTTTAATCACCATCAATACATTTGAAACTAATTTTGTTTAATACTTTCAATATTTTTCAGACGATACTACGGAGACGGAACTCTCTCTTTCAAGTCCTATTGATGAAAGTAAGAATGATAGAATAGTTAAATGCTCTTTGTTCATACATTAATTGTAAATACCAGTTTCTGAATTCAACCATTTTTATAGTTAGGGAATCAACCAAATTTAAACATTATTATAAAATCGTTTTCATATACCTACATTAAATAGTTAAGATAGAAGATGTACAATTTTTTTTAGGGGACCCACTAAATTTTAAATTGAGTTGCTACAAAAAGTATTTCTTACATTAAAATAAAATAACATAGGTATTGGGGTACTTTGTAGGAGAACATCTTTCTTTTAAACAAATTCAGATACTGCCGATACTGCGCTTGAATATAAATCAAATTTAGTTGTTTTACAATTGATAGCTGATAAAAACTATTTTGACATACAACACACGATGTACAATGTATTTGAAACAAATTTTGTTCAATAATCTATTTATTTTTTAGATCTTAAGCTGAAACGCAAATCCACTGATTCAGATATTGTTAATGAAAGTATGAATGGCATATACTATACTGTTTTTTGTACTTTCCAGTTTCTTAGTCATTTTAAAAACAAACTAAAAATCATTACGAAGTTGTAATTTAGTATTTTAACAAGCTGTAATAAGAATTATTTATTTAATTTTTATTAAAATTATTAATGAAGATGTATCTTCTATGTATTAGGTACTAATGTACTATAAATTTGGTGTTGATAATATTAATTTGTAATTTTAGATTCTGAGCGAAGTAAGGAAGCTATTGATTTTACAAAGATGTGTGTTTTTTTTTTTTTTTTTTGTGTCAGTGGCACGTGTAGCTCCTAGGGAATTGCTCCGATCTTCAACAACAGTACCTCTTTCCGGTAGAAAATTTTATATCCTTGGTACATTATTGATCGTGTTTTTTTCGAAATTTTCAATTTTAAAAAAGTTTTTCAAGAAAAACAAAAAAAAAATTTAAGAAAGAACGGAAAAAAGTACGGAAAACGCGTTTTTGACAAAATAAATTTTGTTAATTGGTCATCATTCCCGAAATAATATATGAAAAGACTTGATATTTTTATAAAATGTTAACATTGGTAATGTACAAGTGTGAGTCGAATTTCAAAACATTTCACAAATTTTTGAGCTAAATATAGAACTTTAAAATTTTCAAAAATTTCCAATTTTATTGTCATTTAATTTCAATAAAAACTTAAATTTTCCAGAAAAGTTTTGAAAATTTAATAAAATGTTAACGACATACATAACTATTTGTAACAAAAAATTTTAAAAATCGGTAGTCACAACTTTTTTTATAGTCGTTATAATTCTGAAAATTGGCCGAAATTTGTTATTTTTTTGTGATTTGTTTTTTGAAAAAAAATTGTAACTTACACAATTTTATTATTTAAGAATTAAAAATGTAGTATGTTATGTAAAATAAAAATTGCTATAAGTATACAAAAATTTCAAAGAAATCGGCCCAGTAGTTTGAGAGCGTACAAGAAAATTGTCGATAAAATGGTGCGCCAAAAATGATATATAAATTATATTGTTCGTCCACTGGGTGCCGCACTAGTTCGAATCCTATTCCCGGTAAAAAGTTTTTTGCGTTTTTTCCCAGTATTTTTTTATTTTCAAATCTTTTAATTAACATTTAACCCTCATTCCATTGTCCTGTCGAGCTGAAATTTTGGATACAGCTTTGTTTAGGATGTCAACACATTATGGAAAAGTCAGTAAAAGGAGACCCCGAGGGACTAGGATTAGGATTTTTTTTTTTCTACTTTTGTGATCACTTTTTGTGATAGAAAAAATGCTCCAATTTTAACGTACATTACCTCAAAGATCGATAGTTGATCCGAGATGGTACTTTATTTGAAACGTTGATTATTTTTTGGTTCTGAGGAAAAAACGAAAACGGTAAAATGCTCCGTTTGACTTGAAATTTATATGTGTCATTAAAAAGGGTTTAACGAGTTAACTGCTTAGTTTTCAAAGTATTTTGATCATTTTTAAGGAAGTAATAGAACTTCGGGGAAGTAAATAATTACGGGAAACGTGCTTTTTTTACATCGATTTAGATGTTTTTGATCATAACATCCAAATTAAAGATTGGACTAAGCTGAAACTATTATACAATACCAAAATAGGAAAGATACAGATTTGACAAGAGTATTTATTGTTAAATTTGTTTTTACTACGACGTATACTAGACTACAGAGCTCGCTTAGAATCGTATTTTTTAAGGCAATGATTTATCATTGCTTTCAGAAATTAAATAATGCATTTAAACCACAACTTCTAAACTAGTGACCCACCCAAAGCGTAGTCGTTACTCCGTCATACTACCCACGCAACCTAGACCGATCCCGTCGCTGAATTTTTTTTTTATGTTTTATGAGTTTCTAACATGATGGTTTGTTTTCACCTTCATAATTTATTGAATTGGCTGTCTATGTTGCATCTGCATAAACAGAAATTCTAACAGTTGTTTGTCCGAGTTTTAAACCTACGATAGCATTTGTTTCTTTAATGACATTATCCAAAGCACCATTCAGTTATCGATGGTTTATAGCAAAACATTGTACTTTATATCTAATTTATATACTATAGGATTGGTTATATGGCCTATAAGGTGCTCGAATAAAATATAAAAATTTTAGTTATTTTTTACTTGATAACCGATCATTGAGATACCATCACTCTCTATCAATTTATTTAAAACAAATTACAATTAATTTTATCAATGTTTTTCAGGTAAAAAAAAAGAAAAGAGCAAATCTATTGATTCAGCTTTAAATATTGATGAAAGTAAGAAGATATTTTACCTACTGTGTTTGCGTTTCGTATTTGGCAATTTCTTAGTTTAACCGATTTTATAGTTTTTTAAAAAAAATTTACCAAAAACCGTTATGAAGTTAATTCCACATAAAATTAAAAATAGTTTTTTTTAATATTGTAATATTATCTGCCTAATAAATTAATATCCTACATTGTACCACAGAATTCTGTGATTTTACTTTTTCATAAACTCAGATAATGATATTTTATTAAATCGTAGATAAAAAGCACTTGAATTACTATTGATTAAGTATAGTTTTTTAACCTTTTTTTTTTTATTGATCTATTTTACACTCTGATGCATTGGCCATAAAACACAATTCTTATATTACTTGTGTTTAGATAAATTTACTTTGGAGCTATGCAGAGCTAATGGCTACAATTGAATTAGATACATATTATTTCTTACGATTAAACTACAAGTACAATGTAGTTGTAATTAAAGTATTAATTATTTATCAAATTAACTATTGTTTCTTTATTACGTTTCAAAACCTTGTTTTTCCATCTAAATGTTGTACATTAAATTTGGTTTAGTTTGGATTTTTGATTAAATTACACACTGATAGTTTGCTATATGAGTCTTGTATGTGCATTTTCGTAACATAGTTTTTGAAGTCATCATAAATAAAATTATTCAATAATAAGGATGTGCTGAAGGTATAGCTACAGTTTAGCATGTTTGTCTGCAGTGTTGCTCCACATTTATACCAGACCGCTCAGGAATTTAGATGAATGTAATTTGTTGTTTTTTTTCTGGTTTTTTTTTTTTTTTTTTGGCTTCTAATTTATTCGATTGCCATATCATTTGGATTTGTTTTGTTGTTAATGCGGTTTATAGCACAAAGCACTTAGGGAGTCATAAGGATTACATATGTACTTATTTGAGCAATTTTTATCGACGATTATTTGTATAGCTTTTAAAATTCAAATTCATCAAATTCGGAAGCATCTGTGTCCACACCTTTTAATTGTTTATGAAATTTTTTCAAAGATATTTTATAGATACCTTGTAAACTGATGAATATTTTTATTGAAATGCCACACTCTGTCAATATATGTTTGATATTAATATAAGGTATGCCTAATATTTTTAATATATTTTTTAGACGCAAGTCCAAAGCGCAAGCTTTCCAATACAAGTTTTGTTGATGAAAGTCAAAGTGTTAGTTACATTACTGTATTTCATTTATATAAGCTATTGCCTTGATTTTATAATTTTAAGAAAAAATTATGTAACTAAATATTATTATGGATTTGTATTCATATACAAAGTTAAAACTGAAAATATGTTTTCTTAAATTTATGTGTGTGTGTGTGTGAGTGTGTGTGTGCAGTGTGATATTTATATTATCTATTCCCGTATCTATCAAACTAGTTAATAACCTAAAAATACCATTTGTAACATAAGTAACATCAATAGGTATTTGAATTAATTGTAAATTGTTTAATTGAAAATGATAATATAGAAAAAAGTCAATCAAAATAACTAACCAACAGTGATAAACCGTCAGTGAGTACGATATAATTTGTTTTTACATTACAAAAATAAAATTCTCTTGATGGCACCTACCTTGTAGGCACCTACCATCGCTTATTATGTTATTCAGAACATTATTTACTTGAATAAATGCCTACCTATAACAATAATTTATTTTAGGTACAATACGGAATTCGTTAATAAGAATTAAGTGAAGAAAAAACTGGTATTTAGTAATCTAGAAGATATAAATTAAATAATAATAAAAAACTACGTATCATTTCTGTTCTATCATATTATCCACGTACATTTTATATCCGAAATGTAATCTTTGTTTTAATTAATATTATATATTCTATATATAAATATATATATATATATATTCATAAAAAAATGTTTCTTTTATTTGTATATTATCTAAAAATCTGCCCATATTGAGTGTAAGTATGTTTTATAAATTGCTCCAAGACAGAAAAATTTAGCTTACCTAAATCCTAACCATGATTTTCATATATTTTTTAAGAAAATGCATCGGTATTAATTATAATTATATTTGAATTTATACACCATGATCACTATGATGATTTAAATACTTTTAAAATATAAAACTCCAATATGATATATAACTTTAAACTGTCTTTATAAAATGTTCAATAAAAATGGCGTTTGTATACCTACATTATTGAATAATCGCCACTCGTTTATCTATTATTGCTAATCGCCCCGTAGTATGTTTTCAATTTTAATTGTGATTTATATTTCTTTTTTAGCTTAAGTATTTACTATACCTGTCGAGCTTCTACCATCTCGACCAACCACTAATCTTACGAAAACAGTACACATTTCTATAACACACTTTTACATTTGTGTCACTAAGTGAACAATAAAATGAGTTTTATTTTTTTCTGTACTCAAAATTACTACCGAATAAAATAATTTTATATTTTTCTGTTTACTATGTATTATAAGTGTATAAATACAACATAATGTAAATCAATACATGTTATACAATAAAAAATTCAAAATAAAACTTCCATCTAAACTATAGCAACTCTCTTAAATTAGTAGAACTTAAAACAAATTCTCTATTATATTAATGTTGCAGGTTCTTTAATATTGATATTATTTGTAGATGTAAATTTAAGTAACTTATATTTAGGTGCCTATCAATTATTATTTATATTACTTTTAGTATTATTGTTATTGTTCTTAGTTTACATATTATTTATTACTTAACTTGTTTATAAATTGTAACCTACAAATTTTAAATTTTAAAAGCCAAATGGCGTTAAAACTAAATAAAAAAAAATTTAAAAAATGGAAGCGCCGGGATCAGTCTAGTTCACGTGGGTACGCTTCATTTAATTTCTGAAAGCAACGATAAATTATTGTCTTCAAAAATACGATTTTGAGCGAGCTCAGTTGTCTAGTATACGTTGTAGTAAAAACATTACTTTTACAATAAAAATTTTATCAAATCTGTATCTTTCTTATTTTGGTACTGTGTAAAAGTTTCAGCTTATTCCAATCTTTATTTTGAATGTTAAGATCAAAAAAATCTAAACCGATGTGGAAAAAACACGTTTCCCGTTGTTATTTGTTCCCCTCATACACGGTCGCCCGGATTTACGATTTTTACGACAAAATAACAACTAATAATCGGCTATAAACCAAAATCGTGTTAACCAATTTAAATTTGTTAATTTTATTTCCCTCACGCCTATTTTTAAAAATATATAATAAACTATACCACTAACATGATATAATATATAATAAACTATACTAATTTAAATTATACTAAAGCAGATTTTATTAAAGCAAATTTAGTTTTTAGTTCCTTTAATTGATTGAACACATTAAAAAACATATCCAAGCATATATTCCTCGAAGCATTAAAAATACGTGTTCCATCAAAAACTTTTATTACATCCCTTAGAATTCTTACACCTCGGCAGGCACACTATTTGGTCCTACAGGCTATCGCATTTTCCTTGTTCATTGGTCTCACTGCGGTGTTCACTCCCACATCACTAACTAAACTTATCTAACCTTTGTTCCATGAATTACTTTCTATACTTTCTCCTGAACTTTCTTTGTTCAGTAATTTCTAAAAATATTTTTTCCATATGATTTTCACATCTTTATGATTTGTTAAGACTCACTTATCCTCACTTCTTACTCACAAAGTATTTATAAAAACATGAAAAAATAAATAATTAAAAATTCAATTTAATAACCTAACCTCAACAAAGTTTGACATGCAGTGATTTATGAACAAAACTTAGATCACATACAATATCATTTTCAATATACAATTGTATATGATGTAAGGTACTTATTGGCGTTCACCCGTACGGCCGATGGCACTTCCAAAACGGTAAATCAATCGTTCAAATGCAGTGAAGGTTTTTGAACTTACTTCGACGTTACTCGTTATGGAACGATTCCTGACTGATCACTAAAAAGTTATCTGTGGTAATACCATTTTAAGTTGGTTTGCGCAGTTCGTACACGATTTGTTCGAGTGGTCATTTTTTGTGCACGAACATTTTCGTGTATTCTTGAAAGGTGGTAGAAAAACGAGTGGTAGAAGTACAGAATGAACGAAATTATTATAATTCTACGCTTTTGTTATGATGTACCTGAGATCCTTTATTTCATTGGATCTTAAATACGAAAAATCCCCCCCCCCCCCCCCCCCCGATTTCATATATCTGTCTATTGAAATTGCACAAGTGATGATAACGATTATAAATACCTATATAATATCAAGAACTTATAAATATCGGTATATCTACCTATATATGTATGTAATCAATTAAGTTAAGAAAGTTATGGTTTTGGTGTAATTTTACGCTTAGAATCTAAAAAAACTTAACATTATTTGAGTTTGTTTGTTATTATATGTACAGAAAGGGAGGTTAAAATATGGAAAAGTGTAGAGCGGGGTATGTTATAAAAAAAATACTTTATTTAGATGCGACAGAACATGGCTGTTTATATAACACAATGTTCACTAAATGTCATATAAATTAAAGAGGAAAATAAATAGATTTATAGAATAATATTTTAATTGATTTTAACTCTCTTATAATATTGAGTCTTTCTTTTAAATACATATATACAGTGCTTTTATAATTGAACAAGTTAAGGTATTCTGAGTACTATAAAATTGCTTATCACGATTGAGATTTTGAGTGAAACGAGAAAGTTATTTAATTTACCAATTTTTGTTTTTTTTCCTTCTGTGTCTTCGATATAATTTGCTTGATCATAACGTAGAGACCCATTTTATAGTAGTCCAACTTATACCCATATTTCATTACAAGACCGATTTTTTCAAAATTTTCAATACCTACCGAAAAAGTTATAAAAAAAAAAAAAAAACAAAAACAAAACAAACACTTGGGAACAAAATGGTAAAAAGTACTGCAAACGTGTTTTGATTTGTTGTTTGGTTATAACTTCAAAAATCGTTTTTGAAAATAATTGAAATATCAACACAATATTTTGATAGGTGACATACACCTATTTGCTTGATAAAAAAAGGCTGTAATTTAAAAAAAAATTATTTATTTTTGTGGCTTATGTTCAATATAAATGAAATTTTCCAGAAAGAAAAAAACTGATTGGTCAGTAATTTATATTTCAAAAAAGGCTGTTTTTGAACAAATCCATCTTTCAAAACATCTAACATTGCTAGTATAGTGTTCACAAGACTTACATGTTTTTGGTTTTTTTATTTTGTTTTATTAGTATATTTTTTGTTTTGTCTCTTTAGCTGCAGTTTCAATTGTATTATTCATATTAATCCATAATTGTTTTTACCCTTTACTGTCGAAAATGAAATGACAGAAAACAGACTCATTCAACTCATTTCCACATGATTAAATAATAGTAGAATAAAATATTATACTCTCTATATTTTAGAATACATAGCTAAATTCTATGTTTACATTTGATTGCAGTTAAGAATTATTATTTGTTATTAAATACATCATATATCAGCGGCATGGATAAGAGTTAAATATTGTAGGTTGTTATTAGACTATTGTTGGCTTTGTTGTAAACGTCGTAAGTTGTCATAGTACAAATCACAAAATTCATGTGGTGTCGATTCGATACCTAAAATGTTAAGAAGAATTATTAATATAAATATGTGTTTCAACAATACATTACATGTTAATGTTATAAATTCAGTGATTGTTTAGATTTAAGAATATCAAATGAGTTTTGTTTATAATTGGTTTTTTCAAATTATGTTTTATGTAGATTGTACAGCGTTTGTGTACTCGACTCGTATAAAATTTTAGTGGATTGTAAAATATGCCTCAGAAATTCGTTCAAAGACCACAACATATTATTTATTTTTCTAAATAACCGTTTCCAAACGTCCTTTATCGCAGATATATTATATTTATTTACTTCTATACATATCGACGTTAATAAATGTTTTTAAAGCTAATATTTCTATTACATTTGGAGCAAAAAAAAGGAAAAATATTTTCTCAAAAACACACAAGCCTGAGCTTCAAATCAAAAAACACATTTTTCAATAATACAAGTTGGGTGTTATGTTATTGAATTCCCGAAAGCAATCTTTTTCTAAATCGAATAACTTTAGTTTACTATAGGAATAATAACTTAGTATTTCATATTCTTACCTGAAACTACATTTTGGGCAATATTGCTCAAATATTCACCTCCGTGTGCTTAAAACACATTTATATTTATTATAATAAAATCAATAAATAATTTTTTGTTTACACTCATAGTATTATATTGTTGAAACTTATTTTAGTTTTAATATATAAACATATTATTTAATGCGTGCTTGAAAACAATAGAAATATATTATTAACTCATATAAAAACAAAATCTCAGTAACGAGCAGAGAAAAGCATATAACCCTCTATCTTACAAATAGAATATAGTATTATCGTAGAATATTGGATCACTAAAAACTCCAGGGATACTCCAATTAAAAAAAATGATACTCCTATTTGAATTAAGTGTGTTAAGTACTCAACAATAAGTAAAAATGTTCATCTAAATCTGTCAATAATAGATGAAACTGATTGATATTTTACCACGTTTTAATTTTTTTGTCCGTGAATTAAAATTATTTATTTAAACATATTTTAAAATTGATAATTTTTTAATGAAATTTTTTGTTCAATAAAGTTTATTCACTTATTTTATTCTGTTTTTTCTTATTATTTATTAAAGATATGTAATATAAATAACTACAAAATAATTCGAATAGTTATTATTTTCGATATTTTTATGTAACTATAAATTATATAGAGACGATTTTCTTGTGATTGAGTTGACGACAAAGCATTAATATAATGAAACAAGGGTTTTGTTAAATTTGTTTTTACATTTATTTTAATTGTTTAATACCTAAATATTAACTAACAAAAGTAGAAGATGACTTTAAATTAAAGCGTATTAAATGTATATAAATTTTGGTTGTAAAAAATAATGAATAAATACAAAATTAGAAAACAAAATTAATCGTGATATTTTTAACATAATTAACTGGTAGAAAAATATTATTGGGAAATAATACAATCGTAAACAAAAACAGAGTGCTATAAATAATAGAATATTTTAGAATTAATTCAACAGAAAAATTTTATTTTGAAAAAAATAGAAACACAGTCACAAAATATACCTA
This sequence comes from Hormaphis cornu, assembly GCA_017140985.1. NCBI lineage: Eukaryota > Metazoa > Arthropoda > Insecta > Hemiptera > Hormaphididae > Hormaphis > Hormaphis cornu. The sequence goes on along the minus strand of CM029358.1, from coordinate 18,898,351 downwards.
TAAAATTAATCAATTTTTAATAAATCTAGTTAAAAATAAAAATATAAGTTAGTAAAAGTTCGAAACAGGTCGAAATTGTAAAGGACTTTATTATTTATATTTATTTCTGGATGACTTTTTTAAAATTAGCTGCGATGAATGAAATAAAAATAAAATAGATTAAATTTGAAAACAAAATTATGCGTCTTTACGTGGTTCATATATTATAATTTTAGACGACCAATATGAAACGTAATGTTAATTTAAATTTAAAATACTTACAATTAATCGTATGCCTCCAAAACTGGTATTTAGGATCATTATCATTGTCATAAAATGAATCATCCTCAGAATTCAAAACTAAACATTCGGAGGTATTTTAATAGTTGATATTATACATAAATTAACTATTTATACGTACAACCATTTCAAAGTGTATTTATTTTAATACAGAAATGAGCATAATAAAATAAGAACTATAACAATTAATACAATTTTAAACAAAACAAGTTGATTAGATTCAGTGAAAATAATATAAGTAAAAATAAAAAGATAATGTGTAATTTATATTTTATGATCCCGTTTATAAACTTTGACTTTTACAAACTGATATACTTACTGTGAAAGTTAGCGGCGTGTACAGCTAAGTCAGTATCTTAAAAAAAAAAAAACACAAATCTAATATTTTTATAACAATATTTATTTATATAAAAAGCCGGGATCACTCTAGATCACTAGGGTAGTTTGACGGAGTGATTATAACACTTAGGGTGGGTCACTGGTTTGGAAGTTGTGATTCAAACATATTATTTAATATCTGAAAGCAATGATAAACCATTGCTTTTCATAAAACGATTCTGAGCATGCGAAAAACAAGTTTAAGTAAATCAAAATTACACAGTTTTATCAATACCTTATTTAAGGCTACCAAAATCAACTTAGAAAATTGTTTAGAAATTGTATGATCTAGATAGCAAACTTTACTATACATAAAACATTTAGTTTTCAATTCTGAAGTAAAAAATTTGTTTGAGTTACGAATTTTATTGGAAGAATAAGTTGTGAGCAATGTTTGATAATTTTCTAACTTACAAGACAAAAAAAAACTGTTGCCTTGGATTTTCGAAATTTTCTAGTAGAAAATGTACTTACATGTGTTTAGCATTGTATTAAAATTTCAAAATTTTTTGTGAAAAATACAATTTATCATCGAACAAAGTTTACAAAAAAAATCAAAAATTTTAAAGTTCTTTACTTAGCTCAAAAATTTTTGAAATCACTTGAAATTTGTGTCGAACCTATACCATACAATTTTTAATACTATTTAATCGTTTTAGATTGATCCGATCATTATTTCAGAATTTACGAACAAAAAATTAAATTGATTATGTCAAAAAACACGTTGGCCATAATTTTAAACGTTGTTCCTTTTATTTTAGTTTTTGATTAGGTTTTTGATTGTAACTGAAATTTGAGACTTCTCAATAAACAGTAAAAGTTTATAAACCTTTCAGAATAGTAATACTGACTTTAAAAATCGGAGTACTTTTAAAGCCCTCAACGTTGTTTACAGAAAAAAAGAAACATCATTGTAAAAACGCTGCTCATAGAATCAAAACAAATTTTAATACATTTAAGTCAAATATATAAGTGAGCACTCCCGTTAATCACAACACGAGAATTTTCTTTTTAGTACCATTGGAAAGCATATTTTCTCAACCAAAAAGTCAGTACCTTAGGCCTAAAAATTGTGTCTATTGTGGAGTGGGCTTGGAAATTAATATTTAAAATCTACAAAGGTCAAAGGCACGAGAGTCAATTGTACAAACCCAATTACAAAAGGTTTAAATTACCAGAATTTACAAAATGAACAAATTCATAGTTGTCATTTTGCATTGTTTATGTTTTTCAAGCAGTCATTACAATATCAAAGAAAGAAAAGGATCCCGGTGTAATGAAAAAAGTTAAAAAACCAATGGAGTATTAAAGCTAGAGCAGTGCTTTACCCAAGCTTCGAAATCATTGATAATAAACCACTGTTTACAGTGACGTTATTTCGTAATAGTCAAATTTTTTGGTTATTCAAGAAAAAATATGATTTGAAATGGATAAAAATGTCCTATTTAGGACTAGCTGCTTTTGCAATTTTGAACATATTTAAATTTACCGTGGTTACTTATTGTTGAGGGTAATAGTGAACGGCTAGTGGAATAGTGGCGGATTGAACATATTTTTTGTGTACTTCACCAACCGTATAAATTTTTGTCGTCGACTCATAATATCTGTTCTCATTAAAATATTTTTTTCTACAAGTTATTGCCAAAAGATCATAATAATAAGACGATATATAAGTAGAAAAAAAATATTAATCGATTATTAAAATTTTTCAAAAGCATATTAGCAAATATGTTGTGAAGTTTGTATAAACTTTTAAATTATGAGAAGTTCATATTTTATTTAACAAATCCTACAATACTAAAAAAATATTTTAATGTTCTATATTTTACTAAATAATGGTCGAATTGGTTTGAATTTTTTATGTCGTTCAAATTTCATATAGTCAAATAGTATATTTGAATTTCAATAAATTTGAACATATTTTCAAGGAGTAATGGCTCAAATGACATAATGTCAAAAACGACAAAATAACAACGTGAAATCGTCTTTAAACCAAAATTATGTCAACCAGTTTTCTAAATTTTTTATTATTATATGTAAAACAACTAACTTATTTAGATTGTATTAAAATTTCACATTTAAACTAAATGTTTTATGGAATAATAACTGCGTAAAATAACAAATTCTAAAATTTCAAAGTTCCTGAACTCCATTAAAAATGATCGAAATCGTTTGAAATTTCAGCAGTAAATTTATTAATCCCTTCCTTATTACGTATTAAAATTTTAAGTCAAACGTAGCATATTTGAAAATTAAGACTTATTAGCTTTTTGCACTTAATCTTAAAAATTATCAAAATTTCGAATAAAGTAGCATCTACGCCCAATCCCATTTTTTGAGGATGTTAAGATTGAAGCATTCCTTCTACTAGAAAAAGTGATCACAAAAAAAAAAAAAAAAAAAAACATCATTGTAAAAACAATACATTCCTCGTTATGCTCAGAATCTAACATAATATAATATACCTAATTTTTCTAGATAGAAATCAGTTGCGACTCGGCGACATATTGTAAATAGAATATCGATTACAGAATTATAGTCAACCGAGCTATAGTAAACAAAGTTATTTTAGAAAATTTGATACTAAATAAAAAGTTTATATAATACTTATAATAAATCACAGAACTAATTACCTTCAAACATTTCAAGTGCGGCTGTAATAATGGGATCAATATTTTTTTATAAATAACTTAACACAATTATTATTTATTTAATTAAAAAAAACATATAACAAATTGTATTAACATAATAAAACAAATTCGTTTTAATAAATTTAAAATTAGATTGACATAAAGTTAATTTTTGTAACTTTGCAACACAATTTACCTAAACAATCTGAAAAAAACAAAATTAAAACTTTTTAAATCTACATCAGAAGTATATAATTATGATATACTTTTATTGAACTATCAAAATACAAAGTACATTTTTATTAGGAAACCTTAATGCCGAGAGTTTTGTTCGATAACATAAAAAAATTATTTCCGTAGCACATGAAATAATCGAAATTATACGAAGATTTTATTAAATTTTGAGCATAGCAAGGAACGTATTGTTTTTACAAAGTTTTTTTTTTCTTTGAAAATTTTCACGAATAGAGGAAAATCGTAAAATATCGTAGAAATAAAACATTTAGAAAGTAGACGTAGATGTTGATGAATTTTTAGCGTTTTTTCGAGATTATAATAATTTTTTGGGAAATGACCAAAAAACCAAACAATATTTGAGTATTTTCGGTAAACTGCTTGAAATTTCCATATTTGTAACGACTTTCTAGGGTCGCAGGAAGCTCCGATTTTTACGTTGAACACCATATCAAAGTTTAGATTTTGGTTTTATAATATACATTTTACATTTTACAAGCCATATATTTGATTATTTCCTTTTACACAACTATTTTCGATGTGCACTACAGTTTAACCCTTAACATATGTCACTAGTAACAGACTCATACCAGCTGCTCTTCCACTACAGAATGTCGATTTTGATTGAAGTCCTTCTGAAAGAAATGAATACAGGTTGAATATTTAGTATACTTTAGTGTGTTTAGTATATAAACTTATAAACATATTGTTTTGCTTCAGAAATTTCGATGTATAATTGTCATATTATTATAGTTAAACATTTCCCAGGGACACATTTTTTATCCTATATGTAGTTACCTCATTTCAAAAATTACATTTCTACTTAGTAGTATGTATTTTTTTGTGTTGTTTGGTTACAAATTTTAAAATTTGTTTTCTGTATAACATTTTAAACGCTTCCATACGACCAAAGAATATTATAAGGAAAATACACTTTCCTAGACGGACATCTGATATTGTCATGGAAAAGTTATTACACAACTATTACGTTGATTTTTATTGAATGATAAAGCTACAACTACCTATTCTTTTACGATTACACTTACATACTAATATAGCGTCAAAATAATAATTATAATAATTAAAAACTTACCCCCAATGATTGCGGTTCTTACTAATTCATTACAATAAAGTTGTACAGGTCCTAGGATACAAAAATACAGGTAATAATACGAGTATAAGTCTTGTATATTATTATTAAAACAGCAATGTGTAATAAGTTAAGTATAAATACCGAGCAAACTATTTATACTTAAGCACGCATGGGTGCGCAGTCAAACACTTACTAGACAAACCGTTTTACGTAGGTACTAAAAACTCTCAAGTCTTTAATTTTTAGTATTTTCGAAATCTAATTTTTTCAACATGTAGAAAAAATGATTCGACGATGAGATTTCTTTGTATTTCATCACCAATCACCATTGGTTTATTTATACACAGTTGGATATTTAGAAAAATTAAGCCCGATTTCAATGTAATTTAATAGGACGTTACGTACAATAAAAGTAAAAAAATGCCGGGATCAGTCTAGGTCGCGTGGATAGTTTGACAGAGTAGCGTTGGGTGGGTCACTGGTTTGGAAATTGTGATTATTTCAGCGTATTATTTAATATCTGTAAGCAATAATAAATCATTGCATTCGAAAAAACAATTCTGAGCGAGCTCAATTGTATACGTCTTGGTAGATGTTGTTTATCGTTTTTCATTGTTGTAAACCATTTTCAAGCTTATCATATTTGAATGACAAGTTTAACGACAAAATAACAACGTAAAATCAGCTATAAACCTAAATTGAGAGAACCAATTTTCTAAATTGTTTAACCACATATGTAAAATCATCTCGTTTAGATTGTATTAAAAATTTGAGACTTAAACATAAAAAAGAAACTTGTTTGCCGTAGTTTTTAACGGGTTTGGTCAATTTGACCTTTTTTTTTATTGTAACTTTTTCAATTTTGAACTTACAAATTTTAGGCCTATCAATGTACAATAAGAATCCCAAGACTTTTCATTAAAGGTATTTATCGTAAAAATTGGAGCATTCCTTAAACCCTTAAAATTGTTCACAGAAAAAAAAAAATATCTTTATTTATCTTAAAACTAATATCGGTAGATCAAAAAATTGTGCAATATTCAAAATGTTTGATGTATAGTTAAAGTAACTTACTACTGACGTATTCAAATTTCAATTAAAAAACCCAAAATTAACCCATTTATAAAACCTCAAAATCTAAAAATTGCTATAAATAACTTAAAATTAAATGAAATGTTTTGAAATTTTTTTGTTATATTATACAAAGATTCATTACTGTCTAAAATTTCAAAATTCTTCAATGATTATTTTCAAAATTATGGAGAAATAACTATACGCGTTATTGACAAAATGCCGTTTTTAGCGTTTTTTTACAATGTTTCGGTGGTTTATTCCCATCGCGTTAAAAAACTGTTGAGAAAATCAAATATTTTAAATACCATCCATATCCAATTGGCTAAAAAAAAGGTATTGTATGTAAAAATTGAAGGACTCTTTATTGTAGAAGTTTTGTTAACATTATAAAAAATAAAAAATAAACATCTTTGTAAGGCCATTGACTTCTTTGCTCTTGCTCAGAATTTAAAATCAATCTTTGCATCCTATGAAATGTTGTCATAGTATTAAAATACATAAAAACCCGATTCGAAAAGAAAAATGTAAAAATGAAATTCGTTTTTCCGGAAAAATGATTTTCTCAGTGTTTGCATCTGCAATCTATTGTCTGGATAGCACATAAGGAAATAACAATAGTTTTGATACCAATGACTTATTTATGATACAAAAAGCAACTTTTTCACATATAAAACCACACAAAAAGGGGAAACGATAATATTTGTCAATATAAAACTTTTTAATAAATGATCGTTCTCCTTAAGGGTCTTCATGATTATTAGTTTTAGAGCAAGAAAAAATAATAGTTCTTATTCCAACATCAATCAACAATGGTAGTTTGTTTGTTGCATTATCTTTAAATCAACATTCTAGTAGTCACATACTCTTGTTTTATCTTATGTTTTTTTATGAAACTATACTCACTATAAAGTTCATTAGTCATTTTTAAAACTAAAAAAACAAAACAAAAAAATACACCAATTGTTTTCGATCTATTCAAATATTATTATGGTTGACGTTTTATAAGTTTGTAAACTTATGAAAAATTAAACTTAACCTTATCTATTGAGTATTAGATTTATATTATAGTATCCATTTTCTAATACCATAAAATTCATTTAGTTTTTCCTATAAATATGGATTTATGGAGATGTTACGTTATTGTTTTGTTAATTGGTACGTTATTTATTTTTGTTATGAATTCAAGATCAATAAAAATGGTATAAATTATAAAAACTTAAAAGTGTAGTAAAAGAAGTATAACGCATATGCAATTTTTTCTAAACCAACCAATTAATTTTGGATGAGTTTTCAAAATAAAAATTCATATTGATTAGGTTCAAATAACTTTCCAAGTATGTTAAATTATTCAAGATTCGTTTCAAAAAAACATTAACTACCCAAAGACTCAATAAAATTGAAAACAATTTAAACGATAAAAAAATTTGTATTGCATATTATGATTATTACATTTTGTTAAAAGGATTCGCAAACAAGTTCTTTACTGATATTTACACATTGTTTTTATTTAAAAAGTTTTTACATTTTTATTTGTTTTGCGAACCGTCTTCTAAGTTTTCTCAAAAATGTTAATTTGTTAACTATTATAAATGTCATGTGATTATTTTAAAATTTACCTAGAAATTAGTTTTTAAATTATCAAACGGTGAAATTTGGCTAAAGAAGAGCTAATGGAAATTATGAGATAAACACAGACATTTGTGATCAAAAAGCTTATAAAATCATTATGTAAAACAAGTCAGCGGTAAATCATTTACTTGAAGTGTTTTTGATTCTGAGCGTAGCGAGGAATGTATTGTTTTTACAATGAAATTATAATTTTTCTTTATTTAATTTTACAGTGTTTAAATTGGGTTTGACCAAATTTACAAGTACATTATTAATAAAGTATATATATTAAATAGTACATAATTAAAGACGTGGTAATTTGTAATAAAAGAAGGGTTCTTTATTTGCTTACTACACCATACCTACGTGATACCATAAACCATACGATGATTTATGGGTGGTTTGTTTAATAAATAGTTAATAACTTAACAGTATCGAATGTAAAATTTTGTGTTTTGACGAATGAAACGTACGGATATTTTGAAGTTGATTTGTCAGAGTAGTGAAGAGGTAACAATTTGAGAGTTGATGATATAATAAAGAAAGATTAAGTTACAGGAGGAACAATAATATGAAAACGAAAAATTCCTGACATATAGCTCCAAAAATTAAAAAGTTTTCCCTAAACGTCTAGAAATAAACATAGCAAGTCGGTATTAATCAGTTTTTAGAGGCAGAGTCTAAATAGTTTTTAATTAGCTCAAATTTTTTTTTGCTTTTTTACCTACGGTAATTTTTTCTGATAAAATACCTATTTAAAATAAATAGAAGAGCAAAGTGACACTGTCACATTGTTCAGTAACAGTAACTCACCCAAATCAACGACCTCCACTAAATCGATACTCGAATAAATACTTAGATTGAGATTATGACTTAGGTAATATTGATTAACAAAAATTTTTTATAAAATACAACCCTTTATACTTTGTTCATTGCCCAACCGTAAAAAAACGTAAAATACTCATAACACATTCATAAAGAAACGCATAAGTTTTATAAAACAATTATAATAACACTATGTATACCTAGGTATTTTACATTTTATCCAATATAACATTACTTACACACATATAATATAATATGTTTGAGACAACCAGTTGGTGTATTATTACCCACTGTTAACATAATTAGGTTATCGTTATTCAAAAACCGTTAAGAAAAATGTTCGAATTAATTTTAGATTTTAATAGCTTAGTGAGGAAGTTATTGGTTTAACAAAGATGTGTGTTGTTATTTATATTGACGTAGCCGGCCAATTCTGGTGCACGATAACAGGTACTTTGGAAAAATGTGCATTGTTACAAATATTATAATAATTTGAAAAAATAAAGGCGAAGAACGAAAGGTTTGACAAAAACAAGAAAATATATTCTTTTCTTATAGACACAGTGATTTTGAAAATCGGTTTTCACTTTTTTTTGTGTCATGCGTTTAAACACCGAAATTCGAAATAACTACGAAAAACAAATATTTATTTATAAAAGACAAAATTACCATTTTTCCCTTTTTAAAATTCGATATTCCATATTATGTTAAGAGAAAAAAAATCCTCTATCCATACATGATGATTTGAAACTCGGTTACCCGAAAAGCCGCCGCCGAGCAACAAACGCATTCGAACACCAACCGGTAAAGATAACACCAAACTTCTGAGCCGACGCAGACCAAAATAACCTAAACTCCGCCGCCAACACTCTCCTTCGACAGACTCGTTCTCGACCGATAACATATTATATACATCTTTCTCTGACGTCGTGTATGCCTCGCGTCTTCCGCTCTGACAATCCGAAAATCTCTCCATCATCG
>CM029358.1:18763416-18888849 GCA_017140985.1 Hormaphis cornu | reverse complement strand
AATTAATATAAATTAATATTATACTAGTCGTTGTTGTTGTTGTTGTTACTTAAAGTTCGATTAGGTTATTTATACTAGCGTACAATCAAACATGAAATAATAATTGGAAGTATTTTTAGAACAAAAATCAACTTACCTTTACAAACCTGTATGGCTGAAACGTAATAAATTTTTAGTTAAAATATTAATATTCCGGTCACAGAAATGAACACTTTTTAACACAACGCATTTTTTACACAATACAATTTACAGAGTTCTTTATTTAAATATTCAATTTTTCACTAACTCATAGATAATTCAACAATAACTTAAATTTACTTTTTGGAAAACATAAGGTACGTTTTCTTTTATCAGGTATATACAGGTATACATATATCGAACACAAGTTATTGATAAAATTAATATAGCTACGTATAGATTATGTATTCGGCATTTGTTTGATTTAGAAATGGATTATTACATGTTCTAAATAATAAACTTTAAAATTTTTACCACTGTCTTCTGCTAAAACACTGTTTAGTGATATAGAAATCACAAATATTAGTAATACATTTTTCAAATTGCTCGTCAATTGTACCATAGCTCGATCTCCTTGATACATTAAAAAAAAATGTGTATGTTGCACAGGTAACTGTAGAGCGAAAACTGTTTTACAATGTATCGTTTCGAATTAGTATCTGTTAAGTGATCAATATGTTTACTAATGTGATACATCATCAACAATTGATCAAACATATTCGTCTGTTTTTATAACGTTTATGGCGAATGCGAGTTTTTCGAGACACATTTTTGAATAAGAAACAGATTTATAGGGAACGGATACGTCGTAAAATGCTACCCAAAAAACCGTTTTGCGGTAAAAACTAGAAAGACTTCAATTTTTAATAATTTTAAAAAACAGGATTTTTTTTTTCATATAAAGAAGAACGTTTCGAATGGCGCGATTATGAGACTTTTAAAAACGTTAGTTTATTTATATATATTGCTACTTAATCAACAACTGTTGAATATTCAGGAGAACGAGGCTCAATTTTATGATCTTTTTATAGGAGACCTACTCATAGATAAATAGTAAAACTCGATCCCCTCGATTTATATAGTGTTGTAATATTAAGAACAGAGAATTCCAATTTAAAAAATTAAAGCCGAGTTTTTACTGAAAAAACTGTTTTTGTACAATGTTTGCGTATTGGCGATCAATGTTGTTGACATGTGCGTGCGCGTTTCTATTTGGGCGACGGATAAAAAGAAATGGAGTAAATTTGAAGTCGGTTGAGAAGTTGTTTGGCGTAGTGATTACGCTTTGCAATGAGTATAACAACGAGCTCAGCTGTCTATACGTCCTGATAAAAACCAAATTTAACGAAAAATATCGGCTAAATCAAATTACTTACATTGTTATACTATCTGAAATACGACTTTTTTTTGGTAATTTCTAAGCGCCAAACAACTTCCCAACCGACCTCAAATTTACTCCCTTTCTTTCCTTCTAACCATTATTTCTTCCTTTCTTTCTTTTCTTTCTTCTTTTCTTTTTTCTATATTTTTGTAATACCTATTACTTTTGCTATATTATGTTAATATATGGAGTAAAAAATCGGAGCTTTTCTTACGAATATTTTAGTTACAAAAGTAGTTTGGAAAAATGTATCACATCATATTATATGAGTTGTATAACCAATTATTCCCAAATTTTCGGTTTCAAACAACTAGGAACTAAAAATAAAACAATGGTATCGGTTTTGAAAGTGATTTCAAATGTCAAAGTGTTAAGCCTTTTTCTAAAAAAGGCCAAAAATGTTTTTGGTTTTAGGGCCGTAACTCAAAATCACAAAAAAATTAAAAAAAAAAAAAATTGAGTAGGCACAATAGTCTAATTCCATTTTCCAATTTTTTTAGAGCTATGAAACACCCTCTGGCATTCAAAATGTACACAAAAAAAAAATATCATTGTAAAAACAATACTTTCTTTGCAGCACTCTAAATCCAAAATAATACCAACACTAACATACATCTAAATGATTGGTATGTTTGTTATTATGTTTATTTGATAGTTGATTGAAACAATATTTTTAGTTTGTTCAATTATATATCATTATATAACTGTCATATGTTTTCTCTCTGTAGGCAATACTTTTTCTAAATAATTTTCAAACCAATTAAAATGTTTCCTCGTTACCAATTTAACTTATCCCAATAACCTGATGGATTTTATGTTTTTAGTGTGATTGTAAAAAGCAATGACTTCATGAATGAGACTCAATCATAACTAAAATAGCAGATATTTATAAAATATATATAATCCTTTAATATGAGAAAACATTAAAAAAAATATTAGTCTCCGATTATAAAACTGGTCATATGCTATATAATTATTTTTTTCGACCCGTTCAAGAAACACTGAAACTGCTTAATTTATAACTTTTTAGTACCTACCTACTCCCAAAATTTGTGAGAAATGAGAGTCCAGGAATAGTTAAGTTTGTTTTCTCTTACAATTAATATAAAGTAATAATAGAAAATAATAGAAATGTATAGAAACTATTGCTTGGACAGACATTTTAGTTATTAATCAAAAATTGCTACAAATTGTTTCAAATAAGTTTAAAATTATCAAAAATATAAATTCTAAACAAAATAAATTTACTTCCCATTTTTAGATGAGCATAGAGTTTTTGTAATTAAAACTCATTGTGTGTTTCTGAGGTAGCTCAGAAATAATTATTTTTTTTCAATTATTTTAATAAATAAATAAGGGTCCCATTAAAAAATTTGACCTACCCTTACAGCGAGATTGTTTTAATATTTTAAATTATTTGTAACTGTGTAAGTTCTTCCAAGTTAATTTAAATTTAAAGGTAATTTTTAAGTTGTTAGCATACCAATACATATGTGGCATGGTTGACGTTATAGAAACAAGTGTTATAAGGCTCTATTAAATTGCATAAAATATAAGTTATCTCAAATAAAATTTTAAAACACAAAGTAATAATGCCGTATTTTTTTAACATTAATTAATGAAATAGTATATTATAGTCAATAAAAATTCAAAAATTTGAATAAAGTTTACTTTATCGTTCTCAAATTGTCTGCAAAAATACAAATAAGGTAAGAAAAGTAGGTCAAACAAACATTAACTATTTGTATAATGCATCAAACTTGAATATAATTATTGCTTTAGGATTCGGTATAATATGTTTTCAGTGAATTATATGATATTTTGTACTAAATCTGACTATAATTTTACATTAGAAAAAAATTTAAATTTTTTTGAAAAATTCATGTAGCTATGCATATTGCTTGTGTAACCGAGTTTCATCAAAATAATTTTTTTTAAAGCAACGTATTTTTGCTTTCAGATACTTAATAATAAGTTTGAATCACAATTTCTAAAACATTGGCCTACCCATATAAGTGACTTACTTTAATGCGTACCTAGTCGATATGACCAAAACCTTCTAACCTGACTCATAATTCACTGCTTTTTTTCCTTTCGTTTCTGAGAATTTACTGACTTTTTTTAGGTTTGATACCATGATTGTAAATATATATCTTCTAATACCTTCCACAAGTCCTTTTTTTGGTCTTTGATACTGTTTTCGTACCTACAACAGTCTCGATCAAAATATTTAAAAAAAAGAGACTTGGTTGATCACTTAATGTGGAACTTAGCCACTACAACGAATACTCAATTCTTACCTAATAGTAATTATTGAGATGCATTTGTTTTTAAATTTCGATGCATTTTAATATAGTTATTTTAAAATAGTACCTACTGTTATAGTAGTGTTATCAACTTAATTGTCTTTCTGTATTATTATTCCGCAACTTGCATTAAACTAGTAGTAAATATATGTATAATATAGAGCTTAGTATTTATAATTAATTACAATAAATGATAGTTAACATAACTTTATAAAATTATTTGTAAGTCAAATATAACTATAATATTAAAAATTTTCCTTGGATTTTGTGATAAAAAATCTGATTCAGATAAACCGTAGTATAGTAATTAACTGTTCATTTTAATGGTAAATTTTTCTAAAAACGGAATATGAATGTAACTTTATTAAAAACCAAAATAATTAATTGGGAAAATGTTATTTTATTGATTTTGATAGCAAATAGTATAATTTTAAGAATTTTACTATGTGATGTCATTATATTTTGATTTTGAAACAAATTTGATTGTAACTGACTAGTTTTCATTATCAATAATATCATTTAATTTATTTTATAATTGTTTTTGGTTTAACCCGACAATAATACAGAAGTTAATTTTTTTTTGTAGAAAGAGTGGTCCAATCACTAAAGTTATAAAATTAAAAAGTCAAAATGTTGATGGCACTTTATCTGGAAATTTTATTGAAATTTTGATAATTTTTTGTGTTATGAGGCAAAATCCAAACATTTTTAAAAAATATTTACATGAATAATTTGAAATTTTCTAGTTTTTGATCACGTGTTATTGTAAAAGTAGTACTCCCGATGTTTACGTTGAATATCACAAGCAATTTAGAATTTTGGCTTTACAGTTGTTTGAATATTGTTTTGATGTTTTGATTATGTGCGCAATAAAAAAAATAATAAAAAAAAATTATAAATTTACAATACCAAGACAAATCCCCAGTTTCATACCTGATTGTTTGTACGGACGGTTCAGTATTACTACTTTAGAAGGAGTACTTGTTTTAAAAAAAATTCTTTAAATACATGTTTTTATTACAAATAATCCGCCCTCTTTTCCTTCTTCTTTAACGCACTGCAGATTTTTTTGAGCATTATCATCGAAGCCGTAGTGTTAAAATAAATTAGTAAATAATAAAAAATTTTTATTGTTTGCTAATTTTAATAATTTAATAATCTACCAAATAAGTGACCAACCCAATAACGTCACTTACTCCGTGAGGAGAGTATTATTTACTGTATTATTTGTTTTCAATACTATTTGTATAAATATATTTGTAGGGTTAAATCTTGAAAATTTATTTAAAATTCAAAGACACTTTTTATGTTGTTTGTGAAACAATACTACATATTTTGTAAATTACAAATTTTTTTTTCTGGAAAACATAAGACCAAAACATCAAATGTGTTGAAAAGTCTTTCTCAATTTGACTTTGTGACAGTACTAAATCAGTTTTTAGACTACTAATCACACCATTTGATCAATCTAAGCGTTTTTATAAAAAATGACTGAAAGGAAAAAAAAAAATTTTAATAAGTATATTACAGGTATATTCGATATATATAATAAAAAATATATATAATAATTCTAATAAAATCAAAATTTTATTTAACTAAACCATACGATTCATTTGTTATTGTATATGAATAAAAATAAAAATTATAATTTCAGTTTTTTAGAACTCAAGATTAGCTGTTTTAATTTCAAATTAACAGTTACAAAATTGTATTTTACTTTAAATATTTTACGTAAATGACAGTTAGCAGTTCTTCTTCTATGTAGCTTAATCTTTTAAATCTTTAAATTGATGTTCACAAAAGTCATATGATCCCATTTTCTGAACTAAAATGATAAACAGAATAAATATCAATTGTTGTTTAAACACTATATTATACATATTACTATGGATTCTGCGACTATTGAAAATTATATATATATATATATATATATATAATTCATAATTGATTTTTTTCAAATTTTAATGACATTTAAAAATGTTTGCAGTTATACATTCATAAGTAAACAATATTTTGCGTAGTGTATTTATAGAAAAGTTACGAAAACAATGTAAAATGTTCTTTCAAAAAGCCTTATGAGATTATGATTAGTTTTCAACAAAAATCAACAATTATAAAAAATGGAGAGGGATCCCTTATAACGGATGATAAAAAGGCAACGAAAGAGGCCACGGGAATGTTTCAAATAATGCTGAACCAACAATTTTAGGTAAACGTAGAAGAATACCTTAGCACGGTTGAACATAACCAACAACTCTGGACAAACCCTCGGTAGTAGAAGAATTTGAACCGGCAGTATGGAGAAATGGGAAGACGCCAGGGAAAGATACAATTACTGCAGAATCCCGGAAAAATACAGGAAAATGTCTAACGGCACAGCTATAACTGCTAAAGGCTAAAGTATAGCCATTTCATGGAAACAAGAACGGACACCGGCATGATGGCACGAATCTATGGTGAACAAAAAAAGGAGAAACTATGATTTGCCAGGATCATTAGGAAAATATTATCAAAACGTAGGGAACTATAAATTTCTGAATTGTATTTGTAATTTGTTTTGTTAACATTACATACTAAGGTATTAATTATTATGTTTTATGTGTTATTATTTATTATATGAATAGTATTATAAAAAAAAAAAAAAAACCGAAATCACTTTAGGATAGTTTAATGCTGTGGATCACTATTTTGGAAGGTTTAATTAGAAATCGTATATTTTAATTGTAAGCAAATTTTAAAGTGCTAACGAAATTATCGATTCTGATTACGCTTAGGTAAACTGAAAAAAACTGTGCCATCACAATATAGTTTATTTTAGTCTCTTATTAGGATTAAAAGGACTGAAAACAGCTTAAAATTTTCGTAATTGATAAAAATCTTAATTTTATCATCACGAAAAAATAATTTTAAAATAAAAAAAAAAAAACCCAACGAAAAATATCAAATTCCACGGAGTAATAATTAAAAGTTTTATGTTTAGAAATTAAAAAAAAAAAAAAAAATATCCGAAAAATATATCACGTATAAATAATATTAATTTAAATGACGTGTGAAAATTTCAAAAACAATTTGGACCATTATTTGACGAGTTATTACAATTTTAGTATCAACTGCAAAACAATGCTTAATTTCATCGTTACAACCAAAATACCAACGATTTATTAACAATTTTTTTCATTCAGAAACTAGTGAGTGGATTTTTTTAAATTGTTCAATCCAGATTCAACATTTTGCTTTACATAGCACACTTAACTTTCATATCTTAAATAATAAATTTGTACTACGAAATTTTTTCCATAAATTTGTTACCGGGGGGACATATTTTCATTATAATTTTCCAACTATAAACGATTCATAATTAAAAATTTTGACTAACGATTTTTAAAATCATTTTGTAACAAATGAACCTGTATGTCGCCAAACTGGTACTAAATTTCCAAAACTTTTTATTGTAAATTAAATTTTTATCGAAAAAAAAATTTATATAATAATTATATTATATAGGTAGATAATACATTATATTTTAATAAAAAAAATAAAAATTTCAAAGTTCAAAATTTAGCTCAAAAATAATCGAAAATTTTTGAATTTTGTATCAGACTTCTATAATACCTACGTTACTATCACGTGTAAATTTCTACTCATATAAATCGTTATTTTGTAACAAAAAAAAACCATGTATGAATGCAAAGATTGAAGCAAGAATTTATGGCGTGGTTTCAGCACGGATAAAAAAAAATATATACATTAAAGAATTATAAAAATACTCATCATAAGAAAACCAATACTTTTTTAACTAGATTCAGAATCACAATGTATGTTATTATTATGACATCTAAATTGTGAAATAAATTTATATTATATTGTTTGGTCGTTCCCTACCCCTATATCTATTCTTAACTAACATATATTTTCACTTTATCATCCATCAAAGTTATCTACCTTCATTTTAGAATTTAAATTCCTATACTTTATAATAAAAACATTTTTCTCTATAATAATTTTCTATGGAAATAGCATAAGAAAAACATACAAAGATAAAAAGTAGCATTATAGAAATATTTACCTATAGATTAAAAAAAGTCTGAAATGTTTGACGGTTTTGGATTTTTAGCTGCTTACACAAACAAGGGAAGGAAGGTTGAAAACTTGGATTTTAAACCACTAAAACGACTTATATACAACCTATAAAAAAATTTAAACTAACTGGTCCTTTGTAAGGTGGAATGGCTTTATTCCTTAGACTATCAAAGATTCTACGGGTATAAGCATAGCGGAAAGGCTTCAAACAACATAAGAAGTTAATGCCAACGATATGTTTATAATTATAAGCAAAACCAAAGAAGGTGTAAAAGAAACATACCATATAAGTAATGGGAAAGATATTGAACTACAAATCAATGAGCAAAAACGAAATACTTTATGATATCTTTAGATATTCATTCAGTAATTTAGCGTGATGATATTATACTCCGGCCAACCATTTTTTTTTTTTTTTAATCATATTATTTTTTAATATTATAAGATTTTATATCCTTACTTGGTTTTGTAACTTCGGAAATATGGATCATATAATCAGCGCCGTGTGCTTGAAATCCAATTAAAATAATTATTAAAAATTAACCTAAATATTTTTTTTCTTTCTATTTATAGTTATCATTGACCCAAATATTTAATTAATTTTATTTATTTAATTTTAGTTTATTAAAAAAAACGTGTGTG
Organism: Hormaphis cornu; assembly: GCA_017140985.1. NCBI lineage: Eukaryota > Metazoa > Arthropoda > Insecta > Hemiptera > Hormaphididae > Hormaphis > Hormaphis cornu. The sequence goes on along the minus strand of CM029358.1, from coordinate 18,880,422 downwards.
AAAACCATGTACAAATCTTTCATTATCTGATTTGAAAATAAAGTAAAAAACGTGCAGAGAGTAAATAAGGGTACTGTTTGGCTTTGAATAGTGAAAATAATAACAAAAACATAATTTTTGATATCTATATGTTGTTATAAATTACAATGTGAAAAATCTGGTAACAATTAAGTTGACAATCCCCAACTGTAACGAATCGAGTGTATTTTTAAAAAATATTTAGTGATTGAATTGAATTGTTCACTAAACATTAATTGACGATCATGATAGGTATATCACCAGAATAAATTCACACTCAATGCAAAAATTTACAAATTTAAAATAAAACGTATTAATAATGTCTTTCAAATATTGGGTGTTATGCAATATAAACCAATTATGTAATTTTTAAGCATTTCTACCGAAATAATCTAAATGATTATTTAGTACAAAGATAAAAAACAATATTAAGTTGAGAATTATAATTTTAATGACTGTCAGTAGGATTCGGGTAATGGAAAATAGAAAATTGAAGATGTATCGGAATAAATAAAAGAATTTTAGAATTCATGTATCAGAAAATATTCACTTTGAAAAAAAAAAAAAGTAACAAAAATAGATATTATAATTTGCTTATTTTTAAGAAATCCTCATACTTTTATTAATTTCGGAAGAGGACAAAATTGTATGGCTTTATTTTAAAATATCTTTAATGTTTTTTTATCTAAATTAGTTGCATTGAAAAATCAAAAGATAAATTTCAAACAAAGTTTATGAGCCATTATTTCGGTTTTCATTTTATATTTGAAGAACATGAAAAATATTTGAAACATAAAATACTTACAACCACGTTCATGAGTATAATATGTATTCTCCTCATTCAAAGAAACTGAATTTTTTTCTCCAATTACTGCGTAAATTCGATAATATTTTAAATAATGAATATTATTCATTAATAATTTATTAGGTACTCTATGATTTTTAATCATTACTTTTAATCTAGAATAAATTATATAACTTGTACAAACTGACGTACTTACCGTGAAACCGAATGGCATTATCTAATATATCAGGAACTCAAAAAAAAAAAAAAAAATAAAAAAATACAAATATTTTTATAACAGTACTTAAGGACAATTATCATTAAACCGATTAAATAATTTCATGGCATGAGTTCTCAGGAAGACGAATGCAATTGAAAATTATCTAATTATGTATGCATGACAGTATACATGTATAAAAGTGTGTATGGATATAAAAATTTTTATTTTATAATTACACTAGTTATATCGCTGCCATTACGGTCTACGGACTACGATTACCAAGTATTTTAGATAATGAAATTATCTCCGTGATCAATTTTTTATCAGCATATAATATCATTCCCATCATAATAAATCCCGAAAATGTAATCATCGCTTGGGAAAATAACGAATCTGTAAATACTTGGCGATTATTCTAACATAAAATTAAACATTTTTAAAAAAACTTTGGATCAATACAGCCTAATTTATAAACGAAAATAACGTAATATACATACGGATATATGTATAACCGTAAAAGTATAACTTAAACATTTTTTATAATTTTTTAAGTGTTTAATATTTTATATGACTGAATCACGTTCTATTTGTAAATTCTATTTTAGATTTTTGTTTCTTTTTTGATTCTGAGCAAAGCAAGAATATTTTATTAATTTTAAAAAATTGCGTATGTGTTTTGCCCTTTTCTTTAGGGGGAGGGGGATCTTTGTCATTCATAATTTCCCCATTCTTAACGTTTAGACAATATTTCCGGTAGCTTGACTTGTATCATAATTCATTGGTGCGCTGTTTATTTTTTTCAAAATTCTTAATTCCAAAAAAGTAATACAAAAAATAACACGAAAAAAAAAAATAAATAAAGAATAGAGAAAACGATAAAAAGTTGGAAAACGTAACATCAGTCATTATTATTTTATAAAGACGAAATACAGGTTATATAAGTTTGATATTATAATTATTATATATTTGAATCATTACTGATTTATTCATTTATTAAAAAATCGGTTTCTATAAATTGCATTATTTTACTCATTTTTTGGGTGTTTATCCAACTGTAAACATTCGAATTTTTCGATTTTCAAAATAAAAGAGCTTTAAAGTGCATACAAAAGGCCCTACCTATCAGAAATGTGTTTAAATGGTTATTGTAACTCAAGATGAAAAATACACATGCTATGGTTATAGTTGAAAACAACACTTTCTTTGGCTTAAACCATAATCCAAAATAAACACAAATATGGTATAATATCTTCTATATACAATCACTTATTTTTAGTACGAGAATTAATTTTTATGTTTACGTTACAAATACACTTTTAATATTATAATATTAAAACATGCGTACTTCCGAATAGTTCAGTTTCTTCTATAATACCAATATATAAAAATTTTAATTTTTTTTTTTTTTTGAATGACTTCAGTATTTGGAACTAGTTGGCGTACAAAATTGAACTTTTATTAGGACTTCAAATAAAAAATGTAATTACGAATTAAGGCAGGTCATCGTAATTATGTCGTTTATAATTTTATAATTTACCGTTAATAAAAAACATACCCAAACAATTTTTATATATTGTTTGATCACCTATATGTAAATAGATAAATTAATTAAAATAATTGTATTTTGATACAAATAAAATATAAGTTGAAAAATATTAATATAATACCTACTTATTAATTTTTTCTATATGCAGCATTAATATCATAATTAAGAAAATTTCAATTGAAATGTTTATCTTAAATGAGAATCCTAAAATTTTTTGGCACTCAAAGTGAAAAAAAAGAACTCTCTCTACATAGAAATGTCATCCCAGGCAAGAAAATATAACAATAACAGCTAAAATATAAAAATGTTTTAATTTTTGATCTTAGCTAAAAAACATAAATTAAAATTGATAGGGTCCATAAAAATTATTCTGCTGTATTGTATTAGATTACCAAACTGGCTAAGAGAATTTTTTTTTTTTACGGCAATGAATAATTCATTATTCATAATAATTATTCATTTCTTTCAGATATTTGTATGTCATATGTTAAAACCACAATATTTAACCCAGTCACCTATTCAAAGAAGTGACCAACTCCAAACAATAATCGCTTCTCTAATAAACTTTTCATTCGACCTAGATTTTACTCCCTTTATTTTTATATTGTGCCTTATTAAGAGAACGTCAATCGTTATACAGATAATTTTTCAGTTCAAAAACATTTTTTATTTGAATCAGACTCTAGTTTGATTTCAAAACAAAAATTCATAAATAGAAATTTGAAAAGAACAATACTTTTGAGAACATCTCATAGGATTTTTGAAAACAACTAATTTTTTCTAACTTATAGTTGTTTGAAAGTTTTAATGAATTATTTACTTTAGAACGTTGTATTAATAATGTTATGTTGGGCTTGGAAGTATAAAAAAAAAGTTATGATATGGCCTTTGGAAAAGATTTTGTCTTTAATACTGCATTGACTTTTTCTCTAAAACACCTTTTTGAGCCGAATTTTTGTTTCTAGAAAACTAAGTTTTTACACAAAATGTGTTTTAGTTAAGGCCAACGCGTGATGCGCTTTAAATTTTGGTTATTTTCTTCCCAAAAACAAATTATCTAAAAATAGTTTCATACCAGAAGATCTGTCTTTACAAAAAACAGACTGTGTTTTAATGTTAACTGAAAAATGAAAAAAAAAAAAAAACGATTAGTATAAGGTTATTTCATAGGTAGTGATATGGAGGTGGGCTTAAAAAAAAGTTTAGTGGGGGATTAGAACCCTTAACAATTTTTATAGCCCCACAAAAATGTCTTACTAGTAAAAGGGAAATTTACTTCAGAAATTAAGTTTAATTTTTTAAATTTTGATGATCCTCTTAAAATACCCACAACCCTGAAATCTCCGCCTACGGATATTGTATACTTGTATAAACTTATTCCTATAGTACATTGTTCATATAAAGTATTACTGTGTTCTTAAGCTTTGTTCAGAAGATGATTTTAATTTATTAAATAAATTGTTGAATGTAAATTTATTGAAATTTTGAATTTATAATAATTATTAATTCATTAGGTTTTGACAGATTTAGATTTTAGTTCCATAGATTTTTGAAATTTTTTTATTTGGAAAGAAAATTTTGTTTTACATAACATATTTAATTTTCAAATTTTAAATAAAAAATTTATGTAAGTAACAAATTAAAAAATAAAATAGTCAAAAGTATGACCAGTTATCGAAAATTTTCCAAATGTAAACAACTAAATTTAATCTTCGAATTTTTTTGTACCATTTGTATTTGTACTAAATTTTCAAAACTTTTTGTGGAAAATTAAATTTCTTATCGAACAAAAATTACATATAATAACGAAAAACCTAAATTCGTATCAAACCTGTATCTCACCAATTTGAATATTATATAAAAGTTTCAGCTTATTCCGATCGTTATTGTGGAAGTTATGACCAAAAATTTAGAATCAATTACGACAAAAACACGCTGAACGTAATCTTTAACGTTTTCGTTTTATTTTTTATTAGTTTTTTTTAATTGTATGTATTTAAGTTTTAGATTTTGAGCGTTTTATGCTTAAATCTACGACCCCTCAAGTACCATATGTGTCCATATATACCTATCATATGAGGTACTGACTTTAAAAGTCGGAACATTATTGAAAAACTTATCATAATGGTAAAAAAAAAAATAAATTTAAAAATTTAAAAACACACAAATTAAAACCAATACGTTCATTGTTATGCTCAGAATCAAAAAATTTACCAAAATGGTTAGAGAATCCAGCTGTAATTAAATGACAATACGCTCCAACATTTTCTATATGAAACACATTTACAAATAGAAACAATTTTAATACTGGTACTAGTTTATAAGTCTAAAACAACAATTACAAGTGTACCGTGGCGTATAAGTTAAACAGTAAACATATTTATTTTGTAGTTATATCTCTGGTTTCTAATATGAGCCATCATCAGGTAAAGAGAAAATAAAAATATTTTTATAAACATGTAGGAACAAATGTACCTACTCGTAAAAGTTTACATCAAATGTAATCTACATTTACTTATCTTCCGTTATAATATTTCCAAACAATGTTCAATTTTCTCGTTGCTTACCTAATGGCCCATGAGATTGGAATACCACATTTTTAATCCAAACATATCAGTTTTAGTCCCTACTTATAATCATCTACTTATATCTAATAGAGTATAGTCGACTATCGTATTTATTACGTTATTAGCTGGGATTTAGTATTAATAATTATTATTTCAACATTAAGGGCATATCAACAGTGTTTTTATATTTATCACTGTCTATTAAACATTAATAGATATGTACCTCATATAAGTTTCTTATTCATATAAGTTCTAACACTGTCAAGGAAGAGCACTATGTTCAATGGCTAGTTTCTACCACCAAGCCAAATTTCCAGATGAATAAAACAAGAACTTACAGCTTTAGAACTTGCGAAGCCTATAATATAACTCGTAAATGGAAATTTGCCAAGTCAGACTTTAAGTCAGGCTTCATTATATTGTTTTGAGTTATGAGAAGAAATAATATTTTAGGTTGTTATAAAATATTTTACATGGTTATCAATACATTTCAGGACTGACGACTGAATTTGACACCCATTTAGATTTCACTTCTTTTGTCATTGAAGTCAACAAATAAAGCATATATTATGATATTAAAATTAGCTCTCATTTCACAATAATTGTTATGTTTAAGATGGGCACATTTTATTAAAATGTGGAAATTAGACGAAGAAAGTGTTAAGTTCTTAGATATACCGTATCAATCCGCAAAAAACCCTCATATTCACTTATCAATATATATATATATTTTTTGTAATAACAATATTTTTGGTTTTATTTTGTACACAAAATATCAAAATTATTTTAAATTCCGCTTTGACCAACAATAAGTGTATATAATTAGGATGTTACAATTCAGCTGATTTCACAAAACAATAATTGGTAAATAATTTAATAATAAGATCCATAGGAATAGTCTTGAGATCAGAATATTATATTATATTCATGGTTGTTTGATGTGTTATATTAGGTATTATCATTGAGTTGATATAATTTTTTTTTTGAATTTTTATGAAATTATACTCACTGTCTAAATGTTTAGTAGCTAAACGTAAAACTTAACAAAACAAAAATGTATATCAATTTCTTTCACGCTATTTACATGTACTTATTGAAGTTTTATAAAAATTGCAAAACAGTGTATATATATATATATATATGTATATAAATATATTTTCCAAAACCAAAAATTAATTTTATTATTCCTTTAATTTTGAAATATTACCCCTTAAAAAATATAGTTGTATGGATAAATTATATTATTTTAATAATTGCATAAAATTTTATGAGTTTTTGTTGTGAGTTCAAAATGAAAAGTTGAAAATAATTAATAGTGTTAAAAATTATTAAAAAAACCTTCTAACTACACAAAAATAAATAAAACAAATACGAATTTTATTTAATTTTTACAACAGCTATATTTTTACTCCAAAATCCATTTAATTCAAATAAAACAAATAAACCAAAGACTGTATTTTGATTGTCACTATTTTTTATTATCTTTAAATTTATGGTCTGAAAACATACAAATTTAGTCGTGTTTCACTATTAAATTTAGGAAAAGACACGAAAAATTAAAACCTTAATTTAAAAAAACATAATAATCTTCTATTCGACACAAAACCTTGAGTTCATTCCAGCTGTTCTACAACATCCAACCACCCACCATAAAAATAGTTGAGTCAAGAAATCAAAAAATATTAATTAATAAAGTATTTTTGTGTAGATCATTTATTATAATGTATTATAATACATTAAATCATAAAATAATAAAACTCTTTTTAAGTATCTGATTTCATTTTATTTTATTTCATGTTACTTACACACTTCTAATATTAGATGCTTCAAACAAGACTCTGCTGTGAAATTTCCAACTGTAAACAAAATTGCATCAAATATCATTATTCAAAAATCATAACTGCTTCTAATAATATAAAGTCAAATTAATTTTGGATTTATAACTTAGCGAGAAATCTCTGATCTATACACTCATATTCAGTTTTTTGTAGCTCTAGTTCATTGCGTAGTATTTTGAGGGCTCATAAATTTATGGGTTCAAAATTGAAAAAGTCAAATAAAAAAAAAAAAACTAAGCTTTAATATAAAAAAAAAACGGTAAAAAGAGATGAAGGTAGAGCGAAAGGAAAGAAAATGAGTAAATTTGATGAAGCCGTAAATTTCTAGGACGCGTGTACAGTTTAATGCCTTGATTGGGTAACTATTTTGTAAGGTTACCTAAGTTAGATGTTATTTACTAAATTTCTATAGAATTAGAAATTGCTTAAGAAAATAAAGCACAGCATATAAAACTGCACACGCGTCTTAGAAATTTACGGTTTACATAAATGTATGCCCTTTCTTTCCTTTCATTCTTCCTTCCTTTCTTCTTTACTTCATTTCTTTACTTTATTTCTTTTCAACTTTTATTTTCTTTCATTTTATTATACTATCTTTCTAAAAAAAAACTGCGTGCCAAATGTCATCACAATATAGAACAACGGGAAGTGATCTAGATAAATGTCTGATACAGATTTAAAATATTTTGGAGATATACATTGGAATTTTTGGAGATTTACATTTTTTATTTGCAATTTTTGATTGATTAAAATTAATTTTCCAGAACAATTATTTTTGAAAATTTAACACAAGGTAGCAACATTTTGAACTATTCGTGACTAAAAATTTTAAAAACGCGTAAGTCATAAAAATTTTATTTTAAGTCTCTTGAAGGTTGGGAAAGTTTTTAGTATTGGTTATGGCTGCAGTAACTTATTTTAGGGAAAACAATTCAATACCAACACAGTTTTGTTGTTCAATATTTCTAAATGTATTATGTGATGTACAGCAAAATTTAATAGTTACAGCTAGAAATTTTGAAATAATCCGAACAGTAGTGAACAAATGTGAAAAAAGTGTTAGTTGAATACAGTGTTATTTTGATTATACCAATGAAATTATGCAGTGTTGCACGATTTATACCTAAAGGCTAAATCGAAATCATTCCTTAAACAATGTATCGTCCAAAAGGTTTGAAATGTTTATACTTATTGTAAATGAACATAATTTTTTTTTTTTTTGCTGTCTTAACTTTTGGAATTGATTTGAAAAACTGAAAAATTGTAATCCATAAAAACAATTAAACAAAAAATATTGTAAACATTCTGGGTGGAGTAGGAAACTTGCTTTGGAACATGAAGGCGTTATAAATTTAATATTGATGATAATAACAATATTCAATAAAATATTTTTGTATAAAGTAAGGAGAAATAGATCATTACTCAACTGATTTTTTTGATAATTATCATACTTTCTACATAACATTGCATTATACTCAGATACATATTGCATTTTTAAGGCTTGGTATTAACTCGTTAAAACTTAAAATTAAGTTAAAAAGTTTAGTTGGTTTTAATTAAGTTAATTAACTCGTTAATTTAGTTTTTTGTTAATTTTTAACTAAATTAGTTAATTTTTTTTTTAATTTAACTAGTTAAGTTGATCTTGAATGTAAACAAATTTTATTTTAATCTATTTGAAAAAAAAAAGTATTACAAAGAAAAAAATATCAATAGAAAATACAAAAAACATATTTTGAAGCGATTAAATAATTATTATTATAATATATATATTATTTTTATAATTGGTAAAAAACAATGTGGATTAAAAATATGAAATACTTATTAATTATATCTATATTTTAAGTAAAGATAAGTTATTTTATGTAAGTAAACTATTAATTTAATAAATTAATCATAATAAAAATTTTGTTTAAGTTAACCTTCCTTTTTGTTTTTTCAATTAACTTAACTTAACGAGTTAAGAAAGTTGTTAAATTTCCTAGTTTAGTGAATTTTATACCCATGACCAATGTGTCCAAAGTGTGGGAATGTAAATTGCAGTCCATTTCAATGATATTCAACTTTTCCTATAGATTGTGGTTATTTTAATCATATACACAAAATGTGCATACAAAATTAATACCCGTTATCATAACTCATAATTCATAAGAAAATAATTATTATTATTTCAGCACAAAATTTATTATGTATGTATATTATAATATTTTTTTTAAATATAACAAGTGTTATTTGTCTTTTTGATTATAAAGTTGATATTTAGAACTTAAGAATAACTTAAAAAAAACAATGTTTTCAAATAGTATTTTTCAGACAATGCTAAAGGTGGCGAACCATGATTTTGTAATACATATCGACATAATTAAAGGGAAAACTATTATTAGCTATTAAAACTTACATAATACTAATAAAAATTTAAAAATTACTCTATTAATATTGAAAAATCAGTTTACATAACATATAGAATATACATGACGTATACAATATTAATTGTACCTATACATTACTATGCTTAATAAGTATTATAAGTTATAACATAATATATGATACATACTATCTACCCGATACGCGGAATAAAATGAAATTAGATAACTATTATAACAGCCAACAAAATTTCAATAAAATTGTTGGTTTTGAACAAAAAACATACTACTAACCACCAAAGAATTCATCCATTTGTTCTATTAAAAAAAACATTTATATTAATAGTCTGACGTGATAATACAACACATTATAAAAACTTCTTCCAACATAATCTCAAAATTTAAAGACAAAATATTAGTTAAAATTCTAAAAATATTGTATTAGCTGTTAAAATTAAATTTCTCTTTCCTTTAAAATTCTAGTAAAATAGTAAACTAAATCACGCGATTAGTCATAATAATTGAAATTATTATTATAGAATAAACATCGAATTACTGTTACACGCCGCTATTTTTTGAGCTAAAATTTAATAAATTGATGGTTAAAATATCAGTACACAAATCACAGTAAAATATAAAGTATTATTAAAATTTGTTTTATATAAATATATATATTTTTGAATGTGTGGCTATGAAATAAAAGTAGTGTTCTATAAAATATAACTATTACATTTATATGTACATATATAGACAGTACTCACCTATACATTTTTAAATAAAATTTTTTTCATATTTCTTTATTTAAATACCAACTCATAGATGATTTAAAATTAATGTAAATATACTTTTAGAAAATATGTTTCATGTTTTCTTTTATTATATGAATAAAATATCCTCTATTTATTAATACTGATGCTAAAGTTAACGTTATAAACAAGTCTAACACAAATTATAATTCCTTTAATTTACAAATAAATCATCACATTTTTTAAACAATACATCTTATAATGATTACCTTTTTCATTTGCTAAAGTACATTCTAGTGATATACAAATAACAAATATCACTAAAACATTTTTGAAATTTTTCTTTAATTGAACCATATTTCGATCTTCTTGATACGATTGAGGTTGTGAACTGTGCACTGCAGTGCTATGATGTTTCCAAATTGATTTTAATGAATTAAAATCTGTTGACTTTATAATATGTTTACCAATGCTGCGCATCCAAAACAACTGTACAAATATACTTATTTGTTCTTATAACGTTTCAAGCTTTTTTATTTTGTTCAACACATTTTTGGATGACGCGTAGTACGAACATTTTGATTTTTGAATTATCGATAATTCTCTAGCTAAATGATTAAATACATTCATTTATGTGATTAACGAGAATTTTTTATTTAAAATAAATTCTTGTTAAATGAGTTAAGTTTAATCAATTTAAATAAGATAAAGTTAAATTAAATATAATTTTTTTAATCCCATGAAAAAGGTTTGTTTTTTGGTGGTATAAATCGTACTTTTTGCGTCGTTTTTTCCTCTCAAAAAGATATCTAATTAAATTTGGTGATTTTTCAATTTTTATCGTTTTTGGTACATTCAAATATATTTTAAAACCAAAAACCAAATTTTATTTGGTATTTAACATATGAGTTGGATCCTCCTACTACCCGTGAAAAAATAACACGTCATGTGGAAATTTTAGGAAATTTTAGTTATTACAATTTATAAGTAGTTAAATATCATTTTTTTCTTGAATATGGTTTTTTTAAGGATGTGCTTATTTAATTGAGCTTGCTTAGAATTGTTTTCTTGAATGCAACTGATTATCATTGCTTTCAGACATTAAATAATAAGTTTAAACCACAACTTCCGGTGTTTCCAAAGAAGTGACCCAATCCAAAGCATAATCGGTACAACCAACAACTTCCCGAACAACCTCAAATATATTCCTCTGGTTTTCTTCCTTCTATTCTTTCTTTGTTTTACATGGTTGGTTGGTTTGATATGTTACTTCTTCTTTTCTTCGCCTTCCTCCCAACTATTTGGGGTCAGCCACCTTGCTCCTAAGCCTTCGCTCATCTCAATTTTTCATATCCACTACGCACACAGCAACAGCCCTCTATCATTCCAGCTCAATCGTATCCAGCCATCTCTTTTTTGATCTTCTTTTTTCTCTTTTCCCAATCACTTCATGATAGAATTCAAATCGTTATTAAAACAGCAGGTATTCATAAAATATAAAAAATCTATTACTTTTAGGAAAACATAGCTTTTAAAAATTAGAAGTCCTTAATCATAAAACAGTTCATGTTATGCTATAATTACTTTTTTTCTTCCCCTCACCTTGTGTCCCGTTCAATTAAAAATGAATCTGCTTCATTTATAACTTACAAAATTTCTCAAAAAAGGTAGTCCAGTTATAGATTATCATTTAAGTTGTTCTCTACAAATAATATGTAGAATATAATAAATGTGTATAGAAACTATTGCCTAGACCTATATTTTAGTCATTGATCAAAAAGTGATACAAATTGTTTAAAATGAGTACAAAGTTATTAAAAAGAAAATTTTAAACATCGTAAAAAATTGTAGTTTAAACTAATTATTTAATATCTGAAAGTATTGATCAATCATTGCCTTCGAAAAAAAGATTCTGAGTGTGCTCTGGTATCTAGTAAACGTCCTGGTAAAATATAAATTTAGTAAAATCAAAATATCGCAATTTTAATAATATATTTTTTTTATTAGAATATTATAATATAAATTGACTGAACATTTTAAAAGTTATATCACGAGTCAGGAATATTAATTTAAATAAGTAATGTATGACAATCTTAAACCATTTGGACCATTTGAGGAGTTTTTATGAATTTAGTATCAATTGCACAACAGTACGTACGTAGGTAATTTCATTGTTATAATCAAAATAACACCTTCTTTTAATACAATTTTTATATAATAATAGTATCTACTGTGTGATTTTTTGACTAATTTTTTACTCAGATAGCTAATTGATCATTTAATTGTAATCACGTTTAGTGTCATTCAGTACTCGTTAAATATGTAATTTTACGTAATCAATTGGTTACCATATTGGCCAAGGTAAAAAAAAAAAAGATGATCATTTCATGTTAGTATATATTATATCTATATATATAAAAATGAATGTATGTATGTATGTTTGTCTCTTATGCATTCAAATACTGTTCATCCGATTGCGTTGAAACTATCTGAAGTTGTTATTTGGACTCCGTAGGTGGTTTTAAAAATTTCAAATTTTCAAAATATTAATTATAAGTAGTTGGAATGGACAAAAAACCAAAATTGTACATGTGAATTGTAAAATAACATAATCGGCTTTTTTCTAATTGTAGCCACAACTAAAAATAACAAATAGTTGTCTTAGTAACACATTTATGTTGATTTTTGTTGTATTGTAGTTTATATTATTGTTTTAAAACATATTTATTACGTAATTATGCCTCCAAATGAGCAGCGATTGGTAGAGCAATACCCAACGTAAAAAAAAAAAAAAAGAAATCAAGATAAATGAAAACAAACGGGTAACGGGAAGCTAGATTGCAAACCGATCGAGTATTGCCTGAACTTTATTCTTCACCAGAACCATTAGCAACATTAGTGTCTGGTATATACATAGAAGTCAGTGGTGTTTTCTTTTACACAAGAAATCTCAAAAACTGCTTGACCTATGAAACTAAAATTTAGCAGATGGGTAGTATATTGATAGAATATGTGCACTAAAACCAATTTCGCAAAATTCAACTCCTAAAAGTGTTAAAAGGAGCAAAAAAGAAAAACGTTTATTTAGGTCGGATTTTTTTTGAAATTTAACAAATATACAATATGTAACACAATTAATAAAATATAGCATGTATAAGTAACACATGGAACGGGAACAATTTTAACACATGGGCAACGCTGTAAGGTAACAAAAGCTACTAGGTATACATTTTATAGGTATACACATTTAGCAAACTATTATACACGGGCAAGGCCGGGTTATGACAGCTAGTACTATATAAAATTTATATTTATATTATAAATTTAACTTTAACTCTAAAATTTGAAATGATAATATATTTTCAATGAAAACCAAATTGTTTTTTAATTAACATATAAAATTTATTTGTTATACACGATTACAAATAAAATTAGTTATCTTATATATTAAAGAATTTACGATTACTTTTAGTTTTACATTTCATCGCAGTTAAAACATTTAATATATCATTAAATATTTTACACAAATGGCAATCATTATCTGTTGAATTGGTTAATTGACATTCACTTCTCCACGTCTACATTTATAGTTATCATCACAAAAATCATGGGCTTCGTTTGTTTCAGCTAAAATTGTAACATTTATATACCTAGTTGATTTCACAGTATATTGTTATATTTTATTTTTAATTCCACGACTATTTAATTCATAATTTTTATTCATCAAATGTAATAGGTATAAGTTTTCAAAATATTTTTATGAAGAATGCATCCCTAGACTCTAATATACATTTTGAGTTAAAGAGGACTATAAGGCAGGGATGCACAACCTATGGCCCGCGGGCCAATTTCGGCCCGCGTAGCCTTTAAAGTTGGCCCGCGAATGTTGTTAATTAAACAAGACTGATTTTTAAAAAATAACAAAACTGGCCCTCGACATGATCCTTTTTCCTATTTTTGGCCCTTCGACTTGAAAAGGTTGTGCATCCCTGCTATAAGGTGTTAGTAAAACATTTTTTTAAGGACCAAAACTATCATAATACTTTTATTAAAATAAAGCCCGTTTGGAATTTTGCCATAGTAAAAATAATTATATTACACTAATACATGTCATTTAAAAACGTATGCTGCGAAACATTTATCAAGCAAATTGTATTCATATTATAAAAGAAAAAGAAAAAAGTAGGTATTAAAATAAAATAAAATAAATTTGGGTTTTATTTAGTAATTTGGTGCGATGATATCAAATTCCCGAAAATAATTTTTTTTTTTTTTTTACTAGAATAATTTATAGTGTATCATAAGGTTTAAAATTTTTACTTGGTGTTACAAAGTGTAACTAAATTAGCTCAGAAATTATAATTTCTTATTAAAATATATTAATTTTTAATAATTTACAACCTACCAAATACGTGACCCACCCAAAAACTTGACCTACACATCCAGGAAAATTATTTTGAATTTGTTTTTAATACTAATTAAAGGGTTGAACTATGAATACAAATTTAAAATTCAAAGACATTTTTTAAGTTTTTTTCATACCAATACGTATGTGGAATGATTTATGTTATGGCAACAGGTGGTAAATTGTTCTTCATCTCAAAACACATTTTAACACAAATTAATATTGCAGTATTTTTTGAATATTATCTAATGAAATAACGTGTTATTTAAAATGAACCATTTAAAATTCGAATAATGTTTACTTAATTGTTTTCAAAACGGTCTGCAAAATACAATATTAATGTAACAAAAACAAACTTAAATCATTTGCATAATGTATCAAATTCGTAAAATTTTTGCATTATAATTTGGTAAATAACAAAAAAACATGATTTTAATTTGGTTTTTTTAGTAATTTTGTACTAAATCCAAGGATACGAGTACATTAAAAGACAAATTAAAAATATTTAAATCTTATTCAATATCGGAAAAGGGTTTGAAATTCCAACAATTGTATTCACATTTACGGGTAGCTGGTAGCTGGTAGCTCTGATATTTACGTTAAATTACACAAAAAAGTTTACATTTAAATATATTTTGTTAGAAATATTTCAAGTTCTATTTACTTTTTTTTATAGATATCTGTTTAAAATGACAAAATTTGGAACAACATCAAATTTGAATATTTGGGTTATTGTAAAAAGAGCGATCAGATCAATTCGCCTTGTAACACATAGAAATTAAGGTATTTGATTACCTTAGATAGCTATTACAAAAATCCGAGTGTATTACTATTTTGAATGGTGTGGTTTCACATAATACACGTAGTGAAACATAAAAAAAAAAATGTATGAGGGAAGAAAAAAATAATGGAATTTCTCGTTATTAATTTGAACCAAAATATTCACGTTTTAAATAGTATAGGTGTTTAAAAAAAAAAATCAAATATTTTAGTTAGTCTTTCTCGTGTTAACTTTGTGACAAAACAGTTTTCCGATTCCTTATCATATTATTTTATAATCTGTACGTTTTGCAAAGAAAAATCTGTAAAAACTTAAAAACAAAATTCTGCTGTAGTGTTTTGAACTGTGAACACGATATTATCAATTATTATCATTCGAAAACCGTTAACCGTTTCTAATTATTAAATTTTAAATTAAATTTTAGATTTTTAGCTTACCCAGAAATAGGTACTGGTTACCGTTTGTGTTTGGACACGCGTTGTTAATTGGTATCCATGTCCGTATTTTAATAAAAAAAAAAAAAGAAAGTTCTATAACTTTACATAGTGTTTTGAATCAACCAGAATATTGGCATTGACCACTAAGTGATTAATTTTGAACGACCTGGTTTTATAAAACTTTACAGTAATGTACAGTAAACCCTTTAATCATAATTATCACTCCATAAATAGTTCTTCAAAATTTTGTTAAAATATTAATCGAATAAGCATGATTACTTAAAAATAGCTGTAAAATAAACATTAAAAAAAAATTTTAATATATATTGAGCGACTATACTGTTATCACTAAATTAATCCTTATTAACATGGAAAACTCAATGAAAATCATTTTATACCTAAAAATCATTTGCAAATTAATTAACATTTTTAAATTGCACAGCGGTTAAAAATAATAATAATATTAAATTTTAATCGCAGGAAACGTTGTTTAATTTATTAATTTATTACGATGTATTTTTTCTTTTCAACTTTTTCAGGAAAACGTATTCAAACGTTAGATTTTGTACCACATTTATCCGCATTATCGTCCCAAAGACAAGTGTCTTTGAACCGCTATGGTCTTCTTAATGAAAGCGTTTTTTTTTTTTTAGTTTATTTTTTTTTTCATGGTTCAGAACCGAAAATTTCAAAATTTCCAGTGAATAATTTAAATGATATTTTTCACTGTTCACAAATTATTAAAAGGGTTAAATATAAAATATATATTTGGTGTGTCTTTGCGAGTTTTGAAATTATATTGAGTCTATATTATAGTCTATATCCAAAATTTGCTCCTGAAAAGCTTGTAAACTCAATACCAAGAATGCTAATCTGTTTGCCTATCCAGTGTGTGTACAAGGGAAAAAATAAAATTTGTATTACCAAATTGATTAATTAATAATATTATCTGTGTCAACATCTCAATAAGACCAAATGTGGGAGGTAAAAAAAAAAATCCTTTCACAGTTTTGCACAAAACACGATTTCGCGCCTATTCGATCGAAATAACTATTCTGCGTTTCTTCTAAATTAGCGATTAATTTGGTCGATCACAATTTCTAGGTGCCCACTTTTATATTATTACGGCATATATTATCAAAGTTCGTTTTTGTTTATCGAATCTCCTGCAGCGGCCGGAAAAAAACCACCAACATCGAGAGGGTCAGGAATGTCGGTTTTTGATCTTTTTTTTTTTGTCGCTGGAGTGTGTTGTCGAAAAATAATTTTAAACGCAATTTCACGTAGTTGTACGCACAGCCATTTCCGTCAAATCGGTGGTCGATGTGTGTCCGCGTAGAGGTAACAATACACCGCGACGATTTATACAGGATGAATCTGGGTATTTCAACAAAAAAAAGGTTTTTTTTGCTTAAAAATCAATTCTAGCTAGTGTTTATACCGTTTAGATTGCAAGTAGAGACTTCTCTTTTTGGGCGGATAGCCGCAGATTAGGCGTACAAGTACCACTAACCTACAAAAAAAGAAAGAAAGAAACTCGATTAGTTCTCGATTGATCGACTATTTCAAACTTTTATGACACGTATCATCTACAACGGACATTCGAAACACGTCCGTAGCGATTTCTGAAATTGTCAAGAAATCAATTTCAACGTCGGTACACGTTTGTGGAGATTTCATGTCGATCGATTTCGATAACCGAATTCGTTATTATTGTTTGAAATTTATGGCGTTTCGGACGCTCGCGAAACTATCGAAAATTCAAAAACAGTTTCAGCCAAACGTATAACTACGATCTAAAGCGGAATTTCAGACTTTTTTTCAACGGTGTATATATATGTACAACGTTCAAATGCGGGCGCACCACACACGCAAGAAGTAATTTTTCGTTAATACATCACGAATCGTATTGTAATATTATTAGGAGAACATTATTGTGATAGTGGAGAATAACAATATTGCTCTGAGTTTTTATTAGAAACCAACAATCTTACGAGTTTTCAAAAACGCTTACCGTTTCAAGGCCCGTTTTTGCGTGATAGTTTTATTTTAGTATGTTGTGTAGATATAAACGACGAACGTTTACCAACCATCGCGTAACTTTATTTTACTATGGCTGTAAAAGTTTAATACGACAATAGAAAATGACCGTTTTTGAGCATAAATAAACGTATTTGTATAAATTTAAAACGCATATTTTCGGAAAACATGGACTAGAACTGTTTGTTTTACCCTGGTATACATTGTTTTTGCCCATTGACACGCGTGTTGTCATTACTATAATGCAAAAATTACGAATTTGTTGACACACGCGCCTCCTGTTCGTGTCGAATTCGGACTGGATACTGTATTAGGGTTTCCACAAGTCGTGATAATCGCATAAGTACACTAGTCGAGTACTTTGAGACAGTTTGTAACTACAGATCAAATCGTCGCGTATGGTGAATACGAGCAAAAAACAAAATACACGCACACAAATGTCTGAAACGTCATAAGAAGACTGCAGAGAAGCCACGAGTGGCATTTTTACTACGTTGACCGCGCGCATCTGCAACAATAACGACGATTTGTACGCGATTACTCGATTGTTTTTGAATTTTGTCACAACGTGCGCTGGCAACGCTACGTACCCCGAGCACAACGTTTCTGTCGCTTCTAAAATTCCGGTAGAAAATACCGTAACGGATTTTAATACTTTTTTTTCTCTCTCGCATCTTTAGCGCAGTAATATATACGTATTGTACGCTAAAGGTTCTCATCGAGCAGTATCTCAACAACAGTATCTCAACAAAAAGATCGCAGTTATTGCAACGACAACGATCATATAGGTGGTATCGCTCGTAGTTATCGCAACGACAACGATTATATCGTGGTATCTATCCGCTCTCTCCGGGGCTCGGCCGAATAACCACCGGAGTTGCCAGCCGGACGCGCCATCTGTCCGCGCGCGAGTCCCGACGACGGCCAACGGCGTCCGCGACGGGCCGCCACCGTCGGCCGCGAGCCCGTTCCCGTTGCGTCCCGACCGAAATCGTCGCGTTTTCGGTCGGCCGACGGTCGCGGCGACTCGAAAGTCGCGCGGCCCGAAGCGCCCGGCCGCGGACCGTCCGACCGTCCGGGAACGGGCGCGATCGGGCCGGACGCGGCATCGCGGCCGGCCGCGCCGCCGCGGCCGCTCGTTTGTGATCGTTTTCCGCCGACCGCACGGTATATATACGCGGCCGCGGCCACGTGACGGCCGGGAGTGGTGTGTCCAGTGATGGCATGCTGAACATCGATCCCTGAGTGAAGTTTAGGCCGATCTGCTCATGCGTGTTCCATCACATGTTCCGGTGTCGCGGTTGGAGGACACTCCCGAAGCCGCCTAGCGCCGCCGCCCGGTCGCAGTGTCCCTAGACAATCCTACGACGCGCTATGGGTTTCTTCCGCACAGAGAGGCACACATATGTAACCTGTATGCATCCGCACGCGCGTTCCCACACATCCCAAAAACGGCCTTGCTGTGTTGCAGGTTGCCATTTTTTCTCGATTTTTTTTTTTTCTGTTTTGAAAGTCCTCGAATACAATAATAATGTATCGTGGTGAGAAGTCCGTGATACAAATCTCAAATTATTATTATTTATTATATCTATGGTATTATTGAATAAAAGCGACCGTTTCCCGCTCGTGTAAAAGCGCGTGATATAACAATGTATAATATAACTGACGGTTCTGACGGTTGATGAAAACAAATATATTTTAATATATGCGGCAAGTTCGTACGGAATAATAATTCGTCGTCAGTTATTCTTTTTCAATTCAAGACTTCTACGCCCAACGTGTGCGGGACGGCGGCTATCGGTGGATCGGAAAAACGAGGGAAAAAAAAAAACGGTCCTTAAATTTAGGTCGCGGACCGCGGCCAGCCACCGGCGTGCGGGCCGCGAGTACCAGGATCTCAGGAACGGCCGCGGCGGCGGCCCGCGACCACCGCGCGCCGGACTGCATGCCGCCGCCACCGCCGCCGCCGCCGCCGCCACCGCCGCCGCCGCCGATCGATCGTCATCGGCGGCGGCGCTCGCTACGACGGCTGAACTCCTGGTGGCGGCCACCAAAGTCTAATACTTGGATTACACAATCTTCACGCGCGCGCAGCCCCCGACGACGACGCGCGCGACTTTATTGCGTTGCACTCGTTGCACGCAACCGTCGTTTTTTATCACCCGTTTCTGCGTCGGCCAACCCGTACAGGGTGTCGCGAAATTCGTAGTACGTAGTCGTCAACAAGTAGTATTTTACTCACGTTTGATTTTTCTGCTTTCTCTACGTCGTCACAGTTCTTTTCCGTAGCTATTTTATTTTTATGCACACAGCTTCGAAGGGACGACAAGTTACGGGCCTAGCAACCCCGCCGAAGAATCACCGAGCTCTCTCACTGGCGGAGACCTGGTTACAGGAAGTAAGTTCAACAGCTGCGGGATTCAATCCTGCAGGGGTCTTATACCTCCTCGACCTAGGTTGGTAATTTGAGGTTTTGTCAGGTGGACGACCGGCGTAAAAGTTTCGTCAAAAAGTATTAGGAGCCCTTATAAAAAACTTAAGGACGGAGGCGGGGCCCCGAACAGTCGGAAGAAAGGCGATGAAGACAGAAATGATAAGTTACTTTATTTTTCTGTATGGCGAAGTTTCAAACTCGAAACATTTCAAAAATGTTTTGCGAGTGAAACAAATGACCACGATGATTATACACGTCCGAAAAGGGTCCAATCCCATCGACCTTATAGATTTAGTTTAATTACTATTCACTTAAAAAAAACTGTATAATCGACTGTCGTTTTGGCCCCCGAAAAAAAATCAAAGTACGGCCATGTTATACAATAATATATTATCGTGATTAAAAGAACGCGGTGAAAATATCCTATACAAATATTTTAGTTTGTTTCTAAAATTTAAATATGTCGTTTTATAAGAAGAATAAAAATTTAAAACCGATTTTTACAAAAAATAAAAATGTGTTTTTATTACCACGTATTTCAAAAACGAATGTTTTCACCATCGGTGGCTGAACTAAAGGCTGTTTTTCGCATAGAACATACTTGTAACGCTGATGACCATCGACGAACCTCCCCAATCACGTCACGTGTCGTATCAATCGACGAGCGAAACCGGTATTTACAATGTTTCTATTAATTATTTTGGCTAAACAATACGAAATTATTTTGCAGAGGATTAAATCTAAGAAATAGTTTGACATTCCTCCTTTATATTCATTATTCGGACTTTTTATTGTACTTTAATAATAATTACGGTACGCGTTTTGCGCTGTTTGGTTGACAGCGTGTTTAACATTACCGACGTGTCCTTTAACATTCGTACTTTATTACGTTTCTCCTAGTTTGTCCTAGGTTTTTCACGATTCTCGCTGCATTCGGCACATTATTCCCGATTTTTCTGTATTTATTTCGCCGCCGGCGTTTTCTAATAGACTCCTTCATCACGTCGAGTGTCGTACATGTTACTACGTTGCGCACAGACGTCCACCCTGTGTACGCGACGACGAAAAGCATTCAAATTTCTCGGGTAAACTACGTCACGTGCAGCGCAGTTCGATCGTTCAAGTGGAATAATAATAATAATAATAGTATTTTATACGATATTTTGCCGTTGTTTTTGACTGCGCCGCAACAAGTGGTCGCGCGACCTTGTAAACCGGGATTTTATTACGTTTTTGCCGCCGCGTCCCGTGTAAGTATACTATATATACCCGTGACCGGTGATTTTATGTCGGCGACATCGATCCGGCGCGCGTTGCCCACGTGGCGTGTTTGAGGGAGGCAATAAACCGTGTTTGTACCTTTATAAGTTACAATTTTCCAATCATGCGAGACTCGAAACGAGTACGTATTTTTTGTTTTTTCATACGTCATAACGTCATTACGCATCCAAAATATCGCTGTAAGACTTACGGAATCATTTTGAAAAGAAAAAGAAATGCCCGATCGAATCTCAGTTATATCTGTGATCCACGCGTCCCGGTAAAAACCATGACTAACACGATACACGCTTATAAAAAATACCTTTCGAAAAGTTTTTCCGATCTTTTATAACGTAATCGAAAATAAAAGTTCGAAAACGGCGTGGGATGATAATTTTTAAAATAACTGTACAGTTTAATAGGCATAGACTAATGGCGACTTTGCAAAATTTTCGTGGTTTTCGGAACACAACTCAGAGTAAATAATAAAAATGTCAATTAAAATCAAAAGCCGAAATTCCAACTTTTATGCACCGTATACAACGGTTGGAACACTCCTTCTACCCGAGAACGTCACCCGAATGTCTCGAATTTTTTGCCGTAAGACTCTTAATATTTTTTTTGTTTTCGGGGTAAAACTCTAAAAGTAAACAAAATACTTCAATCGAAATACCACCGGGTTCCGTAGACCTTTCGTTGGAGGTACTGACTTTAAAAATCTGAGCATATTTTCTTCTACCCGAAAAGACGGAAAAACACCATTGTAGAAACAACGCGTTCTACTATTGCTAACGCTTCAAATCTAAAAACAGTAAACGCGTTAATTTTCAGTAAAAATGTATGCGCGCGTTTCAGTGTTTTCCATCGTTAGTTGTGTGTAAACCAACGAAACAAAATCGTCTTTGTTTGTATAAATAACCGTTTGTTTTATCGTATAATACGATTTGAATTGTGAATTAAATTATACGGCGTTCAATTATAAACGCGTATTCATGAATCGAGACGACGAAATTGATCTTGTTCGATTATTTTATGAATGAGTCGCGTTTCCCTTCTCACCACCGTTCCCGCAAAAATAACAATATTATGTTAAAACAATACATATGTACAACAAAATTACACTCCCGATGACGTTGTACGCCTGTAAACAATCCCACACACGCGTTCGAAATCTACACGAAATTCATTGTTGCCGGTTAAACGACGTGTTATAATATGCAAATCTATTGACTCGTTCGCAATCGGAAAAAAATAAAACTAAAATAACATACGTCTAAAGAAATTCGAACGTCACGCGTACGATACTGCGCGTACCGAACCGGTGCTACGTAATAAAAAAAACTGTTATAGTTCGCCGAAAAAGACAAACAAGTCGATCAATCACGTTTGTAATACAAGCAAGTGTTATTATTTTGTTCAATTGAAAAAGATGCAAATATTTTTGAACGATTAAAAGTTTACTTTTTATTTTACGTATAAATTCAACTCATTGACACAAGTCAAATTATTTTAACTCGGTCATAACAACGTAGACGATAGATCAACATTTTAGTTTCCACTAAAACTTCCTTTTTTACCTACAGTTGTGTAACAACTATACGTAAGAATACATTTCAGCCGAGAGAGAGAGAGAGAATTTTATTTTTATAATAAAAATTGTTTTTACAACGATGTTTTTTCATTTTGTGTCTACAACTTTTCATAAAAAAGAAATGCATCGATTTTCAAAGTCAGTACTTCTAACGAAAGGTCTATGTATTCCGGTGGTACTTTTGTTAGAGTTTTTTTTTTCGAAATTTTGCCTGTTTTTTAAGTTAAGACAAAAAAAAAAAATTGGGATCTTTGGAGAATTTTACGGCAAAAAGTTTGAAATTTTTAAGATTTGTAGCGAAGTTTTCGTTTGGAGGGAATGCTCTAATTTGTATAATAAGTGAATATTCTGATAGTTTTATTGACAGTGGTGATCTTTAGGACCTAAAATTTTTTTTATTTTGCTTATTTTTTGAGTAATACCACAAAAAAAAAAATCAATTAAAAAATTTTTTTGCGAAAATTTGAAATTTTCAGATTTCTGATGACGTTTTTTAAACGATGTTGATTTTCAACTTCACAAAAAAGTTGAGATTTTGACTTTAAATTATATCTTGTTCTAAAAAAAATTTTGAATTTTGTGCGAATAATAGTCCAAAAAAACTTATAACAAAAACCCCGCTAGCGTGGCGAGTATTTCACCGATAGACTTGAAATAGTTTTGGCATTTTATTCGTATTGATTTGTTTTTTAACGTGGATATTTTTAGAGTTTTGGGACTATTTTTAATTGTTAAATTTATTTTTTACCATGACGTATACGTAACTGAGCTCGCTCGGATTAGTTTTTTTAGAAGGAAATGATTTATCATTGCTTTCAGATATTTAATGGTACCTACGTTTGAACCGAAATTTCCAAACCCACCCAAAGCGTAGACGTGACTCCATCAAACTTCCCACGCGACCTAGACTGATCCCGACTTTTTGTAACCTTGACTGTCATCATTAAAATTAACAAAAAAAACATTAAGTTGTTTACCCGTGTCTGCGATTTTGCCGGTAGGTACCTAATGAATCGATAAAAAAACTAACGTTCTGATTTCTATAAGTGCTAGAAAATTGCGCGTCTCGAGTGATTGAGTCTATAAACAACAATAATTAATAATTACCACGGTTTACGATATGGATACGGAGTGTAAAACTCGATAAATTTTATTTATTATACATTTTTTAATGCGCATATTATTGTATTATACACATCTTATGGAACATATACACCTACGGACGTTTTGTCACACGGTTTCAACTGCGATGTACCTATATAGGGATCGACCGTGGAGAAAACGTTTTTTTTATTTATTATAACTTTAAACCAAATTTCAACAACAAAACGACTCTTCAGTTCATTCGGTTGCCTCATCGCAATTTTATAAGGCTCAAGTTTATCCGTTTGTCATACGAACACTATTGCGTTGCGTATGTAATTTCATCGTAACTCATCAGTATAGTTTTTAAAATAAGCGTCGGAAGTTGATTTTCACTTTGCTTAAAAATCCAATAAATTACAAATCCGTTTTACGCGTACAGTTATAAGTAATCTAATCTATATCTAACTATGTGTCATAAAGGTACAATTTAAAATACTTACCGATAGCGTTATTTGCATTTTAAACGTTTTCCAAACGAATTTATTTCTTTAACTCGATACAATATACGCTTTTTTAATTTTAAACGAAAAACATAGTGACATTGGATTTTTAAAATTTTTTAAACAGCATGTTTCTAACCTCGTGTTTAAGCTTCAAAAAGAGTTGTGGAAAATTAAATTTTTATCGAACAATGAATACGGAAATTTTAGAAAATTTTAAAGTTCTATACTTGACTCAAAAATGTTTGAAATCACTGGAGACTAAATAACTAAATCGACCACGTCAAAAAACACGTTAGCCGTAATTTTTAACGTAAATTTCATTTAGTTTTTTTATTGTAAGTAACGTTTAAAATTTTTTTGAGACCCCTCAACGGTACGTAATCAACGCTCATGGACCTTTATGATTTGAGGTACTGACTTTAAAAATCGGAGCATTCCCTATACCGTTAAAGTTGTTCACAGAAATAAACATCATTGTAAAAACAATACGTTCTTCGCTCCACTCGCTAAAACCAAATATGTTTACCCACTTGTAAACATATTTATTGCTGTGGGTATTGTCCACGTTCGTGCAGTGACACATCATTATTCAAATCGATGGCATTGGCATTATCAATGTGAAGGATAGCCAAACCTCAACGTTGTATTTCCTTTCTAAAACAGCCGCACACGTTATATTATATTATTTTACACGTACAAAATGTTTCGTTGAGAAGGTTATTATGTACGAAAAGAATCTGAGAAAAAAAAAAAACAGTCTTAATCTGATTAACCTACATCATTTTTATGACGAACAATAATAATATAATATATTTTATGAACAATGTGATTTTACGCTGTTATATTATAGTAACACTATATTATTACTTTGACTATACCGTTGTAATTTGGTTATTTCTATTGTTGTGTATGTTTTAATTTTTTTTTTTTTTTGGAGCACAATCTGTTTAGTGTCGTTCGCTTTTTGATCACCTGCGTATACTATCGATAGATATCGGGTCCGCGAGAAAAAATTGCGCAAAGTTTTCTTGAATCAAATTTCTTGACCAAGTTCATAATACATAGCAATTTTTTTATACAATAACCTTATTGGCAAAACACCAAGTTCTCTATAGTTGGCTTTCGTAGATCCTTCCAGAGTGAATTTATTTAGGCAAATTCTGACTATATTATTTTGATTAACTACTAGTGCATTTAATATGTTATCTCGAAGGCCACCCCATGCTAATAGACCATATTGGAAATTCGATTGATATAGAGCGAAATATACTATTTTCATAGTTTGTATAGGAACCATAGTTTGATCAATTTAAATGTAATAAAACGTAGCTTTCCTAATAAATTATTTATACGATAATTCCATTTTAAGTTGTTATCAAATATAACACCCAGATATCTAATTTTTCCAACAGTTTTAATTATTTTGCAGTTTTCCTGATTACATATTTTATTATTGACGCAGCCCCATGTATTGCTATAGTATTGAAGTTACAGTCTGTTTTATTAATTGAAAATGGCATAAAAACAGTTTTATCAACATTAAGAGATAGATTATTTAAAATGTTTATTATCTGATTGAAACCTCTGCAGGTTTTCTCATATACCCCATCCTCATTCTCATATATAGTCTTCTTGTTCTTCTCACCGACCGTCCGGACCGCGGGTTTTCAAACGGTCGCACGCCGTTTCCCCCGGGGAAAACTGGCACGAGAACGCCGCCAGAATCTCGACGGCCCGGTCGGCGTTCTCGTCCATCAAACGCGACACGGCACCGCCGTCGTCGTCCCTTCGGCCGTCCCAATCGATCCTCGTCGACGCGTTCCACGCCGCACGTCGATCGGCCGTCAGCGTCTCCCGCAACAGCTCGTCCACCGCGCGGTCGATCATCGAACGGACGGCCGGATCGCCGTGGCCAGTGCCCGGGGGATCTGCGGCCGCCTCCTGCGGTTCTCCTCCGGGACGGCGGTCTTTCAAGAACGACGCTACCGAGACCATGGCGTCCGCCAACCGCTCGTTGATCTCGCCGCGGAACTCGAAGTAACGGTACACCAGAACGGACACGTACCCGTCCATGAACGCGGAGAGTTTTTCGTCCGCCGATTCGGGCCGCGCGTTGTCGCCGCGGCTGTGGGACGCCAGCAACTTCGAACGCAGCTCGAAGTGATTGTACACGTAACCGAACACGTGCGTCATGACCGCGCCGAGCGTCCTCCAGTGGTACTCTTCTATCCGTCCGCCGTCGTATTCCGACTGGTACGACGTCGCGTATTCCCTTAACGTTTTCGTCCCCGCCGGCCGCACGTTCCGCAACGTCTCCAAAACGTCGCGCGCCGCCTCCGCCTCCGTCGGGTCCACGGCCAGTATCCGGATCTTCATGGCCGCCGGACTCACGTGGAACGAGAGGTCGGTTTTCGGCTCGACCGACGACAGACTCTGCGTCAAGTCGGCGACCAACTCGTCCGTACCGCTGTCGTCCAACATCTCCGACGGTTGACGCGGAAACTGCTCCAAAAACCATTGGGCCGTCGGCTGTTCTCCGCCGTCGCGTTTCCGTTCCGAGAAATAGAACAGCGCCAGCAGTTTTTCCAGGGTGAAGGCGCGGCCGACTTTGCCTCGGTCGATTTTGCCTCGGTCCACCCGTCGCCGGTAGGCGACCAGCTCCGTGATCGCGACGTTTATCAGATCCGCCGTTTCTTTTCCGTAGACTCCGGCCGTTTGCGGGCTCTTCGACCACCCGTCGACGTTCTTCAGCAACAGCGTCGCCGTATAGTCGTAAATGTCGTCCACGACTTTTCCGGCCGTTTTCACGTCATCGTAGTCTGCGCCGACGTAAGACGCGGCCGATCCGGCCGCGATCCCGTCCCATCTCTCGTCCGAAAACTGCGACGCGTCCGACGGCCCGTCCCTCACCACGGCCGTCAACGGGCTCCATTTTTCGGTCCCGCGATCTCCGTCGTTCCGAGACGTTCGCAGCTCAGTCCTCCTGGCCGAAAAGTCCGCACCGGATCTACCGCGGTAAGTTTCGGTAGAAGAGCCGACGAATTTAGTGTTTGACTTCAAAAAAACGCCAACGAAATAATAGTAGTACAACACCGACCAGACTACCGGCCGCATCTTGTCGACGGAAGAAGAAGATCGACTGCGCACAGAGGTTCGCGTTTCGGATCGACGTCGTAAAATAACGTACCGTTGTCGTCGTTGTTTTAAAACATATTTTGTTTGCGCGCGCGACAAAACGAATCGGATGTTTGAAATAAAACATGTATTTCGCGCGAGCTCGGAAATATTACGGTTATAATTGTTTTACGACACAAATAGTTTGTTTGTTGTTCTATAGTGTTCTCGAAAAACAATTTATGTTGTTGTCGTTCGAGCACTTGTCGTCGTTAGTGTGTCGTACAAATAAAATGTTTTTATCAAAAATCACACCCACGCGAGACGTTTTCCGAAAAAACATGTTTCGCCGATTTTTTTTTTCCACAACACGTATTCTTTTTATAGTGCCTACTTTTGTCAGATTCTAAGGCCAGTAAATAACGTGTTTTGAATTAAAGATGGCGAGATTTTTCTCTGAACACACTTTTTCGGTAGTAATAGCTCATGATTTCACGGATACGACACCCCGTAATGTTTATTATACACACGATATTATGGTACTTTGTTTGAATTCGATTTTTTATTTCATTATTTCTAAAAAAAAACAAAAATGTCCGAAATCGATCCGAATCACTTGAATCGCGCGTTATTAGACTGAGAATGATAAAACGCATTTGTGCGTGAAATTTCGACGAATCGATCACTTATTTGTTTATAGAAAATTTAAACGGGCTAATATATACAAGGAAAAAGTTGGTTAAAATTAATAATTATCGAACGGTAGATAGATGCTTTTTAAGTTTAGTAGGATTTCGCAATTATCGCACTATAAAACATTTAGTTTTCAGTTGACTTATTATTCTACTCGAAAAAGAATTAAAAAAATTATTGTAATTCAAATCGCTTCGTTCGATATCTATGACATAGTTGTAAAATCTATAAAGTCTACACATTACACTAAAAACCTGAAAAACATTGTTGCTCTATTTCTCGTTAATTTTAAACAAAAATTTGTATGATTTTTTTATTACTTTATACGTAAAAAATGTGTTCGTTTGCTTTTACGACGAATAGCGAATAGTTCTTTAGATAAGTGCGATTTCGCATAATATTTTTAACCAACGTAGGTACCTAAAAATTAAAAAAATAAAACATAACACAATTTAATGAAAAGGTTTATCTTGATTCTATACAGAAACCTATTGGACAATTAATATTTATATAAATAATAACTATTACGTTTTTAGATAATATTCGTATGAGTTTGTATTATCTACGGCCCGTTAGGAGTACAAACAAATTTGAATAGAATCGACAAGAAAAAAACAAATTTTCTATAGAACAAAAAATTGTTGTAAATAAAAACAAAAGCCTCATTTTACAGTGCATTATAGAGGTTACGACGAATAAATACTAGCAACAATATTTGTGTCTGGTCGACTTAAAGACACCTTTTTAACAAAGTATAAACCAATATTTATATGACCTGTTAGAATTTTGTATATTTTTCTAAAACATTTTATAAAGTAGGTGCCAAATACACATAAGTTACGGAAAATTTGAAATTGGTTTTTGCCATAACGTTCATTATTTGCATGTAACTAGAATTACGCAAAAATAAATGTATTATTTATATACAAAAAAAATTTACTAAAATTAATATATATACCCTAAAAAAATTTTGTCTTGCCCCGGCCCTGTAAATTATTTCACACAATGGTTGTGCGATTCCGGAGAAGAAAAAAAAAACTCGTAATAAATCAATTATTACAGGTTTCTGCTGTATAGATCAGTATTCGCTGCACGCGAGAACGATTATTATTTTGTTCTTATTATGGTAATAATACAGAAAAATATAGGTAATCTAGAAAACGTAAACGAGTCAATTTTCATCCGATACTATACATCCGTGATTACGTAGCCGCGCACAAGAATGTGTAGGATTTTATTTCATTTGACATCCTTGTCAAGATTTCTGATATTGAATAAAGATAAAAAATTTTGTTATTTATACAACCAGACACTATTGACAGCAGCACGCAGAATTATATATTTTTTCACCGAATAATTAGATAATACCTGTACACGCGTAAAGTTATAGATTCTGAGCGTAAGCGAGAAAACTATTGGTTTTACAAAAATGTGTTTTTTATTGTGTTTGTGGCACGCATTGAGTATATACTTGGATCGTAATGGTCAATACATTTCCTGAAAGCCCGACTTATATCCTTGGTTCGACGTACTCAACGTTTCGCCAAATGTTTAATTCCAAAAAAGTTACAGTCGTGAAACTAAGGAGACACGACAAACGGATACAGTTTGATAATAGTTCAAAGTGATTTCAAAAACGTTTGAGCTAAATATTAAACTCTGAAATTCTCGAAAAATTTACCAGAAGGTATATATACTAAACAACCGGGCAGAATTGTTTTTTCAAAGCCAATGATTTATTCACAATTTTTTTTTAGTAAATATAAAATGTGAAATTCAATTGTGAGCAAATTTCATAATTTTTACAAAACGGATGTGTTGTACAACGCTAATAGAAGTAAATATATTACTGTGAAAATTGCAAATATAAAACACTATTAAACATTATTACTTCAGACAACGTTGAAAATACGTACGAGTATAAGCTTCTCTGAGTAATAAAAAATAAATTACACTTATATCAATTCGTTTGTGGATAATTATTTAGAGCTAAACGGTAGTATTTGCATTAAAATTTGTACTGCCAGCCAACCATAGTAATATTGATCTGTTTTAGTCGCATGTTATATTATAGTAGTATTTATGTATTTACAACTCAAGTAAACTTATCAATTTTTTTAATTAAAAAAAAAAATATACAAATAAATAGAGAAACTTCACATACAATTCCTTAAGAAGCGCAAGACATAATGAATGTTTTTTTTTTTTCAAGTATTTTGAATCAGTGGTAATCAAATAAAGTAAGAAAAAGGACGTATTATAACGTAATATGTCTCATTAAATTAATATTATGATATTACATTGTTGACCATCGTTGGGTATTCAAAATTAATTGAATTTCAAATATGTTAAGGATAAATTCCGTATAAGTAGGTAACAGAAAACGATATAATCGTTAAAATACCAACGATTATTTCAGTTATTTACTATATATACATAGTTGGCTATCGTAAGTCGTTATAAAGTCTTTTATGCCATAAAAACTATACAGACTTAAAAAATATTTATTTGTTTTGAAAGTACCAAGTTCTAACGAAGAAATCGCTTAGTTATATTAAATTATAATTGTATTTCGTGGACCTAAAATGCTAGCTGAGACCGGGGAACCAAAACAAAGAAATGCGGTAATTTTCTTTTAATTTAACGTTAAGTACTGTGTAACAATTTAAAATTTTTTATAAAACTCTTTCTTTTTTTAAAAAACAAAGAAGAAAATTTCAAAAGAAAATACAACGAAAAATTGTTTGAAGCAGAAGAAATGTTTTTTTTTTTATGAAATACATAATACCTGCTATCTTTATTTTAAGTTAAGTTAGTTATTTTTTTACTAGTCTTAACTTTTAAATAAATGATTTGAAAAAATTCAAAAATTAACTTTAAACTTAATTTACCTTTTTGTTTTTTCAATTTACTTAATTTAACGAGTTAGAAAAAGTACTTAAACTGTTGTGGTCTTAAGATTCTACCTGCAACAATCGTGACTTATGTATGTAATTAATGCATCTATAGTTATTGTATCTTTTTTTTTTACTTTTTATTCTGATCAAGTTGAATAATATGTAAGTAATAATAACGAATACGGGGTCAAAATTAAATTTTTTTTTTTCCATCGACATTGACGTTTATATAAGTTATTGTAATTTTATAATCAACGGGTTTTACTAGTGTAACGAAGTAAATTATAAATATTATGTTTACTTATATGACATCTGTGTATTATTATAACAGTTTATTCGTATTGCATTTTATTTCATGTCTTACAGTCTCTATGCTATTTTGATTTTTATATCGAATGAATAAAGTTGACAAAAACGATAACTGTTTTTTTTTTTTTTTTAATTTTAAGTACGAGTCAAATTTTAAAACAAAAGTTCACTACCAACTATATGTTTGGAGGACTCTTATTTTTAAACGAGACGTATAATTGCAGTAGCGAAGGTTTTATTTTACCCGATTTTCGGGGACGCGATCGGACGAATCTCGCCGGCATTCGATCAAACAAAAAAGGTCGCCGAGGGGTCGGTCGAACCCCTGTTATTATCACGCAGTCGCGTGTACTGGAATATTGTATTGTGTTTTTGTCCGAAGGGAATCCGTCGAAATTACTATACTTACGATCGCACCCCTGCGACTGGATCTCCGTGGTGGGTAATTGGTTAGTTTATTTTTGTACGTCACGGAACACAATCATCAAACAGTGTAATCGAAATATGTTATGGGTTTCGAAAAAATGAAAAAATTACTTTGGTAATTGGTTCGAACACTCGGGGAAATCTCAAAACGCGACCATATCACAAGACGGGCTCTATAACGGTGTATCGTTCAAGTCCAACAACTACGAAGATATTTGAATTTTAAACAATTTCGGAGGAAGTTTTACAACATCCGTAGGTATTTTTCTCAATAACCGATGGAAATGTCTGCCGGTAGTAGTAGTAAAATGTTTTTATCGATAGCAAATTCTCGGTTACATCGGACATCTGACATTTTATTTTGAAAGACTCCCTCTCGTCGAATGCTCCTCCTCCCCGTTCAACTGTACCGTCGTCAAAAATTACCGCTAAGATTCGATAAATTTGACGTAGTCGAAACGTCGAAATCTCACGAGGATCTATAAAAATGTAAACCGTTCTTCTCGATTGTTTACGTGATATACGTGTTGCTCGTTTGATATTTCCGTTTCACCGAATCACGATCGATTCAGCGCGCAAGTGAATTCGGACGTAACTTATTTGCCGGCGGAGTTTATTTTCGGAAAGACGCGAGTTTTTTTTAGAAAATTGAGAAAACAATTCGGCAAATGCCTTTACCGACCGTTTCGAACGTTTCAATCGCACGAACCAGTGTTTTTTAGAACGTAAAAAATTCGCAGATTCGTCTCCTCGTCGACGGCGTCGATCCGCGACCGGTTCGCCCACGACGACGGTTTCGCGCGGAACAACACGCAGACGTCTCCCTCCCCCCCTCGCCGCGTCACTCAGCGTCCCCCCTTTATTTTTGTAAAATATTCAATTTTTTTCCCCAGCGCGGCCGGCCACCGGCCACCGTCAGTCACGCGCTCCTTCCAATACACGTCGCACGCGCGTTATCGCGACAGTTTTCGGTTTTTCGCCGGCGTTTTTCCGCAAATCGATTTTTCTCTCTTTTTTATTTTTTTTTCGCGTTATTCACACACCCGGCTCCTTTTTCGGCGTTGTCACAGCAGCGCAGTCGCGACGACTCGGAACGGCGCGTGGACAGCGGCCGCCGGCGAGTGAGACCGCGCGTCCACGGAAAGGTAGGTGTGCGCCAAACGAACGAACGTTTTTGACGGGTTCTCGTCGGTTCCTCTCTCGACAAAAAACCCCCCGGACGACCCCCCGAACGTAAAAAATATCGTGCTCGCGTTTTACACAGTAACAGACCAAAAACGGTCGAGGCCGCTGCGGGGCATTGATTAAACATTTATAGTTAATCAGCTCGATTCTACTCTTTTTGTTATCTTGGAACCGAACAAGTTAACTTTTTTTAAACCCTACTTGGCAGCGACTCGTAAAAAAAAAAAAACTATTACTAAAGAGGACATTTAGAAGAGAAAAAATGAAAAATGTCCTAAAAGGAATTGTGTCCATACTGTACAGGCGCCGCGAAACCGTTCAAATTTTAAGTAAATTTTTTTATTTTTTTTGTCGGTCAGTTTGTAAATCTGTTCTATATACGTTTAAAGTGTAATGGACGAGTCAGGATCGTCATAAAAAGTTTGAGTCTTAACATTTAGAACTCGTTACGTACCTAACCGCTGCTGACTCGAAACTTTTTTCAATCCATCGTTTATAAATTTCGTCATAACATAAAAACATCCGACTCGCCAACGCGGGTGCGCGTTATACTCCAACGAGCTTCCGACGTCCTAAAATTTACTTCTTTTTTTTTTTAATAGCAGTATTGTCGATTTTCGTAAAGAACACAAAACCTCGGAAAAATAGAATAATGTGCTCGTCGGTACTATAGGAGTTTTCGAGTATACGTGCCTTAACAAAAATAAGGTAATACATCCAGAAAATCAACTAAATAAGTATTAAACGTTTAAAATATGATTACTATATTATATATATTTGACTAGAAGTTAGATTCATACCTATAGGTTGACGAAAAACCACACTCAGATTTCGATGGATGAAAAAAATATTTCGACATTTTTTGTTTAAGAGTGTGATTTATGTTTGAAGCCATAGCGCCTTGTAACGCAACGCGAAAACGATAGCATATCTTGACGATTTTTTATAACGAAAAATAATTTCTAAACGTTATTGTCGACTGTAATCATCGGTCGTTGTGTGTAAATGTATTTAAATCGTTGACGTTGATTCGTGAAATAATAAACTATTATCAACACTAATATTATCGCGTCAGGTCTTAAACGTTTTTTTTTCGTTCTACCTCGGGATCGCCACGTGCGTTTGAGAAAACCAACAGGTGGTCGAACGGATTTCGGGCAGTATACTTTACGTGTTGGTATAATGCGGCAGGATACGATTATGAGAACATTTAAATATTATCGCCGTAAGACTGTACAATATTAGGTACAACTCAAAACTTATTTTTTGTTTTTTACGGCCGTAAAGACGTATATGTTTCCGTTTCACTATTGTAAACGAACACCTCGGCGGTGTTACTGAAAACGAAACGAGAACGCGCGATACTACCGGTCTCCATTAAAACCTTGAAATATGACTTAAAAAAAAAAAAAATCATAATGTTCTCTCTGTACTATTATATATTCAATAATTTCTTAGATAGAAAAAAAATAATAAAAAATAGGAATAATTCTATCTCGGTGAAGTATAGCTTCGTGTGGATCAGCGCGTTTTCGAAGCCGTGATCAACCGATACTGAACGATCTCAGATTCAACAAGCTCTAAATTTTCTTTTTTTCTGCGAAAATTCGAAATAATTATTCGTTCCAATAACGTGGGACCATGTATTTCAAACCGTTAGCGGTGATTTTCAAACGTCATGGTAGTTTTTCTACATCGTAACACCATAAAAAGTATTCGAAAATTCAAAAAACGCTTCGAACAAAGTGGAATAATTCAAATTCCAACACGTCCCTCTGCCCGTAAACGTTATCACAGACGAGGTAGTTTCAAGTTGTTCGGGGCAAAGTTTTTGAAAATGTATTTTTATTTTCCGGTAAACCGACGTTTCGAATAAAGCACCTCGTTCACTTCACACATCGAACTTTTTCGTAGTAACATACGATAGACGTCAAATAAAACAACACTGCTGCAACACTACCGCCGCGCAAAGAATCTAAAAAAAAAAATACCGACGATCGTGCACCGGTATAATTTTACAATGAATAATTTCAAAAATTATAACGCGTACACCATTATAGCGTGCGCCATACGAGGTTAGTGCGTTGAAACAGGTTAGTAGATAAGTATTTAGGTGGATTCTCGGAGAGGTTTTAAAGTTTCACCATTCGTCTGTTGAGAAATCTTTAAGATTTTCGATCACCGTAATACATTCGACCTGCACCTATGAGACCTATTCCATGCAAAACGCTCGTGTTTGCCGACTGTCGGCTATATAATTACCGCGGATTACTTTCGAATAAACATTAAAGTATATTTACGAATATTATTATTATACTGTGTTGATTTCGAGGGGGAAAAAAAACATTTTCCAGCCTATACCTACATAACGTGTGATTCCGTAACCGTTTTATTGGTAATTATTATCGGGGTTTGATCGCGCACGCGGTGGAAGAATATTTACCAGCTTTGCCCCGGGTGCGCGCGCGATAGTCGCTATAAAAATCGATTTCTCATCGCCGTCTCGTTCGTCACTCGGAATCGCGACCGTACGTGAGTTTGCAATGTTTTTGTATTTTTGCAATTGTTAGATACGTTTTATGTCTGCCGCAGTGTAAGATATCTACGAGTTTTTTTAATTCGGGTTTCGGTCGTTTCTAGCCAGTGACCCACAAACATATATACTTGTAAACCTAAAGAAACTTGCGACCGAGTCGTCGAAATAAACGCGGGGCATTTTCACGGATGGAAAATGATTTGATTTGAATGTTCCATGAAAGTGCGCAACGATAAGTCTAAATTAGGAGCTTAAAAACTCGCTATTCTATCGTTTGGTACTCATTGCACTTTACTACTATTCTGGATCACTATAGAGTCTATAGTATAGACTATAGAATGTTCGTCGAAATCGTAATTTAGCTAAATCGAACCGACGACGTCTAGAAAATATAATCTAGAACAATCACGCGATTCAAACCCGTGATTACAAGATTAATATACATACAACATTTGTGACTCCTTATAGCAAAAATAATTTTGTTTTATCCATATTTGTACTATTGGCTTTCGGAAAATACTTATCAGATTTTTCTGAAACCTGTTGCTGGTGATAGCAGATTTTGTTTTACATAACATTGTAAATTTTCGAGTTTGAGAATATAAAATTGTGTTAGTTACAGAAGTATTTCCAAAAACATTCACAGATACGACCAAATTTGCCGATTGTCCGACTTGAAACAAAAAAAATCCGTCGCACGATTTCCAAAAATGTTTAGTCACATATTTATGCTTGAAAATTACATTTTATCAAACGAAAACCACTAAAAAAAATGGAAATTTTCGAAAATTTCAATGCTCTAAACTTAGCTCAAAAACGATTGAAATTTTTTTTAGATACTTATCAAACCTGAATATTATTCTCCTCGTAACATCGTGTAAAAGTAATTTCAGGTCTGAGAATTGATCATTGCGGCTGAAGTTATGCCCGTACAAAATGATTGTGTCTAAATCGCCGCATTCACCGCATACTTTTACCGGGTTTTACGGAGTTGTTTTCGATTTATAAATGTTTTGTTTGGTCGTTGACTTTTTTTATAAGCCATCACAGAACGCGACAGGAGGATACCGAGGATTCGGGATTCCGGAAAACGGAATTTCACGTCGGAGCACAGCTATGCCTGACACGGACATACAGAAGCAAACACATCTTTAGTAAAATCGATATGGTTTCCTGTCGCTGCGCTCAAAATCTAAAACGTCGTTTTTACCGAAGCGTTTTTGCCGCTCACCAAATTGAAATAAAAAATCTTTATTATTATTTTTTTTTTTCACGCGTTTTTCTGGTCCGAAAATACGCGTGGCCGTTTCGCCTATTTTGGCGAGTAGGTACGGTAAAAAGGTGTCGTGTGGGCAAACACACAAACACACTCGGGCGATGATTATTTTTCGTATTTTTTCTCGTGTAGGCGGTACGAATTAATAACGCTGTTGTTGTAACAATGTTGTTATTATTGCGCACGAGGCTGTGCAAAAAAATTAAAAAAAAAAAAAACGACTTTCCAAATAGAAATCTGCATGCCGCGTGCGTATAATGCGACGATATAACTTAATTATTATTACGATGTATGTATACGTGTTTATGTATACGCTTTTGAAAACATTAGCGAATCCGTACGTTTATTATATATTATTTACCACGCACGCAGACGGTTATAATATACGCAAAAATCGAGTGTGGGCTGTTTTGCGAAATCGTCCGAGAATCGCGTGCGTCAAAAACCGTCGAAAAGTACATTACGGCGTGGACGCATAAATTATTGCGCATTTAATTCATATCGTAACGTTATTATTAAAATAACGCGATTTCACTACTAGAGTAAATAAGACCTCTTTTTTTTCTTTTTTGTGGGGGATGTTTCGAACATTTTCAACGATATCGAGTGAAACATGTATATGTATATTTTTTAATAAGTTTTATTGTAACGCTTAAAAGACAATATTTTCAATCGTTTGAAAGAATACTGTCAGTTTCATTCTTTTTTTTTCGTAACACATTGAACGCATATTTAATGGCGAAACCGCGTCGGTGGTGAAACTATACGGTTTCTACCGCTCTCACACCGTTTTTAACTGTTTTCGACTGTTTTCTGATTATTTCTGTCCGTTTTTCGGAGGGAAAAATTGAAGTAAAAAAGATTCCGCCATTCATAGGGGATGCCCCCTCTGGTTACACCACTGCGATCGTCCCCTAGCGAAAGCCGCCGTGCGAGTGATGTTCGAGGAATCCTTTTCGATTTTGTTCTTTTTAAATTAGCGAAAAATCAGCGCGATCGGTTAGAACGGTCCGAATACTGCTCCAGCGGGATTTTCAGTCTATGTTTGTGCGTTTTTAGACCGTGACTCGTAAAGTGTCGAAAATCAATAGACTTTTAAGCCAAAAAAAAGAAGAAAAATAAGTATCAAACAAAGTATATATTAACTATATTTTTCGAGGTATCACACAGCAATATTCCTTACTGTACTCGAAAAGTCGACGATACTGAATACGGCCGTTTTGAACGAACTTAGGTAATCGTTTCAAGCAAACTCGAGACCGTCTAAGGTATTTGAGGTATTTATAAAATATATGGGTTCACGGAACCACATAAAAACATACGTTACTGTAGTTCGATGTGTAAGTATAAGTTTGCAGTACCGTGTGTATCTTTTCCTTAAATTAAAATACGTTAAATTGCCCAGATAAATTATCTAGTAAAAATCGAATAAAACGAGTGTCGCTAGCGCCGATGACTAATCGCTGGGGAGTGTACGCGTCGTGTTCGGTCGTGCGCGCGCGTCAGTAGATTCGTGACATTACAAACTAAACGCAGATACTTAATAATCTACACCTACATATTATAATTATTATGTTGACGATAAACAAAAATATACAAACAGGTGCAGCAGCACACGAACTTACACGATGCGCGTGTTTAAATTTTTAAGATAACAAAATTAAAAATGTTGCTTTTTTTTACATAGGATAAAAAAAAAAAATCACGATCGATTTCATTGATATAATGTTACTGTTTGTGCGGCAACTGTAAGTCGCGATAGTTCGACGTTTTATAATATCCATTTTCAAGCAGCAATGGTTCCACAACGATTACGATTTTCAGCGAGATCAGAGTGGTACTCAACAATATAGATAGGGACGTCAAATTGTTTTGTTTAGCTCAAAAACGTTTTCACGACGTTTAAACTTCATTCATTCCATAATGTGTAACGTTTGAACTTAATTTGATATACTTTTGAACGAATGACTGCCCCCCCACTCAGAAAAAAAAAATTGATAATGACGAACTAATAAAACAATGTAATAAAATTTGATTTCAAAACGTAAAACCGATCGTTTTGGACACTGCAGAAAGTTGCTGTTTAGGGTTATCTCATTTTTGTCGCAGTTTTATTATTAGAGGAATATGTAACAAACATTGTTTTTTTCACTGTTAAATTTATGAAAGTCGTACTCGGGAAAAGTAATATATATAATAATAAATATTTTCAAAAATATTCTTGTAAAATCATAATATTTACGTTATAACGAGTAGAAGAACCGTTTTGAGAATAAAAATTGGATAAGTATAACCCTATTGGAACTGATGAGACCATATATTATTGTGACATAAAGTCCAGTGTGACACACTGGAAGTAAAGAAGTTAACCCGACAATTGATATTCTGAGTAAATATTATTATTCCATCGATCAACGTACTTATAATGTAT
This sequence comes from Hormaphis cornu, assembly GCA_017140985.1. NCBI lineage: Eukaryota > Metazoa > Arthropoda > Insecta > Hemiptera > Hormaphididae > Hormaphis > Hormaphis cornu. The sequence goes on along the minus strand of CM029358.1, from coordinate 18,840,936 downwards.
ACGAGTAAATGTGAGAGTTCGTCGACACCACTTAACAAATACTAAACTCTGCGTTTACACGAGTAACGCCCAGTTTTCATTTTACTGCAAAAAAGTTCCGACCCGTCGTCATGAAAATACGGAGAAAACGAAGAAACCGATAAAATATTATAACGAGTGACGGATATACTAATATTTTTAAACGAAAAAAACCCAAAGACTCTCCAAAGTTTTAACATTTTTATTAAAAAGCAAGTCTTTGTTATGCTCTGATGATAACAACTGCACGGTTGTCGAAATGCGCATTTGCTTTTAAATAAAAAAGTTGAGGAATCTTCGTGGGGTTTTTAATTTTAAAATTTACAAGTCCTCAAAAATTATACATCAAAAAATGAAACACTCGCGAGGATGGATTTTTAGAATCATAAGATCCAGTGAATTGTGATAACGTCTGATGTATTCTCGTCGAATCGTATTTGTTAATTTTTTTAAACTCACTTAACACTTTAGAGGTTTCTCACTCGGCGTCTCTCGATTTGTCTTGTAATAATGTACAGCTCGATAGTCGGTATAGTCTCCTGAATTCGCGTCTTCAAAGAGACATAAGTATACGACAAATAACCACAACGCAGTTTCGTATACATCAAGACGTCGAGGTTTCTATGTCAAGTGCAGAAAAAAAATAAATACGCGCTACTAACATATTTTTGCAAAACATTTTTAGGACGAAACGTTTACAACGCGGCTAAAGAATGTTTTCAAACTGAATATTTCTGCAGCGATTATAATAATTATTATATACAGTTGTGTATAATATGTAAAATATGCAAACAATTCCCGTTTCGGATAAAATAAAATGGATAGAAACATCAAAAATTGTTCTATACATAAGTTGTAATGCCACTTTGAGTACGCGATGTTTTACGGGTTTTAAAAATGATTAATCGCTTTTTCTGGGAATTTCTTAGGAAACGGTAAGCTATGTGTTATTTTTAAGTTACCAACTGCAGTAGGTATACAACGATTTTTTTTTGAAATTAATTGAAAACTCAAGAAAACAAATCGTTACCTGATTGCAAATTCGTATTGCCCATCGGATGGATTTTTTTAGTAAATTCTTTCTGCATATATTTTTCCGTATACGCTAAACCGCGACTGTCCGAATAATATTTTAAGTATTTTCTCAAACATGTATACTGCACACACGATTTTACGGCTCGTCAAATGTCGCGGGGCCCACGAATGTTTACATCGTTTTTGACTACTGATAAATGTAAAAATAAAAAGGTCATCCATTGTTTAATGAATTGTATTTATTTTTACTACAAACGAATTAAGCGTCTCGAATGTTGTAAACGACTTTTAATATTTTCGTCTATACGCCTCACACCTGACGTAAAAACAATATAAATACGAATTTGAGTAAAATGATTACTATTAGTTTCGGGTCGAAATTCGAGGAATAAAACACGTAAGGCGAATCGGTTTAATATCGACATTTAATTCAATACTTTATTGTTTTTTTTAAAAAAAAAAACTCGTAATTTTGCTTTGTAAAAATTTAACTTTTGAACTTTTTTTTACAAAAATCGAGTAAAAATATTTTTGATTTTAACGTAGAACGTAATATTTATAAATATACTGTATAATGACCAAGTCAAAAAGAATAGCGCAAACGAATTTGCGTTGAAGTACGTCACAGATTTGGGTGTGGAGTCACTAGTTCGGAATGTATTATTATATATGTTAAGTAAGAACCGAGCAAACTCTGCAGTGAGTCAAACATTAAACAAGTTGTAAATTTTAAAGACATATATTTTGCTCAAATTTTTTTAAAAACTCTCGTGACGGGTTTAAACTGTAGTGGTTATTTAAATAATTTTTGAAAAATTCGTCTAGTTTGAACGATTTTTGAAAGAGTTATTGCCAAACAAAAAAATACTAAGCTAGAAAAAATTTAGTATATTTTCGAATAAAAAAAAAACAAAAATTTATCGATTATAAAAATTTTCAAACAGCCTAGTATAGAATAATATGTTTTGAAGCTAATTTTGTAAAAATTTCGAGTTATAAAATATACTACGAAAATCCATGTTTTTTTACTAATCACAATTTTAAGTTACGATATTTAGCTCGTTAAAACGTTATTTTGACAAATTCGATAAATGAACGATGCAAATTTACGTCAATATATACCAAAATCGGAAAAACAATTTTTGAAATTCTTCGACCACATAATAGAAAGTACTAAGTATTTTATGCTGTATATATTGTTACAAATTTTCGAAATCTAAATAGACAATTCAACATATTATAGAAAACATACAAATAAAAACTTTTTAACTCAATAGATCGTCGGAAATGTTCGAATTTCGATTGTAATGAAACAGCTCTGGTTTCACCCATCATAATATTATGGTGTCCGAAATCGTCAAGTGATTTTCAGAAAATTGTACTTTATCGCACGTTTTTCGATTGAAATTCAAAACTAAAAAAATATTAAAAATTTAAAAGAAAAACCGCGGTAATTGGCGCAGTAGTGACTAAGTTTTGGGTGGGTCATTGGTTTCAAAGTTGCGGTTTATCCGTATTATTTAACGTCAGAAAGCAACTATAAATCGTAGCATTAAAAAAAAAAAAATGAAAGATAATAAAAGACATCGTGAATTACTTCTACATTATACATAAGTCAAAAAAAAAAATTGTGTATTATACCTAGCAAAAACTTTTGAAAATTGTTTATAACGTATTTACGTTTATTTAGTACTTAAAAGTTTGAAAACGACAAGGAACGATCTCTTATAACGTTAGTTCAATAAGTATAGCCGTTCTGACGCAGGATTTGACGATTTCGCCATTTTCGGCACGTAATGCTTCAAAAAAAACACACAATTTAAATCCCGAACTTTTATGTTGTATTCAACGTGACGTTTGGAGCACTCCTACAAATACCCAAAAAAAACGTCATTACAAACCTGAAAATTTCAAATTATTTCAGCTTGAAAGTCTCGATTTTTTTTTTGGGTGGGATTTTGGGTTAAAACTCGTAAAAGTAAACGAAATTTTAAAAAAAAGCCTCCACCGAAATGTCCATAAACCGTTAAAAACGGGAGCACACCGAACACAGTACCTGAGAGCGAAAAAAACATCTAAAAATTTCAACGGAACGTAAGCCGACACGTGTTTAAAGAAGGAACATCTTCGTTCTCGTGATGACGAACAGTCGATTCAAGAGATCTCGACAGGACGGAACGACAATACTGCACGCCGCAACATGCAATATCGGCTCGAGGAGGTTTCTATGATCTGTAGACTACGAAATATAACTTGTACAAAGAATTAATCTCACCACGACCAGATACAATCGGCTCGTGTAGATATTGTTATGGTAAATAATAATAATAAGTCAGCTACTAAAATAATAAAACATTTTTAAATAATAATAACGTGTACGCACGAATATTACAAAATATTACACGACCGCGTTTCACAGAGCTCTGTTTAATCCGTTGTAAGCGGTTTTTGTGTGTGTGTGTGTGTTTGACAACATCTCGAACCAGACAGAATAATATTATAATAAATATTGTGCACAAACAGCGAGCAGCCGCTACGTTATATCATATTCTTTCGCGATATGCATTACAATACGAGTGAGAGACGACGAAACGTTGTGGAGAACGTGCACGTGAAACGCAACCGAAACGTCGCGCGGTTTTCGAAATATTTCGCGAGACGTATGTCGTCGGTTTTACGAAAAACGTAGAAACGGATTTGTGCACCAACCGTATTTTTCGAAAAACTTTGACGTTTTTTTTTTTTTAGAAAAGAGTAAATTTTTTTTTTTTTTTTAATAATCCTCGACAAACTATATTAAGATTATTGTTAGCTTCGTTGTAAAGGAAAGCCGAACAGCAGTGACTCGAGCAGTGATGTGCAGAGACAAATTTCGAGTTGCTTACGGATAGTATAAGATAAAACGAGACGGACACGTTTTAAAATTATTTTTATTTGAAATTCAAAATGGCATTTTACATATTTTTGTATTTGAAGCGTACAAACAGCCGATCAGATTTTATACGTTTCGTTTTCCAAATACGTTTTATGGGAATATCTTGTAATTCGAGTGATTAAAAAAAAATATAGCATTTTTGACAAATTTACAGGCTGTTGCGTATTCTTCAAAATGTTTTACAACTATATGTTGATCTGTAAACAAAAAATAAAAAATCACTTTAAATTACTAAAATTTCACGCCTTTAATCAATTAAAATTGTTATTTTTTTTTATCTACTCTGTCTTATTCACACGTTAAACATCATCATACATAACGCTACGATTTATGAATTTCAAATTGAATACGATAAAACTTAACAAACGCATTTTTTATAAAATACGTTACTTAAACGATTTTTTAACAATAATTTCTAATACATTTTTATTTTTCTGTAGTATTTGAATCAATTATTTTGTAACCGATTTTCCTCGTCTCCGAAGCACCAAGTTAAAATTTCATTGATTCGACAAAGTAGAAAACTAGAAAATGCGTCGTATATTGGGATCGGCCAATTTCGTCGTATTTCTCTACTTATCGCGATCCCCTACTCGCACATTAACAATCGTTTTCAACTCTTTGGTCTTCCTCTACCTGTTTTTCCTTCAACGTTCATTTTCACGGCTGCTCTTACTGCTTCGGTTTCTTTTCTCCTCATCACATGTCCACACCATCTCAACCTATTTTCCCTCATCTCATCCACAGCTATTGATGCAACACCAATACTGTCTCGTACATATTCGTTTCTTTTTCTATCTTCTCGTTTTACTCCATACTCGTCCATCTGAGAATTCTCATTTCCTCTACACTCTGTTATATTTTCCTGTTAACACTCCAAACCATTCATTATGGTTGGTCTCACCGCATTCCTGTAAAACTTACCTTTTAGCCTCATTGGAGTTCTTTCATCACATAAAACACCTGACGCTTCTCTCCACTTCATCCAACCGCACTCAATCTTGCATGTTTCACATTTCTCATAAAGCCTTCGTACAATTACTCAAAGTTCTCTACCTCTTCCATTACGTCACCACTTACTGTCATTACTCTATTGTCGAGCGCCAGCAGGTCTTTCCCTCAAAAATTATACTCCACACACACACACTGTTTCACTTCTACTAATCCTCAATCCCTTCCCATCAAGTGCTAATCTCCTCCACTCGTCCGGGGCGCTATTAATTTACAACGAAGCTAATTATAATAAATAACCGTTTAACTGTTATTTGTATGATAGTATGTAAACAATAGCACGTGTTGCGCCGACATCTGTCCTTGACACGACAATTTCAGCCATGTATAATACAATATAAAATACATTTTTTACTAGCTGTAGGTGTTATGTTACAAAACCGCTGCTCGCCACGCTGTAGGTAAGATAATTATTATACACCCGGTAGTGCCCATCCCAGGAGGCTAGGTGACGTTCGTCAAATGCAACTCACACGAGCTCGGAAGCCTTTTCGACCTTGCGAGTAAGTACGCCAAACGGACACAATAATTACAAAACATTGTACATAAATAAAAAAGATGTCATCGAACATGGAACTTTGACGTTTTCGTCGATCTACTTCTGCTCGAAAAGATGCGAATATATATTTTTTTAAAAAACGTGCAAGCGACCAACGAATATGAACGATTTTGACCGAGCTCGGTGGTTCAAACACGACTTATCATTTCAATCGTTCTTGGATCGTAATATTATAGTACCCGACAAACTGTATACATGTTTAGGTACATTCGGCTAGAACTGAAATTTGTGACAATTTAATTAAATAAAATATAAATTCCAAAAACTTGTGGAAATTTTAAGGGAACTCGATTTTAAAATTCAATATATTAAAATATAGTAGATCCCATGAAATCACAAGAAATTTTAATTTAAATCAAAACTCGCGTCAATTCCCAGTTTTGCCGAATGAAATAACTTTATGATCGTTCAACTACGTATTGTATTTTAATGTCCAGATTAGGATTCGTAGTATAAAATATCATGAACCGGCTGCTAAATATCTCGGAAAAAACTATATCGGAAACGTTTGTTCGCTGTAACTTGGGCTTGGCATCAACTGTGCTTTTGTGTCCGACAGTGCGTAGGCTCACTCGCTCATTATAATATTGGCCGCGCGTCCTTGTTAGCGGTTTCTGCCCATGTGTTGTTGTTTCCAAGGTTGAGCATTAGCAACAAGTAATAGAAACAGTTAAAAGATATGTGTTATAAATTTAGTTATTTTCTTTCATTTGTTCTTTAATTAACTACGATTAAAACAATAGCGAGTAAAAAAAAAAATCACAATTAAGTATTAACGTAATCGATTGTGGGTTCAACAAAGTAAATTTCTCATAAGAATTCTCATCGTCACATATATTATACGGGATTTGAGCAAAAAAAGAATATTTTTTACATATTTTATAAAATATAGAGTATAACGACCGATTGATTTTTTTGTGGTTAAAAAAAACTAAATTCACTCGATTTAAGTGAAGTCCACTGATCGACTCAAAATCGTAACTTTTAATTTTTCAATTGGTTTTAATTGTGTTTGGTTAATTTAATCGACTTGAGTCATTTTAAAAACCACGACCAACTTGCCCCGCAGCCTTGGTTATTTCCGGCCGTCGAAGCTTCCTACACCTGCTTCGCCGAAACGCTGCATTTGGGTTATTATAATTTAGCTACGTTCCGAGGTCGCGCGAGTACTTATTCGGGTGCTCTACCTTGGAAACTAAAAAAAAGATAAAAATTTACCAAAGCGCCCATTGTAAAGAAGCAATTTTTCAGCACTAATATTTACTCGAGTCGTGTAGTGAAATGTCTTACTGTAGAATATTGGAAAAGAAAAATATAATTTTTCTACTTTGAACTCGGATAACAATTATAATTATTGAAGAGATCTGAGAGAAGAAAATTTCATAACTGTACGTAAAAAATAATTTTATTTTTGAATAATATAACTGAATCGAAGTAACGCGTTAGGCCTGGTTTTTATTTCTTTTTTCTCGGTTTCGGTTGGATTCCGAGTTATAAGTTTTTTTTTTTCTTTCTAATTTGAAACCTAACCGGTTCTTTCGGGATCGGTTCTTATGGTCTCCAACACAACGGAAACGACTTCTCGAAATTTGGTGACTTTTTCTCATCACAAGTTAATTGAAAAAACAAAAAGTCACGTTAAATGAAGTTTAAATTTTTGTCAAAATTAGGTAAAAAGTAAACTGAAAAAAAAAAATTATCTTAACTTAAATCAACGATAATGGTTCACTTTCAAATATAGGACTTAAAATACGTAAAAAAATAATAAAAAAATACGTCCGGTGATGGGAAATCAGAAATAAACAATAAGTACATACATACTACTATAAAAAAACATCCCATACTTCAGACGTCTGGTGTGAGAACTATGCGGACGAAATTATTCAATTCGAATAGTGTACACGCTTTTACGATTGTCGACCTCAGTCATTGTTTTTGATTTCATATATTATTATTAATGAGTACAATATAAAACGCCGTGGAGCTTTCGATATTCTGCGACGTCTATACGCGTGTATCGCTTTTATCCGAACATCCTTGAAACGAGGACGTTACGAAATTATTTTGGCCAAACAATATGCCGAATAATCTTAATATATTAAATTTTGTTACGATTGTTTCCTCGGGCCGTTCGCAGTCGAGTGACGGTACGTTTCGATCGCAACGAGAACAATGTGCGGTAATTGTTGTTGTTGAGTTTTATGCACGTCTGCACTAGGTAAACGGTACCGGGTTAAGGCGTAAATATTGACGTTGTGTTCTCACGATAAACGATTGTTTAGCGTGGTACGGTCCGAAAAAGCTGTCGTCAATCGCGGATCGTTTGTCGTAAAAGAGACCTGATCTGACGTACAGTTCTGATTTAAAGTAACCGGCCGTCGTGAATACCGGACGAGAGGATCACGAAACAGAGTATTTTTCTTCTTCTTTGTAACCCTCCTAACTATTTGGGGTCGTTCACCCTTGTTCTATCCCTCCACTTGTCGGGATCATTCACATCCCCCACACGTACACACTTACAGACCTCATATTATCATTTTCAAACGTTTCCATCCATCTTTTTTTCAGGTTTCCTCTCCTACTCCTTTTACCACCTTCATCGTTCATAACCGCTCTTATATTACTGCTCCGGTTCCCCTTTTCCTCGTTACATTAACCCCGTCCAGTACGATTTTCTCTCGTCTTATCCGCTTTTGGCGTATCACCAACTCTATACTACTTCTTCTCACACATTCGTTCCACAGTCTATCTTCTCTTGTTCGTCCATCCTCGTTTCCGCCACACTCTGCAGTCCTATTCTCCTGTCGAAATCACTTGAAATTCATACCGAACCTGTATTTTACCCGTTTCAATACTGCGTGGAGGCGTCGGCTATACATACATGGTTCCGATCGTTAGTTTGGAAGTCGTGGCAAAGTACTAAATCGATTATGACTAAAAAAAAATAAACACCATTGTAAAAGCGGTACATTTTCTTCGCTTCGAATCTAAAAACGTGTGTTCGAAACACAAAGTAAAACGGCTTTTCACAAACCCGAATCCGCAGGCGGAGGATACACGCGCGCGGTGAGTCACTCGACACTGTCCACCGGCGAATTCGCCTTGTTTGTCCGTATATGGACGAGCGGTTCTCGCGCCGCCGCAACAGCCAGGGGACACTTCTATACATGGCCGTAACCTTAAAAACCGCTAATGGTAATGCGAGAGTGTTGTTGTACTATTGTTCGTGTATGTTCCTGTACGTGATATACACGTCGTTGTTATCACTATTATTATCGTGTTAGCACTGGCAATAGACGGACGCGGGGATTCGCCGAAAAAAAAAAAAACGCGGAAATCCGACGAATAAATTGTTATTTTTTTGCGCTGGAGAGAGCTCGATAGTAATTTCTTTAATCGATTTTACAAGAGTAGACCGGTGTGATGTGAATAAAAGTTTGGATTTTTGAGTGGCGGAAAGGCAGTATAGAGGGTTTAACCTAACCCACTCTTTTCCGTTAAAATTCTGCAATTTTCACTAGGTAAAAAATATCGTCGCCCATACAACAAATAACGTGATACGTCAATAAACGTTTGTTCAAGACAGTAACTAACGAGTATTCCAAAACACTAGAAAACCAAACGAAATAATATTGAAACTCGAAAATAAATAAAATACTTGTGTACGATGATTTATAAAAGACGCGGTTGGAATGTAATTATATGTTGTTTACGGAGACGTGCTTCGCATGATCGTAAAAAATCTATAAATAAAATGCATTCCTGCAGCCGACGCGATTGTGAAATGTGTTATGCAAACAAATCAATGTGTTATATGTTATACCTGCGATACGCCCTTGAAAAAAATGAAATCTACACTAGTTTTTGGTCATGACACGGACGTTTCGACTCGCCAATCCGAGTTTTTAATTTTTTTTTAGCCAATTAATATCGTCCGTAAAACGAGTGCGAGAAAAAATTCGTTTTAATCTTTTTTTTTTTTTCAAACGAAATGCGCTCTTCTCCGCAAAATATGCGATCGTCTATGTTATACGTACGTAAAATAACGATCCACATTTTTCGCACAATCCGGCACCGAACCAGTATTTTTTTTGTATGATTCCGAAAATAACAGTTACAATCTCTTTATACTTAAAAAATCTTCTCTGTATTCATCCAAAAAAAAAAAACAGCTTAATAGACTTTTTCAGGATTTTCAGCGGCGATCGACTCTTCGAATTCTTCGAATGCTTCATTAGTGGTGTCAAAATTGAATACGATATATAAAAAGTAAAAAAATACGATCAGACTTGTTTAGAGTTAAGTCATGCACTGCAACACTACACGTTTAGTAAAGAAATACTCGATACGTATAATTTTACAAAGTTCGACACCCGTTATTGTCAGGCCCGTTAAGTTGCAGAGTGAATTTAAAAAGCAAATTTTAATACTTTTTTTAAAAAAAAATTAATGTGTTTAGTATCAACCACAGCGTTGTATGTATTGGAACTCGAGGATTTTTATCGTTTCACAAACTATATAAAATAATTTAGTACGTACGGGCGATTTATTAGAAATTTTAATTTATAATTATTAGGACCTTAAATCGGTTTGAAATAAACACGTTGGATACGCGCATAAAAACGAAAATAAACCGAGAAACTCGAACGTTACAACGTGAAGTTTGTATTCATTATCGACACTCACTTACGTTTTCGCTTCAGGCCGTCGTCAGCAACGATTGTATTTTTCAATCGATCATTATTGGTCTTTAGTCGAATAATACGATTCTGTTTTTTTTCTATGTGATCGTAACTTATACAGGGTTAGGCTAGGGCGCTCTTATTTCACCTACGTAGTTAAACTCGTATATTACCTTAACCATAAAAAGACCGATGGGAGGAGAAAATTTTTCGGAATTATCGATAATTTTTTTCGAGTTATGATCCGAAAAACAAAAAAAAAAAAAAAGTCCTTGTACGAATGACTCGAAATATATATGTGAAAAGTTTTTTTAAAACATATTTTCGACAAACACTAAAAGCGTACACAAAAAACGTTTCTCTGCACGTGTACTGTTCGTGTTTAACACCTATATTTCGATATCTCGGCGCAATATCGTGGGCTGCGACCGCTGCCGTGGCGCCGAAACGGGACAGGGCCGGGATGAAAGTCGTGACGATTTTACTTTTTACTCGCAGTTTTCATTTTTTTCAACCACCGACACAGCCTCGGCGATTCCGGTTTCGCTTTCGACGTTTCCACGTTTGTTCAACGAGTCGTTCGGTTCGATATACAACGCGCGTAAAATACGAAAAAAGTGTTTCGATGGATTTCAATGAAAAAACGAAAATTCTGTCGACGATATCACGTTTAACTATTAGGTATATAACTAATCCGTTAACACGCATCGGAATGAATGAAAAATTTAAACGAAAAATCACTTTGCTCGTCCGTGTTCGACAATAATATACATGAATATTGTTTGTATCCGAACAACGTTGTACGTAATACATCGCCTACGTACATAGTTAGAAATCGTCAAGGCCCTCAAGCTAAATAGCCCTATCTCTTCGGCGGTTTCTCGTCGAAAAACGATTTTTTCTCGTTGTTTACTATAACACGATTGTTGTTTCGATAATATTATCGTCGGACACGCTGTGTTGCGCACTCGTAAAAATATACGAAACCATCACGCATTGACCGCTGAACTTTGACGTCAAAGAGCGAATGTCGAGAGGCGTTGAACTTGCAGACAATTGTACCGGTTTTGAAAAAAAAACATTTTTTTAAAACATATTTTTATCAATTATTCTCCGCCGAATGTATGACTTAACGATTCGCCGAACACGTTGACGATAGTTCGTTATCAAAGTGGACCGCGGCGAATCGACGATCAAACGTATTTTACAAGTCGTAAATTTTGTCGATTCCAATTTTCCATCGAGAACGAACAACCCTTTTGCACCACGTTGCAGATATAAACGGACGTATCGACAAGGCTGGGCAAGTTAGCTACTTTTTTTTTCAAACTCGTTAATTGAAAAAATAAAACGTCGAGTTAAAAGTATAATAATATTTTTAAATTTATCAACGAAAATAAATTAACATAACTCAAAACGAATATAACAGTTTTTAATTCATATGGTTTTCCACCACCGCTTCAAATTTTTTTTCCCTGTGTTTTTTCCATTTTCGTCTTATAAATAATTTTTTTTTTTTAGCATTTAGAAAAAAAAAATTATGTTATTATAGATAAACTGAAAGTTGACGCGTTAAATTAAAAAAAAAGCAAACGAAACAATAAGTCGCCTAACGCGTTGATTACAACTGAACATTTTAACTTTTAACGACCAGCCTTGGTTATCGACCGTCTAAAAATCCACTCGGTTGTGTTGTTCCCGAACCACGCTAACTTTCGTTCCAGATCAATATGGATCAATAAGTATCTCGAAATAAATAATAAACAGATAATTAAAAACACCGCGGGACGTGTTGTGGCGCTGCGTATAGGTGAAAACGACATTTCCGAACGATGAGACTTGTTTCGGGCGTGTGCTATTATCTTAACCTCTCGGACAAAAAGATTTGTTAAAAAAAACGAATTTTAAAATCGTCGGTCGACCGGTTTTCACTTTTATGATGGACCTGCACAGAGAATTTATCGTATACGTTATATATTTTTTTATTACTTAATAGTCACTTCGTTCCGATGTGGGTCGACGTAAAAAAATTAATGGCACAATAAAAATATCTATATCATTACACCTATAAGTTCACCGTCGTATATATAATAACACACGACCAGCAGCCGTTATCGTTATCGGGCGGTCGAAATTATTACCCGCACACTCAAATATACAGCTCGGCAGTTCATATTATAAAAAAATTTGCTCGCTATTCCGACTCGGTTGAACTGTACGGTGTACGATTATTATTTTGTAACAATATTGCCATATTTACAATCGAACTTATCGATATAAAAAAAAAATATCGTGAATATGGATTTTTGAACTTTTTTATTAGCATATTTGTACGTCATGTTGCCAACATATATTGTATTAAAGTCTCAAAATTTTTTTTTGTAAAATTCAACTTTAATACGACAAAAATGGATGATTTCGAAAATTTTAAAATTCTACACGTAGTTGGAAAATTGCCGAAATCACTTGAAACTCCTATCGAACCCGTATCAAACTCGTTCCGGTATTATGTAAAAGTTTGAGCTAGTTCCGAACGTTATTTTGGAATTTACGGTCAAAAAACTAAATCGATTTTGTCAAAAAACGCGTTTTCCACGTACGAGCAGAATTAAATATATTGAAATGTATAAACGTAATCACAAAACGTGATTTTATACTGATTTTCCGGCTGCAGCAAACGACGATATTATAATTAATGACACGTAATAATGAAAGTATTATATTACAGGTCGATGCGTATGATAACCATAGGTTATAATTTTGTGTATTATATTTTAGTTTGTGGACGCAAAACAACACAATAAAATTTTATATCCTTCGCTATTCGAGTCTTTTAAAAGTGACTCCGGTAGAAATTTCTATCGTTGATTATTATATATATGTATAATTATAGACAAGACTATCGCGGTTACTCATCGCACACTTATAATGCCGCCCAAGGGATTAAAATATGAGTCATATTTTAACTAGTTTTTTTTTTTCGTAGAATTATTTTATTTTGTTTTATGGTTATAATTATACGAGATAGTAAAAGTACGGACATAAAGAAAACCGGATTTATAGTAAAAATATAACGTCTGAAATTGACGACCGAAAGTGTTTGAAATCCTGCAGAAATATCTCGTCACGACGATTCGGTTCAAACGAAAAAAAAAACTATAAGTTTTTATGTGTATAGTGAAATATTGAATGAGATACATGTAATTCTATATGTTATATTTATTGGTCTTAAGTTTTGTATTGCGGCAGGTACTAAAAAATTAAAACTTAAATAGAAGTCAAGCTCGATGAAACTAAATATAATTTTCTAAAGCCTAAAAGTATGAAACGACGTCATCTACATATAGTAACTTTCGGATCAACCTGGTGGCGTTTTGTACAGGGTCCGACGCGATTGACGACAAAAACCGGTGAAAAAAATTAGTGCATAATATTATAATAACAGCGAATTTTACACGCGTTTTTCGATTTTTCTCACAGAATTTAGTCACTTTTATCACACTTTAATCGAGCCAAAAAATAGCTATGTCATTTTTCTCGTACTTTTTTTATTATTACTTTTTATTGAGTCTCTGCGCTAGCGCGACCACGGCCGTGCGTTTTGCGTATACTTATAGGTAGGTCATAAACGTTCAGTAGCGAAAATAATCCGATGGAAGTCTTCGCCCCTTCGATATTTATTGTTTTTTCGCAATAAGCGTATCGAGGGAGCGCATTTAAGACTTAATATTTCTTTGTACTTACTTATAATCTATTGTTTAACTTTATACAAACAAATTTTGCAATATGTATACCTATTTACGTCCGTGAACTTCAAAAACGTAATTTTCAGGCGTTTCTGTTGGACGTACGTTAGATTAGTTATCAATTAAATGAAAAAAAAAACTACGAAAAACATTATTCGATTTGCGAAAAGGTCCTGAGGCGTAGAATACGACCCACACAGTATCCAACCTACTCGAGTGATTCGAATAGTCGAAATAAATTACGTCCGATTTAAAATCCGCTTTGTTTTTCAGCGACGATATAAACATAATATATAATATTGAGTCGAAGCTGCAGCTCGAGCCATTTATAACAGCGATATTATGAGGCATGTTTTGTCGCAACTCGATAGATATCTAACTTTTAGCTGTGTTCCTATATTTTTGTAAAATTTTGCTAAAAGACCGCGTATACAAGTTGATGAATACTAATTACCAAGACATTACTTACCAAGTTTTTGGGGGAAAAAAATATCCGATTCTCCTGAACTTCGAAAGTTTAATAATATATTTCGCCGAATTCAATACATTTTTAATATTTATGTAATTTATAATTGAAACGAGTTGGCCAAACGGTTTATCCCACTGACATTGGGCCACATAGAAGTTAAAATACTTAACTCGTCTATCGCCGGATACAATTTTTGAATAACATAGTTGTCATGTTATAATGACACACTCATTGTGAAGTGTTACTACAAAACGTAAAGAGCAAATTTTAAAAAGAGAATACGCTAATCCAGACCAATACTGCGCAGACGTTTATAATAAAAATTAAGTTTCGCCGTAGAAAAACGGGTTTTCATAAGAGTAACCGTCGACTATTATGCGGTAAACGTTGTTTAGTAAATACGCTTTTTAAGAATCGGAACTACGGAGAAGTTCAATTGATTTCCGATAAGATTTTTCTAATAATAATAATAAGCCCGATGATAGATCGAGCTGTTTTTGATTGATTTGTGCACGTCGTCAACCGCGGAAAAACGATTGATAATAATGCGAACGACTCGCGGGTAGGTTGGACACATATTATACTACGCGTATTATTATAATTGTTGATCGTTTTTCGATTTCCGATGAATCTCGTAAACATAAATGTCACGAGACGCCGAATTGTTTTACGCCTAAAACACTATATTACAAAACGCGCGTCGGAGACTACGATTTTATCGCCGTCCGAATCTCGCGACTCTAATGCAGTTTTCGTATTAAAAAAAAAAAAATGGTTACAATAACAATATTACATTATGCGTTATCTGCGACCGACTTCCGGTTGTCGACGAACGTTTGCATACTATTATCATCATTTATGTGATTACCTGTACGCCTTCGCAAGATCCGATCCACTCGGTAAATCTGTTCGGAAAACCAGTTTCATTTGGATTCCTATTAAACTTATATACCTGCGTTTCGCGTTACGGGTCACGCGTGTCAACGCACACGAGATTCACACGGCGAAGAGAGTTTGTTGTTTTTTTTCGGTTCTCTGTCATCACTTCTTCGGGCGATCAGTTCGACTCATCGTTTCTGGCGTTTATAGTTTGATTTGATTAGTCTCTCGTCCAGTCGGGCGAATATAAACTATTTTCACAACAACGGGCCGATTTCGATTAATGAGTGGCGTTGGGAGATTTTAGAGGGGTTTTTTAGAATTCATCATCGTGCAGTAAAAAAAAATAATTCAGATCATTTTTTGTCGATGTTTTACCGTGGGACAGACGGCATCCCCTCTAACGCCACTCCGATAGCGGGTTTTCGCATTTCATCGGGGTAAATTTACCTGTTCGTACAAATAAAATCCCACCTAATGATTATTTTAATCTTAAAAATGTTGGTACTTATCGCCGTTGTTGTGTTCGTAAAACTTATAATATCCTGTTTTTGGAAACTCAAATACAACTTGAAAAATATAAATTTTCCTAGATTTCTTTGAAAATGTCGAAAATTTTTAAGCGATTTCGGTTTATCGACACATTGTTTTTATTTTTAGATTGATTTTATAGAGTAAAAAAAAACTATTTACACAAGCTTCACTACGTGTCTTTCAATTTGGTGTTGAACGCAAACGTAATATAATCGACAGATTTAAATCACACTATTTAAAAATGATCAATATGCGCATACTCGGTATTTGTTTTGAAATGAACATAATACTTTTGTTTATCAACGAATATATTTCTTCTTGAAGCATAGGACGTTGAACATTTCAATGTACTACCTATATAGAATAATTATAAAATAATTTTAACGTCTTTGCGTTTTATTTAACAACATTAAATGTAATTTTGATTCATTGAATAATATCAAAAAATTTTCGAGTATTTATACGTGTTCTGTTTTTTTTACAGACGGTGTTTTTAATTTGAAGAAATACGAAGGAATGTTCATTATTTAATGGTAAGTTTTAACCGATAATTATCTATAAAAAAAAAAATAAAATCTTGCAGTAGTATTATTATACCTAACTAGACGTACGTTTGACTAAGATAACTTAAAAGTTGGTCCAGAAAAATTTCGCTTCAATTACAGTAGTAGTTTGGTACTAAAGCCACTTTTATTAGCTGTAAATAGTTTATATAAATAACTAAAAAAAAAATCACATTACAGGTATATACGAGTTCTTAAGTTACACAGAATTATTACATTATCGTATCCATAGGTGTTATCTTTCATAAAAGTAATTCGTTTTAACCGAATCAAAATATTCACAAGAACCCATATTACCTACGTTTAATAGTGCGTATGTGTGGAAAATCGAAATAAACCAATAAAACAGTATTGGGTACGTACTTTTGAAAATTTCTCTCGTCCGTTTTATGTAAAGACATGTGCGAATTTGTCAAACACGCGCAGCCATCCCAGCACAAATACAAAACGAAAAAACATTATTCTGCGTTTTCCACACCTTTTTCGCTCCCACGAAACTGCACTGAAACACACACCTAAACACACACACCTATTATAAATCCGAATTCTATTTATAGGGCTTGCAGTATGTTTTTTTTCAAAATTCATCGTACCTACGCGGATGATATATACGTACAGCTGAGATTTATTAGGACCCATACGACAACAGCGATAATACAAATAATTTATAACCGGTACGGCGAGATCCGGACAAACTCGAGGTATATATATAGGGTACCCAGCTGGCACGAGGTAGAATGTTATGTACCTATATAATAATATTTATAAACGTCTGGGACCGACACAATGAAACGTCTCTCGCCCCTCATGCGCGTAATAATTTCTATAGTACAAAGACTGGGTCAGCCGTCTTGAGTATGCGAGGAATCCGTACAGCGATCGACTATAATTTTATATTATTTTTTTTTTAGGTCATACAAAGAACGTAATATTACATCGTATTAGATTTATAACACTTGTACACGTATATCAATGTGTATCGTTGTACTATCGTGTTCTTCTGCTGTAACGTAATGTCCTACTGCGTTTTCGACGTTGAAACGGCCGTTTCTGTATCGTGCGGAGACGACGCGATTACAAAATAAAAATACCGGGATCACCCTGGGTCGCGAGAGGGTAGTTTCACGCTGTTTGTTTTCGATTTTGAAACGTTCGGCTAATATCAGAAGACGTCGTGTATTATGTCGTAGTATTTTTTTTTTTTTTTAAATAACGATCGAACCCGTTTTTTACACGTACAAACATTGTGCCGTAACAGTGATAGAGCCGTCATAGAGTCTTTTATTCGAACGGTTTTTAAAAAGTCGTCGTCATGATCGTTCGGAATCGTGATTTTATATAAAAAATTATCACGTTAAAATAGCCCGTCGAAAAGTATCGAGTACTTTAATATTGAATGTTCCGTATTTTTGAGAATTGCCCTGAACGTGGTCCGAAAGTTGTACCCGCGTACAAGACAAAGGTTTCGTAGTGATAAATAGAAACAATACGATATAACAAAATGTTTAAAAAGAACACACACCTTCGCTTCGCTCATTGAATCTAAGAAACGAATCGAACCGGCTCATTCGATGGTCCAGGCTTTTCGTTCGCGTCCAAAAACTACTCGTATTATACAATTGGTTATTACATTTGATGATTTTATTTTTATACCAGTTTTACACGTGAGAAAATATCGCGTTCACAGTGGATAAACGCTCATAGAATACGCACGTTATAACATATTTTTGAGTCAATTTTCCAAGTCGGTAATAAAACTCTGTCACGAGCGACACGATATTACGTGTTTCAAACGCAATGCGTTTACAACACTACACGTACGTTATTATACTGACACACTTTTGGGTCTTGAATATTATTTAGATGAAAAGAAAATGTATCCGAGTATTCGAGTACAATCGTTGTTTACACGTGTTTTAGTATTCAAGCGATAAAAGTCGATGTACATACATCGTGACCACCAAAACTATACCACACCGGGAGATATCTAATTTTATGAAAATAATTACGTTGTATCATGTCGGCGATGTGCGGCAAAATCGGATATCAAGTTTTTAGTTTTTGTACAAACCTAACAATAAATAGTACGTTTTATTAATTTTATGATATCGCTGACCGGAGAAATGACCAGGAGATATTCGAGAAAAACGCTGTGTCATTCCGACTATCACAATGTCAAAAAATTGTACGGTCTATGTACACAAAACATTAAAAAACGTCTAATTACATGTATGGAAAAAAAAACGATTTTACTGTTTGGAATGCGGTAGCGACATCGTTCTGGTGCACAAAAAAATGTACGAATATTTGACGAGTATGTAAAATCGTTGGAACGAATAATGAACGATAATAGTTATTCTATTGGTTACCAACACGAATATTATAATGAATTTGTTTCTAAATTATTTATTTTAAGATTCTGAGCGCAACGACGAATGCATTTTTTTTTTATACAGTGATTATTTTTCTGTTTTTTTCGGATAAAACGAACGCTCCGATTTTTTTTTTGTAACTTTTCAGCAATAGGTTAATGCGAGCTCTGGTGATACTTTGGTTCCAATTTTTTTTTATGAAATTTAGCTTAACTTTTGAGTTATATCGCAAAACCCTCCAAAAAAATGTAAGTTTTACGGCGGTAAGTTTGAAATTTTCAGGTTTGATCCGCTTCCGCATTTGTGTAGAGAACAAAAAATGAAAAAATGTTGAAAAGAAACCAATGGATAAACAATTATTTTGATCAAAATCGAATGAATCGCGTTCACAAAAGCGTTTCGTTGCGGTAATCATAATATTATTTTGCTTTTTACAATACAATATTGTTTATTAGATTTGAAAATAATATCACTAAGACAATGAAATGAGATGAAACATTTTTTTCTCTATATTATTAATAGGTGCAAGTATTTAAAACTGGCTTTGACCGTTAACCGCGGACGGAGAGTTTGGACGTTTGGTAGTCTTCAACAAATGTAATAAAATTGTTTATGGTATTTTATGGGGTGGTATGTCGTGAATTTCGACGAATTTAAAAAAGCCTATTTTTACAAATACTGTGTACCAAATTGTTTTCATCAACACTGAATAAAAATAGCTGTGCTAATTAATTGTTTTCTATTAAGAAGGCTACAAAGAAATACCGATCGCAATAGGAAAAAACAATTTTTCTCAAAATATTATAAAACAAGTTCTAACAGTTTTTAATGCGAAAACCAAAAAGAATAAAAAGTGTAGCAATCTCTTCGTAGCATGATATTTCGTGTCGGTGCCTGACTAGGAAAGTGTAGACTGACCTTTATTGATATGAATAATTTTGTATTACAAAAATTAAGATTCTGAGCGAGACCTGCAGTGAGTCTAATATACTAAACGGAATGTAATTTTGATTTACATTTTATTTTCAATATTCTATTTATTTCGAAATTGTTTTTATTAAGATATTGTATAATTTTATTAGATAGATTTATTAAGTCGTAGAAATTAAATTTAAACACTGCACTAAATTCGTATTAAAAAATGTCTGACAAAAATATTGTCAAGGGTAGTTATATTATAAACCACCAATAATGTGTAATTTTAATATGACTGCTGATAATGATCCGTTTAGACCTTTTGAATCGGCGTTTGTTTTCAACATCGTTGGTTTGGAAAGCGCATTCGGCTGTTTCATTAGGACTAAAAAAAGATTTTTATTTTAAAAATTCCGTGAAATTATTTTACGAAAACAGTATAGATTCAAACATATTTCGACCCAAACATAATACAATATCACTTCAAAATCAAAATTGTTTTTTTTTTTTTTTTTGAAAATAAAAGAATTGATTGATTTGTGGAAAATCCACTATTTGTCTTACGGTTTTTTTGTATCGAGTGGTATGAAGTTCGAAGACGAGAATTATTATTTACGCGGTAATACCACGAGATCGTAAAACTGATTTTTCTACTTTGAAAAAAAAAAAAAACAACTAATCGCATTTAACAGTACAAGTGTTGTAAGTCACAAAAATAAGTCATAAAAATTCAGTTTATACGGGTTTTTAACGGACGTTTTACACAATATTAAGCATTATAATCCAAATAATACGTTTCGTAACACCTGCAGGTTTTCCATTTGAATAATTTTATTATAAAATCGTGTAATACTTTTACTTCGTTATAATATATGCATTACTTACTTCTCGGAATGTACAACCAAAATGTTTACGACTCCTTTCCAAGCGTGATTTTATTTTTTAAACAAAAATAGTTGTTTAACTGCTGCGGCTGTGCAACCTGTAGCAACAGTAACATTCTGTGAATAATTTACCGGCAATGTGAGTCGAATAGTATTATACAATTATTTGTATCCCTAGAAAAATTTTTCAATATTTTTAGTAAACGTTACGTATTTTATACTGTTATTTTATAACGGTAGGAACGTATAGTTTTACAAATTTTCTCCGCTATGTTTTGTACAAAGCATACGTTACATTTCTCGATTTTAAATTCTGATCGTTGCGAGAAATACGTATGTACTTCTTGATTTGAGTTTTTTCTTCTGGAATGGAAATTTTGCATAAGTAGTATAATTTCACCGACCTTTAAACGCGAGACCTTTAAAGATAAATAATAATAATTGACCGTTGTTAAGTTAACAATACAAAGTCAATGTTATGCTGATTCAATAAACTGCAGTTCTTGGACTTGTTGGAATTTGTTGGTAAACAGTTATTTACGAGTTATCAGACGTATGGTTTGTTGTGCCTACACAAGTTACAACAATTATTAATAAAAGTGATGCTTCGAAAACCCGTTGGCCCGATATTGTACTTTGGCTAAGACTTGTATAAATTCGTATTTGATGCGACCAGAACCAAATTAGTAATATTTTTCGACTAATTTCCAGAGCTTTGAAATTCATAGGATTTCGCAGTTTTATGAAATCTTCAATTTTTCAAAAACTTGAGTAAAATATGAAAAAAATTCATCGAAATTTCAGTGAATCCGTAATGTTAACATGACGAAAACACGTCGAAAACAGCCGATCGTAATAAAAAATGATGATCGACCCCGCAGCTGGAGTGTTCAAAACTACACGTGTGTTAGAGGAATAAAAATTAAATCCTTTTCAATCAGTAAAAAACTTTATAAATTATATACATTTTTTTTTCTTCGTACCTAACCGAAAAATCTCGAGGGTTCCCGTCGAATCGATCGATAGTACAATATTCAGCTGTTGTCGTGCCGAAATGACAAAAAAGACATTTAGTTTTTTATCAAACGGCGTATTATTTTGTTAAAGTTTGACGGATGTAACGATTAGTAGTCCTCAGAGTCAATGCTATTCTCACGATTTCATTGTGTGTGTTATTTTTTGATTTTAATTATATATAATTACGATTACGCGACATCGTGCGCGCAGTCACTGCCGCGTGAAAATGAAAAACAATATTATTAAAAAAAAAAAAAAATGTAAAAATTAATTTTTCCGAATTACCTAATATAGTACCCGAAGTGTTTACGCGTAAAACGCATTATTTACCTTGTTATTTTTAAAACATCGAAAGGAAAATGAGTACGTAAATCGTAGTTTCCGATGATATAATAATAATACGAGAGAGCCAACAGTACACATTGTACAGTCGTGATCAGTCGACGCAATAATTATTATATCTTTTTATTCCCACGATATTACCGGGAAAATCGATGTGTACGCGCAGTGATTATACGTCGTTTTACTGATTTTATTTACTATATTACGGCTATTACGTATTTAAGTATGTAAAAGTTTATGTTTCGAAACCCGCACGTAACAGTCGTGTCCGAACAAACGATTATTGTAATAATGAAAAAAAAAATGAAACCGACAAAAAAGCGCTAAAAAACAATTAAATTTAAAAAAATAACACTATTTTTTGGTGCCATATATAAGTGTAACACGAGTGATGAAATCACCACGTTTCTTGACGCTTTTTTAGTATTGTCATTCTACAATCCATCACTAAATTTGTCCTTTCCTCATACCTTTTTTTCGCAATACATTTTATTTTTAATTATACACGGATAATATGTCGGACGGCACCGACTCCGAGAAAAAATGATGACATTTTATTTGTCTTTCAATTATTTTATATATTTTAGTGTTACTTTTGTTTTTGGTAATCGGTTTTATTTGATTTTTTTTCACTTTATAATGTTTAGTTGGATCGTGTAATATTGTAATATTTACCTATAAATAGTTGTTTGTCTGTATAATATTTTCGGTTTGTGGTATTTTTTTCGAAAACAATAATTTCGATAAATTAATCTAATAAATCTCTGAAGTACGACCTATCGAGAAAAAAAAAAAAAGAATGATCAAAATCTGTTCGTAATTGGCGGAATAATCGCGTATCAAACATACAGTCGAATAGGAAACCGGATTGGAATAGACTACGTTTTTGGCGAGTATAAAAATATTTAAACGTGAGAGTTAATTTTTTTTATAACTTTGCAGCAAACTCGCATTTCAAACAGTTAAAACTTCGTATGTGTACATCGTTTCATCGACAATTAAAAACGACCGATCGTTATTGGAAAAAGTCCGACCTAACCCATACGAAGATTATACAGTTGAGAAACCCGCGCAGTCATCAAACTCTTACTGTTTTCGTAGGTTTTCGAGCGAATAAATTCTTTTTGCAGGACTAAAATTTGCGCTTTTTTTAGGCTCGCGAAAACGGCGAACACGTGGACACGACTCGACGAATTTGTTTTGTTTTTTCAATCGTTTTCATTTCCAGCATAAAATATCGATTATCGCGTCAAAGTGTTTATTTTTTTTTTTTGTCTATCATCGCGATTTAATTACTCGATTAGCTTCGGCTGTTTCGCAACGAATTCGGTAAAAGAAGACGCGACATCGTGTGTGCGTGTGTGGTCCCGTCGACGACCGCGGCGGGGTCATACCGTTTACTTTTTTTGATATTTTTATTTAATTTTTTTTTACCGCGGACTGTGATTCGTTTTTAATAGCGTATTTTTGTTTTATTTCGAAAACAATTTAATAAGTGAATCTGCGAAATCGCGCCCAAAAATACACGCCGTCGGGGTCCTTTGTCCTCCGGTGTCGCTGACCTCACGCGCGCGATCCGTCACCGAACGTGTGTGTCCTTCGCGCTTTTATTTCTCTATGATTTATGGGCCCGGCGACTCGGGATTCGACCAGTCAGAAAGAACAACACAAACCGTAAATAACAATCGGTTTTCGTTCAGCAGATTTTCGCGCTCTTAATAACACGATTCCGTCATTACAATAGCAGACCAGACGACGAACGGTTCGAACGGGACTCGTCCGCGACAGCGTCGTTCGCGGGAATTCTTTGTGATTTTTTTGTTTGACGTGTCTAACTTTTAACAAGCTCGTCAAAATGCCGATGGTCCGAGTGAAAATGAAAAAAACGAGCAGTATAATGACGGACTGTAGCGTTTCAGATCGTATACGCTGTAACGTCTCTCTGTTGCGGCACTCCTCTGTTTCCAACCCTTGATACTCCTTAAAAATACGTCTGATGGATCAAGTACGTGTGCGCACAACTCGAGGCGAACGTTTAGGGTAAGGGACTAGAGCGGAAAAAACTGTGCGAGAAAAATCTATTTTTTTTTTTGGAAGGACGTTAAAAACATGACTTCGGGGCTATTCGTGGTCTCAGGAGGTTGAGTTTTCTTCCGCGTTTTTGTGTACCTTTCAAGTAATTTTCGGTATGAAATTGACAAGCGACCTATATTAAAATGATTTATTTTTCCTCCACCCTTTTTAAATTTCCGGACACGCCTTTGGTCCCCATTCAAGTGTGTCCCCAAAAATATTTTTTTTTCCCCGTCATGACGTATGATAGGACACGATGCTCAAGACTATGTACGTAATCGGCAGTCTTCTTGACCGACAATCATTATTCTTTAATTGACGGTTTCTTTAGATTTTTTTCCGCTCTAAGCCCCGATTAAAACCTTCGTGAAGTTGGCTCGTTCAATGACAAAACATTTCGCGATATTGTCATGAATATTTTGTAAAATAAAAGCTTTGTAGACGGATATTAAATTAGTACAAACCTATTATCACGTAGCCATATATAGTGTACAGAAACCAAAATTTACATTTTACAATAGTGTATTCGGTGTAGACCTACGAAAAATCATGTTATTCAGTTAAGTTGTGCCGTTTTTTATAAACGTGTGATTAAAACATTCGACGTTTTATACTGGTACACATATACTTCGTAAAATATGTGGGGACTTATCCCTCTGATAATAATCATTTAAAACTGCCTGTTTAAAATTTTAAATAATAAAATATCGAGCTGAATGGAATTCACAAAAAACATCAGTACCCCGTCAAATATCCGCGAATGCCGCGGACGTAAGTATTTTGCCTAGTCGTTACGCCGTTGTAGCTATCCAACAAAACACTATGCGATTATCCGTACGCGTAACATATTTTGTATCTTAGTGGGTAAATTCGCACCAAAAAGAGTTTTCGTTTTATTTTATCTAACTTGCAAACATTTTATTGAACGTTAACATTTTTAAACTATTCAATTCCTGACAAAAATATGACTAATATTCACTACTTGAGTTATTAAAATTTGGAACTGGTATATTATTGTGGACCACGTAAGATAAAACGACTTAAAAACATTATTTCTATTTTCAATATGTTCCGAGACGATTGCTGTAACTAACGTCTAACTTGAAACACTTTATGACTGTAGTAACAATCGTTTATGAGTTATTTATAAACACCACCTACGAAGAAAAAAATGTCTGGTTGCCCCTTTCGAAGGCTGAACATCAACTCGTTAAATGTTAAGCTTCAGTTTAAAAGTCAGGTAAATTTTAACTAAGATAATTAACTCGTTTAGTTATTTTTTTATTAACTTTTTAATTATTGATAAGTTAATTTTTTTTTTTTTAATTCAAATTGTGTTTACACTAAGTTAATCTGTAATAATAAAAAAAAAATTAAAAAAAAAAAAAAGTATTTGATAAAAGAAAGTTTCAAAAAACAATTAAAAACGGGGGAAGTATCACTACTACAGGTACGAGACCACGAGAATAAATGAATATTTATTTTAAGTCAATTTTCTTTTATAGTTGACTTTTAATTTGAATAATTGAAAAATCAACTTTTCACTTGAACTGAACTTTTTGTTTTTTCACTTAACTTAACGAGCTATAAAAAAATTCGTTAACTCGCTCCGCCTTGTCGTTTCTCACAACTTGGTTTGACGACGAACCGGGCGGAAGCGAATGACCGAAAGAATCGTGTCGATTTGAACGTTTTAAAACCGTTTCGTGACTGTTCTAAGCAATTTTTACTAACTTGGACGTCCAAAAATCGCGTTGATATTATATCATCGTAATCGTCGAACAGCTTCCATTTACGGTTACCGCGTCCACGTATTATACGATCTAATTACCCTTTCAAGCCGTTAAACAAAAAAAATAAAACTCGCATGTAATCCGATAATTAGACCAATAACGCTGTAATTATTATGTTCAGTTTTTCTCTATTAAAAAAAAAAAAAAAGAAATACACACTCGTGTTTTAAAGGAAAAGAAATTTCGCGTCACGTTTATTACGATACGTGTATTTTATTGTACCCATCACGTTAATTTTTTATAATCTCACCGTTTTATCGTAATACAGTGACGAAGGAAGAACAATCAGAGCATCCGACCGTAGTTTTTTCGCACGTGAATGGGCCATACTACTGTATTATATTATATTAGCCGTAATAATAATACTCGTTGTTACTGTTGTTTTCTCTCCTCTCGTCGGTCATGTAACAACAGCAATAGTATTAATGATGAAAAACAATACCTACACAACAATTATTATCATTACCGAATGTCTAAATCGGCAACGTACGTAGGCGCGTTTGTATATTTTATCATTTTTTTTTAAGGAACTATAAACGTAAATGTTACATTACAACTACCAGCAGTTCCCGTGTTGATAGATATCAGATTGAGATTCGTTCGTAGATTATAATATATGTAATTAATCTTTTGGATTCGATTTATAAACTACTATAATGATACCTACTGTTACGTATACCGTATGTAGTAAAAACTAGCTGTACGAATACCGATTCGTTCCGGTTTATTTAATTTATTTTTAAAAAAAACAATTGAAAAATTATATCGTCATGTAGACGTGTGGTCTCTGGCGATAGCATCAATTAAGCTGTAAGCCGTTCCCGTGTTGAAATGTTAGGTTCAGTCTAAGATTCGTTTTCTAACCGTTGAACTTAAAATCTATGTATTTCGCCATGGTAAGTACTAGCTAAAGTGATGTGGAACAATCGTAAGAACTATACGAATACGTTCCCGTTAATTTGTATGTGTAACGATAACAAAAAATAATAATAATAACGTCGTGTGGATTTTGTGTTAGCATGATACACCAAAAGTGGATAAAATGAGAGAGAATAGACACCGAGATGGTTTTGGCGTGCGGTAAAGTAAAGGAAGACCCGAAAAGAACCATTTTTTCGGTGTATGGAAAAAATTCAAAACGACACGGAGGGATATTAACGATCGCGAAAATAATGGAAGTATACGAGGGCGTCCGACCCCAAATAGCTGGGAGGACGGAGATGAAGACGATTCCGTAACTACGCAAAATCTGTTTATAAAATGTAACGATTGTTTAAACCGTGGGCGCCAGAGTAGGTCACTACTTTGGGTTGATTTTGTGGAAGGCGAAAAAAGGGGAAGATAAAGAAGGAGGAGAGTAAAAAGATAGTTTCCTGTTGTACAATATTATACGCGGTTCCGTGGTTTAAAATTAGAAAACAATATAATGCGAGAACGGTTCGACGACAAAACGATGTATATCTTGCGAGGACAAACACCGTTCCGGCATAACCGGGGCGGAACGCTATATTCTTACGCCACTATAACACAGCCGCGTGTATGGTTCATTACTCGTATATTTCAGCGAAATACGTCTTCACGACGTGTACCAGCTAAACTATACGTATCTATACATTTTTACGGAATAGAACGATAACTATATATATATACAATATTTGGGTTTATAAATTATCGTGATCGAGAGCCAAATTAAACCGTCAAACGTTTCAGATGACTGAAGTGACGAGCAGGACCGTCAATTTCCGAACATCTGCCGACGGCGACAACAAGAAAGCGTTGTCCGTGAGAAGATACGAGGCGAAACCTCCGGAAAATTTGGAGCTGGTGAGTCTGTTAACATTTAATAATTTTTATTTATTTTTTTTTTTTTGGTGTTAGTGACCATCCAGCCTTTCATCCGTCCCGGTCAGTCGCTATATTTCTCCTCCTTGCACTTCCACATCACCGTTCACTACACCCAGCCACTTCGTTCTCGGTCTTTCAACGGGTCTTTCTCCTGTTTGGGTTCTTCTCGTGTGCCTACTGTCCGGAGTAACGGATTTTGGTTTCTCCAAGCGTGCCCGTTGTAATATCTTATTTCTGATTACGTCGACAATGTTTGGTTTTTGTTTTCCGCTCATTGGTTACACTGTCCTTCACACAGGTTCAAAAAGTTTTCTCAGGATTTTCGTTTCATAAACGAGAAGTTTTCTCTCGTCGGTTTTCCGGACGGCCCAGGTCGCTGTTCCCATTTTTAACAGTCGGTCTTATAGGTTGTGTCTGTTTTCGATGTTGATCCTAACTTAATAATAATAATCATTGTTATTATTTAGTCGTGTATGTATCTAATGAGACTGCACGACATAAAGAACGGATTACATACTTGCGTCCAAAAGCCTCATCGTGTAACCAAGAAAAATTATAATTTCATACATTTATGTACGTATATCGAAAGTTGTTGTACTCCGACTTTAAGATTTTAACGTTCGGTTACTACTCCTCGTAATGTACTCGAATTTCGTTTTTAAATCTATTAAATATACCTACATTTAATGTTTCCTTTCAATCAGTTTTGAAAACGTTGCAAAAAGAGTATTCTATGTACATTTACAAAATTAGATTTCAAGTGAAGGCACAACAGTGCGATTCATCAGTGATTTGCAACTTTTCTTTTTAAATGCGCGATTCTGTGGTCACATTAAAACTCTTAGGGGAAACGCCCCTAAGTTTTTGAATGCACCCTGCGTTTTCAATCTTTATCGGCAGTTGGTAAGAAATGTTTTTGAAAAAGTTCAGTTTAATATCGTTTTTGTTCTTTTCTAGATTCCGAGTGTCAGAGCAAATAATGTTTTTTTTCCCCCCCGTTAATAACTAGTGAAAAAATATGGCAACCAATTGAAATGTTTACACACGATTTGAACGGATCGAGCTAAAACGTCGTAGATGTTTTCAAAAACTTTTACCATTTTTTAAGCGCGGCACAGAACTTCACAACACTTTTAAACTGGTTTTTATGTACATAAATCGAATTTTTCTTTTCTTTCATACAGGCACGTTCAAACAGCTGCACGGATTTGAAGGAAAATTTACGTTCTTTTTCACTTCTGCCGGAGGTTTATTTTGCATCTCGAGTAATATTTTTGGGCTCGCGGTGTATGTAAAATCGTATAAAAACCAAACGAGAAAAAACAAAGTCCAAAACTAAAAATGAATCTAATCTATGTTATTCCGAACCGGCGTCCCACACAAACCTGTGACCCACAATACCCCGGGGCTCGCTGGAATCTTATCGTTTTGTCGTTATTTTTTCACGATTTCGCGTTAGGTCATAATAATAATAATAATAATGTTTGAATAATATAAATGTTATATTCACCGCGATTGCGGTTTGCTGAATGCACTGCAGTGTCACAATTTTTTTCTCCTCGCAAAGTGTACACGTGTCAAATACGTATTAAAATATAGTTTAAACCTTATAGGGGAATACGTTTGCATACGTTTGCTCGTCCGTTTAACGTTTTTTATTTTTTTTTATTGTAGATCCACGAGCGTATTTTAGGTACACTTTCTACACTGCAGTCGTTCTGTTTACAAAATATACACCTGTATTGATGTACATTCAGACACACGTTCAGCCGAAACTTGTTTTTTCTTTTCTCTACGACCGAAATCATTTTTTTTTTTCGTACTTTACGCTGCCGAGGACGCGCGATATTTCCCTTTTTTTTGATGATCAACACCGGATGTAATGTACTACGAAAATGGAATTTTCGCAAAACCAAAAACAAAATATATACTGGATTATTGAACTTTTTTTAAAAAATCTACAGCTAGTAAGAATATTTTTCTACGCTGTGTTGAAAATTTTCGAAATCGTTGCTCTCGTAGACACGTTGAAAACTGAACGAAAATCGATCGACATTTGTTAGAATTTTGTTATTTTTGTCGGCTACGATTCGTTACAGTTTTCAAGATTATCACGTAAGCGGCAAGACGATCCAAAACGGCAAACTCGACCAACGCGACGACAATATCTCGTTATTTTTATCACATTTATTTTTATAAAACACCGAAAGTACCATACCGTTTTGTATAATATGTTTTTTTTTTTGACAATAATTTCACGTTTCCGCACCTCATCGGCCCCGTAAAAACAATTACCGTACAATAACTGTATCGATACTGCTCGCATCAGCCGTTCTCGTTATACATACACCGTTCAAACACTGAAACGTGTGCATATTTTACATTCGTTAACGGTAATTAATTTACTTTTGCGTTAAAATAATAAAACCACGTGTCGCCGCACGTTGGCCGAATAATTGCTGGAAAAAATAAGAATAAACTGTACCCGCACTTCAATGAATACGTCGGTAAACACACAGCACATATTTTCCACCCGTTTGTGAAATTTTCCCGTCCAACAGAGTAATGTTATCGGGTTAGTTATTTTCGGTCGAGTCTTAATTTCCGCTGTTTTATATCGTTGAGCTTTGTTTTTCTAAAAAACAATAATTTTATTCAGATTAGGGTTTTTGCTTTTATACGTACTTTTTCGTTGAAAATTTGTCGAATTTTCGTCCCGACAGTTAACGATAACATAAAGGATAGGACTGTACAAAAATTACGAGATCACCAAACTGTTTCCGAATGTGCAAAATGTATTTTGAAAAAATCACCGATCTAATATAAGCACCCGTGCGAACACTGCATCGCACTTACGTAGAAATATTCGGTCATAAAAAATGTTTAAGTTTGTTTTCCCCGTCGAATTTAGTTTACTAATTGTACGTGTTTTTTTGCGAATAAACATAAAACGTCAAAAACGAATACTCGATGTACTAAAATGCGCACACTATACACGGACTTTTAATTCTCTTAAACTTTGCGGACTCCTGTAGAAAACCACGGATTTCTTTGGACTTTCACGAGCTTCTGTGACTGAATTTCGCACGCTAGACTTCCGATTCGCTTAAATTTTGTAGACTTCTTTACACTGTTACGGACGCTTCTGTGAACTTGTGAGGGAACATGAAATTACATTAATGGAAATTCGAATTCGTAACGTTGTGATTGCAGGTCGCGTCGGTTGGATCGCGTCACTGTCGCACGAGTTTTATACCGTATTCCAGTTTCAAAATATACATATCACTAATACAAATTCGGAAATACGTTTTCGTCGGCCGATCGCGTGTCGAGATGCATTTCGATTATGTTATTATTTATTTCGTTGTTCAACACACAAAATAATTACAAGTACGTCAAACTGCGCTCGTTTTCCCCACGGCGGCGTGACCACTTTCGTTTTTTGATCGTTCGGACGGGCCCGGCAGCGAGCGGAATCCCGAGTTTCCGGTTGACGGAATTTAGTCGATTTAATAACAAATAATAGTAACTAAAACGACCTCGAAACGTTGATGGAAAACAAAAAAAAAAAAAGAAAACAACACCAAACGCTGTACACAAATAACGACTTGAAACCGACGAGAATTGCGTTGACCGCCGCGCACCCATATCGCACGTGTGTCGTTATAATATAGGTAACGCTTCCTACCGATATCCAATTGCCGTCATAGTGTATAATGCATATTTTTTTTTTATTCATTTTGAAATCTAGCTTTACTACAATGCTGTTGTTTTTAAAAAAAAAAATATTTGTTTTTAGTCACCTAGTTGTGTGTTAAGATACAGTAGTTGTAAAAAACCTGTTTACACTTTTTTGTTTCGACTTAACGCGACGACAAAACTGAAGCCGGAACTCCTTTTTCAGAATACTACCATTTAACACGGATCATTGTAAAATGTCGATGATACGTCGGTGTCACTGATCAGAAAAACGATGTGTTTACTACGCGAAAAAGAAGATTGGCGTTAATAAAACGTCGTAAATACCGCGAACATTTTTTTGTCAAATCATTTTTCGATAAAACACGGCGGACACCAACGCGTCATGCATTGTTGTTTTACGATATTTCAAACGGTTTAAAACGGTAGTTCTTAAAAAGGAGGACTTCTCTCCATAGCAGTACAGCTCTGTGACGTCGGCAAAGTGACTTGATTTTTAAAACAAATTTTTTCTATCTTTTTCTTATCAACCGGCCAACATCGCTCGTTGCGATTATTCCCCTGCGAGTCTTTGTAAAAATACGCGTTTTCGCAACAGGTTCGTTTCGTTCGATTGTGCGCAGCGGTTCGTTGCATTTCGACAGTTCGTTGCCTGTTGTCCTCGCCAACAATATCCGACATTCGTCTGTTCGACGGCGAGTCTGAACGATTTCCTCCATACGGAGCTCTTATCACACAGTCTATGTGTTGAAAATACATTTTTCTCATTATTATTCGTAATCGGTATTATAGTGAAGAAAACCGCTATTATAGACGCGTTTTCGGTACGCGCGCGGAAAGTGGAAGTGCGCGCGCGCGCCTCGTGCGTCGTCGGCAGCGTCCGCGAGGGGTGCGGGAGCGCTCGAGGATTCGTCGCCGTCGCCGCGGCCGGTTCAGTCCGTCGCGGCCCGCGCGTCGCGTACCCCGTCCGCGGTGAGTCGGTGGAACGTGTTTAAAAAAAACATAAGAAAACACACGTTACATTTCGATCGCTGTTGATAACCCGTGTTTCACCTGTGGGTGTCGTGCTAGCGTCGTTTTCGTCCCGCAAAAATCCAAAATTTCTGTTCGATCGCCCGTTTTCGGGGATGGTGGTCATACTGATCGTGCCGACATCGTCCGCCACCGGGGGGGCGGCGGCGGTCGGTTTCGGGGCGCGGGCCGCCGACGCGTCGCCGCCGCGCAAGAGCCCCGGCGGCGACCGGTCCACCTCGACCACGTCCATATCGTTCGTGTCGTCGTCGCCCGATCTGTACAACTCGTCTTTCTTCTTTTCGCAGGTCGACCCGGACAACGTGATCGCCACCACCAAGGAAGGTAAGCGACACAGTCGAATTATTCTTATTTATCTAACCACCGTGAAATAGGAATTTAATCTAGGGATAATACACCTTAGGGCAGCCGGGGTGTGTTTTAGAAGCACGACCGTCGTGTAAAACCCGATTTTCCCCAGAAACCATGCGGACGTCCGCGGCGCCCCTTTAGGTTCACATACTGACCAGTCCAGATAAAAAACGAAAATATGCACTTTTAAACGTAAAATTATGTTGTAAACGATTGTTTGGATATTTAGAATATGCCTGTTACTTTTGCTCTTTTTCGCATAATATAAATGCAACAAAATAAAATATGAACGTCGAGTATTACGAGTGGCGTGGAAAAATAAACACAAAATCTTGTAGAACGGCGCACGATACGGGTTCATATTAGTATTTCATATGCCGTTGTAAACAAAATGAAAAATGCGTTGCAAAACATTTCGTAAGATTCGTTCGTGTATTATAATTCTCCGTGTTTATTTTGTTCGAATACGAAATTTTTACGGCCTTTACATGAAACTTACGTATAAATGTTACTGTCTCGTGGATTTTCGTCAATGGTGCGTGCATAAAGTAAGCCAACTTTGCATCACCACAACCACTGTTTACTTGAAAAAAAAAAAAATTAAAACCTCTTCGAAAAATGTCATTCTTATACCTATCTAATGAAATCGATTGTACGATAATAATTATTAAAGACACGGTGTTTGTTTGAAAAACATGAAAATTGGCACAACGTATACTCTTTTGTGTTGTATTGGTTGACGGTTTTTTTTTTGCAGTCAAATCAAGCGTTACAAAGTATTAATTAGTGTTAGTTACATTGGCTGTTAAATATCCAAATATTGTGCCTAAAACTTCGAATCAGGCAATAACAGCAATATAAAGCTGAAATAGTGTTAAAGGATAATGCGATTTTTCACAAAGCGTATATACAGTTAAATTAAGAGATGATGTGAACGTAGAAATTGATAGGTTAGTGAGTAACTTGGAATTAGTTGAGTTAACGAATGGGCTATTCTGATAGTAATTGTACCTAAGATAGTATTAGAATCTGTGTTGACTGTAACAGTAATAAATTTATACAAACATTATCCGTTACCTGAAATTGAAGATTTATTCGCAAGTATGTCAAGTTTTGCTGTGTTTTGTGTGCTAGACTTTTCTGGAGCACATCAACAATTAGAGTCGTCAACAAATTCCAGAGAATATTTGACAGTAAATACATTAAAAGGGTTGTTTAGATTTACAAGATCAACGTTTGGAGTAGCTATAGTGCACCAGCTATCTTTCAATCTACTGTTGATCAGATATTCCTAGGATTGGAAAATGCGTTTTGCTATTTGAACGATACATTGATTAGGTGAAAAAACTGTTGAAAAGTGTAAACGAGATTTGGAATTGGGTTTAGATGGATTAAATGAATTTAATGTTTCTATTAATTTGGATAAATGTAAATTTTTTTTAAAAAAAGTTTGATTATTTAGGTCACACATTGTCAAATGAAGGTCCACAAGTACCGAAATTGGAAGCTATTATAAGAGAGGCTAGAGCACCAAATAATGTGACTGAATTACAAGCTTATCTAGGGTTATTAAATGATTATGGGAAGTTTGTTCCAAACCTCAGCAGTGAATTACACGAGTTGTATAAATTGTTAAGGAAAGAGACTAAATTTATTTGGTGTAATAAGTGTCAGGAAGTTTTTAAAAAGAGTAAATGTTTGTTGTTTATTGGGTATTAGATATTTATGATAAAAGAAAGGCTTTAGTAGTATGTGCCGATGGTGTACGGTGTAGGAGCAATATTATCACAAGTAGTTGATGGTGGTAGAGAAGCCAGTATCGTTTGCATCAAGTTCTTTATCGCCAGCGGAACTAAAGTTGCACAGAGAAGCGTTGGCAATATTCTTTGCATTAAAAAAATTTCATAAATACGAGTATTTATATTATTTCATAAATATGGTAACAAATTCACATTATGTTCCGATATTATAGCATTCGAGAATGAAGTCGGTAGAGCTGTCTAGACTTGTATACGTCTCATTTATGTACGACATCATATTTATGGCGTTTCAGTACGTTTTAAAAAGCGAATTTTGTTTCTTTTCGCTATTGTCCACCCACGTTCTTGGCTACAGTAAGCTATTGAAATTACCATAATATTCTAACGGTTATTCGCCATATTACGCACTGCACGTTTCGAATAAACGAAATATTTAAAAAAATGTTATTTCGACGGTTTTTTTTTTCTCTGTTAAATATTTCTGCCTATTTTATATAAAACACTGTGTAACGGTTAAAAATAATAAACCTATATTAGTACACTTTAAACTGGTGGCACTTCAATTAGAGGAACGAGTTTTTGGAAAAAATTCAAAAACAAAGCGTAATACGTTGTGCTCTTGACCGCATACTACGGAACGTTGGAAAATTTTATGCTCGAAAAACCGTTTGTTTTTTTTCGAAAAACTATAGTGTAGTGTACATACACTCGATACTGTAATAACAATGATAATATGTAGGTCGAACTCGACAGTTTTGACGTATCGTTCGAGAACGATACAACAGATTGCAGTAAAACGGAACGTAAAATAATAATAATTGTTCATACATTTTTTTTTCTTTTCACTAATTCGTTTATTTCTTTCGAGTTCAATTAAAAATAATAAAAAATTACGCGCGCGTTTTTCAAACCGTGAACGCGCGGTATCCACCTAATAATAATTATAACTCTGCAAAACTCGTTATAACAGACGTGTAATAGTTTCTCGTAATTTTATTTTATAGTATACTTTACATTTGAGTACACAAACGCAGAGATAGAACCGGCCACGATTGTGTGGTCGATTGACCATCGAATAAATCACGGGCGCTACCTGTAGGATATGACAATAAATCGGAATTCGCTGTTGGTACAATATAATGTACTATATTATTCGAGTTATAATACTCCGTGATTGGAATGCAAATCGCATTAATGTCTCGTACAAAAGCGTGCAAAAATGTTTGGTTTTCGCGCGTGTCGTTAGAAATAATTAGTTTTTGTAGCTTCACGTTTTTTTTTTTGCCTCATTTATAAGCGAGGCAGCATAATAGAATTCATTAAAACACACACACACGCACGATTGGTTCCGACGCCAGAAAATAAAGTATCAATTTTTTTTTTTTTTCTCCAAATTTGGTTATTTTTTCTACTTTGTGTATTTTACCGGTGGTAAGCGTGATGATTTCCATCGATTTATCATAAGACCAAGGACGATTAAAGACGCGCGTAACCGCGGGGACAAAATCGTAAAAGAAAAAAGTGGTAGACTGAAAATTCACGATTTTTTACCAAGTTCCAGAGGTTTCACACTACGATTCCATATTACGTATGACGAAAATTCGACCTTCAATTATTATTATGGCGATTGAAAGAAAAAAAGTTTTCTTTTAAATGTAAAAGATCCGAATAAACGGATTTTTACGCTCTTAACGCAATACAAAAACGATAAATATCACTTTCCCGTTGGATATTAGGTGTACCATTTTGTCCTGTGGGCATTCTATCGCCTCGTATATTCTAGTCGGCGAAGGAAAATCAATAATGTTCGTACGCGGAAAACGGCATAAAAAATAGTAAAAATAATTTTTTACCCGTTCACTTCTTTGTCCGTGTGCCACTGCGTTGAAACATCTTTGCATCTCGTAACAATGACATTTTGGTTTTATGAAATTCAAACAAATAATGTTAATCGAAAATAATACGGATCAGCGTTTGATACGAGTATCCGTTATCAGCAAATCAAAAATTTAGAACGTAATTTTGACTGTCTTTAACGACGTGTTATACGAACGCGGGTTTCCTTTACGAAATCTTTTCGACAAACATTGGCTGCACACCACGGACAAAGAACCATCACATAAATAAGTGTTAAAAAACAATAAAAACATCGAAATAAATAATATTAAGTAACGTGTTTTTTACGCGTCCGTAAGAATTCCAGATTT
This sequence comes from Hormaphis cornu, assembly GCA_017140985.1. NCBI lineage: Eukaryota > Metazoa > Arthropoda > Insecta > Hemiptera > Hormaphididae > Hormaphis > Hormaphis cornu. The sequence continues at coordinate 18,804,215 of CM029358.1, read as the reverse complement.
TTTTTTTTCACGAAACGGCGTCACAATACATTATATTTGTTTAAACCGATAATTTACTGTCTGTCCGCACTTAAAATCACCGTGCGTTACAACAAAAACCATTATTTGTCGTCGTCGAAGACGTCACACGGCTTTCAGACGTAGACGAATTAATATGTTTTTAAAAATAGCGATCGAAATATAAAGAATTGTTTTTTCCTAATTTCGGTTCTCTGACGTTAACAAAACATACGACACTGTGTTGGTGAATATTGCACGGATCGTGTGCAGGTCGCTCGCAGTCTGGACTAAGTAACCCACACGATGACTATTGAACCGGAGTCGAAAATAATATCGATAAAATGTAAATGTTTTTTGTAAAATGGGTTTTTTTTAGTTCCATCAACAAGTTATGCCCATCGCGTTATCGATTTTTTATCTTAAATTATGTCCTTTTTTTCTACTTTAGCAATTTTGTTGGCTTATAACCGGCTAGTTATTGCTTTCAAAACGGCCGTACGGATTTTAAAACATACGACGTAAATAATAAAAAGTATAAGAATGTGTATAGGTACTTATTTGAAACAATAATGAAGACGGTTTCTATGTATATATATAGAATTTCTCAGGTCAAATAAAAATGTTCAAATTTTTCGTTTCTACGATTCTGAGGGGGGGCATCGGCACAAATCGAGTTGAACATTTCAGGTAGCCGGTAGGGGACGAGCTAAATCCAAACAATCGTATGAGGCTAATTTTGTTAAGAATATAGAGAAAAACATTAGGGGTTATGGATTTAGAGGTCAAATCTCTCGAGAACCTTTAACTGCTGTGCTCTAACCGAGGGATGGCTGGTAAACCAAAAAACATTAAAACGGATTATCATACGTTACATATATATATTTACATACCCTTTGTGAATTTCTCCACACGCCAATGACTGCGTTAGGTATTATTATTATAAAAAAAAAAACGCCCAAAATAGCGATATATATATTTACCTCCCAACATTATGACAGAATACAGAAGAATCGCCCGACACTTTCTGAACAAAAAAAACTCGACGATACGAGTTTTTGCTAAATTTAATTCTCCCGGTCGTCTTACTGCGACTGTAAAAAATATATATTTTCAATAGTACCCCTACGTTTTCTCGACGTGGAACTATTGATGAACTGTGCGAACGATGTTCGTACAGCCGCGTTTCAATCGAGGTAGACCACCGCCATTGAGACTGGAACCGAATTTTAAAAACACCGATCGTACAAAATACACACGTAAATTGTTATTGACGCGAAAGTGTCGTCCCGAAAAAAGTGTACATTTCTTTTAGCGCGGAATTTTTTCGCATCTAACACCGTATAACAACAAAATATGGAAAAAAAAAAAAATGGCCGCGAAGGTCCGACGAAATGTAATTGAATACACTCGCTCGTCGCGAAGTGTGATGCCAAATTTGGAAGTTTTAATCGAAAAAAAACAAACAAAAAAAATCCGCACGCTCTGTTCGACGAAAAAAATAGTAATTGAAAAAAAAAACCCGGCTGCGTGTAGGAAAACAACAACAATTATTTGTACACCGTGTTTTTGTACGATATACTTGAAATATTATAATATCCATATTATCGTTTAAAAGCACGTACGATGTGTGTGACACACCAGACGTCTGGTTCTTAAAGAATAATTACCGTACCGCGATGTAAACGAAAAAAAAAAAAATGAAATAAAAAAACGGTACCGTTGTAGATCCGCGCGCGCGGAAGCATCTCGCCGTCGCAGTTAAACCGCGTGTGTACATAATACGGGCACTTTCTCCGCGGGTCATTGTTATCGAGTGCAACACGTGTTTTAGCGTGTTATTATAATTTATTATTAATTTTTACACACATTCTATTAATTCGCGTCCAAATAGATCGTTTTGTGTAAAAAATAACTGCGTCCACCGTCCTTCGGGACAACGCAAACGCGACGTATATCGTAATAATCAATTTTGTACGTTGAGTTGTAAATAATTTTTCATTTTTCAACATAATATAAGAGAAAAAAACGAAATTTGCGTATTAACGGGGCCTATTTTTATAATTGCTATTTCATTTTTGTACAGTTGGTAGAGCAAATTTTCTTTCCTTTGTTGCAATTCCTGCTCTTTTCATCATTTTAAACATTATTTCCCAGTTAACGTTGTCGAATGCTTTCTCAATATCAACAAAGGCAATAAACGTTGACTTATCTTTCCTTATTCTTTTCTCCACTATTAATCTTAAAGCCAATATCGCTTCCCTCGTGCCCATATTTTTTCTAAATCCAAATTGGTCCTCTGATAATGTGTCTTCTATTTTCCTTTCCATTCTTTTATACATAATTTTTGTTAGAATCTTTGAGGCGTGCGATAGTAAGCTAATGGTTCGATATTGTTCACATTTTATAGCTGATTTTATTGAAGGCGATATTGAGTTTCCCCAAAAACCCCTTTTCTCGTACCGTAACGTTTCGGAAAACCGCTGCACGGATTTACCGGAAAAAATACGTTCGTAACAAAACGTCCGTCCTCGAGTGAGTCCTACTTATGCGCTACCGATCGAACATAAAAAAAAAAAATATCTCGCGGTTTATGATATCGCTATTGGTGATGGGTACAGGGTTTTTCGTAAAATATACATTCACATGATAATAGTCGAGTTTGTACAAGTTCGATTTCTCGTTTTGAGCGTACAAAATGTTCTAAATAGGCGTGGGTAGGTTCGACACTTGTACGTCGTAAGAGTCAAAAATATCGATTTAAAGAACACTACACAGCATGATATAATATAGCGACGAGAATAGAACGTTTAACGTCGAAATGTTTGTGAAATTTTGGAATTTCGATGTTGAGAAACACTATCATGCATTCTTATATTTATAATTTTATTCAAAATACGGCTAGCTTTGTTGTTGTACACTTGTTTGAAGTTCGTGTTATTAATTTATTGGTATGTCTATTCAATAAGAATTCAGTTTGGCTAATTACGGTAGTTGATCTAAAAAAAAATGTTATATTCGCGATTTGCAGAAAAACGTTTTGTTTAGTGCCCGCGATTTGGGAAGGACTGCAATTTCGTTTGTGCAGTTGTCAATTTTAGGAATGGAAAAATTATGAGTGAATTATTTTTGAAAACAAAACGAACAAATCGGTAAAAAAATTTTTAAAAAAAAAAAAAACCATTCGTGCAATGTCAACATTAATTTTTAGTGTCTCGATGTTTGTCACGTGTTTGACGACGCAGACGTGAAATCAACCTTAATAATATTATCAAAGAAGAGTGTAAAAGCTTCATTTAACGAACGAGACTTTAGAAATTAAAAGAAAAACTTAAAAGTCGAGTCGCCTTTAAACGAGAAGTGTTCCGTTAACGAACCTTGTCGCTCTAGATTTTCTAATGCGAAAATGGTTATTTTTTTTCTTCAATTTATTCGTTCTGAAAATGGTTCTGCAGAACTACAAATGTAACATTGAGAAACTGCACGCGTTAGACTTTGGAGAGCACTCGTGTGCATTAAATAATCGGCCTACTAGCGATCGAGAATTTAATATTTAGCTTGTGTATCCATATGATTGCGATTATTCGGGTACACGAATTTCCAATACGAGTTAAATTGTTATGGGCTTGAACCTAAACGGCGATTTTACAATACGGCCTTGTTTCGAACAATTAGGTTTTCATATTTTCGTGACCGTTCAAAATCGATCGAATACCGGCGTAATATTTTATCAATTCGAATAGGTAACATTAGTTTCTTTAAAAATGAAAAAAATGTTTACGCGAAAATATAGTAGTAAAAGACACGGTCGTACACCTACTTGCATCGGAAAATTCAGAGCGTCGAAGACCCTTGGAAGTCGAAAAGTTAAGATCGATTTGACTTGAGTGGCCTGCCGCTTCAAACGTCTAGCCTCGTAAAAATAAATAATAAATTGAGAGAAAAACGCCGTTGTTTGGGCATAATAGACCTCTTGAGCTCTTCGCGCGCTTCGGAAAAATAAACGTACAAATATTGTTTAATATTATACTCGTTTCGTAACAATATTATAATGAAGTCATAAATATTTTATAATGTTTTGTTATTGTTCGTCGAACGTGTGCACGCGGACACTCGACTTCCACACGTAAAATAACGATAAAAAAAAAAACGCGTGCTCTCGCAGGCACTCGTCGTCGGACAATGGAAAATGGGTTCTCGGAACAATGAAAAGTTCGCAACAAGGTCGTTCGAATCGTTTTCGACGTAAACGTTTTGACGTGAAAATAAATAAAACGAATAAAAGTCGTGCTAAAAAAATACGTACCGATCCAAACGGCTGCACAACTGTTAAAGTTTCTTTTTTTACAAAAAAAAAACCCGAGAGCGTCAATAACTTCTTTGACATTCCCTATGCTACTTATAAACTTTTTTTTTAGATTCAAAGCGTCAGCTAGGAACGTATTTGACAGTGTAATGTTCTTTTTTCTGTCAACAACTTTTCGGGTAGAAGGAATGCTCAGATTTTTAAAGTTGGTAGTTCTAATGATATAGGTGATAATTCGATTGAATCTTTTTTTTTTTCGTTTAATCATTTCGATGTTATTTTGTGCGAGATGTACAGCGAAAAATATTTTATAGGTGAATTCGATTTGTTTACTTGTTGTATAACTCTTATTTTCGTACGTTAAAAATACGTTTTTCACACATTCTCAACAGTTTTATTTACCGTTTTTGCAGTACTGCCAGTATTACCTTTTTATACCAGTTTTAAAAAAATAAACACCTTTTTTGATTTAATTTGTTTTGAACTATTATATGAAATATTATTTTAGCCGCAGACACGCGTCATGCGGGTTTATTTTCTTAATTTAAATTGAGTAGTGACTTTATTTGGAAAAAATTAATTGAATTCGGTAACGAAAATATATAACGATGGGTGACGAACAAGGTATAGTGACCATTTTACGCGTGAGATAAATACGAAAAAAACAGATCTCACGTGATGTATAATACAAATAGGTACCTACATAATATACGGCGTGTCTATAAATTTTGATTGATAGCCGTTCGAATGTGTATAATTATTATACGGAACACAATAGACAGAAATAAAAAATTTAAAAAATAAACCGTTTGCCCTTAATAATTTTTCAGTACATTTTTGCTCGCGGAACGTTCATTAATAAAAATTTCATAACTACCAGTTGACAGATTATAACGAGACTGTAAATATTATTATGTTACGTGTTATGTAGGTACAAAATGTACAGCGTGTCTCACCGTGTGCGTCCCCCGAGGATAACTATTTTTCTACGTATTTATTTTTAACATGATTTATGTGAATTGTTCTCATCATGTATAAACAAACGCATTTTATTTTTTTTTTAACTGTAGAAAAATCCAACGCAGCCAACAAGTAAGCCCACTTTTTCTGAATATGTTAAACGCAGATCCTAAAAGATTATTCAATTAATCATGAAGTTACGACATAATGAAAACGATAAAAAATTTCGATTTTTAATGAAACGGTACCCATATTATTATGTGGTTAGCAATATTACCACGTTTGTAGGATAACCGTGGCTGATACCTACTTAATGGGTATTTGTGCCATAAGGTTCTAACGAGAAAATGTTAGAAAAATAGATATTTAAGTAAAAATCGTGCCTATAAATATGGCTATTTTGAACTTGAAAATTACTGAAAAACCAAAATTCGGTTAAAAATGTAAAGTTCGTATTTTTACTTGTCTTTGAATAGTAGTTATTTTCCAAAAACATATTTCGATGACACACACGGTACGACACCCTGTACGCTATGTGCGTTCAAACCGAGAGATACATGGCCATGTGTAATTTGTCAAAGAAATATAGTTCTCCTCGGCTGTTTGTACACAGCACGCATAATATTGTTTATTATTATTTTTAATATATTATAGTACAAATTCGTGTGGGCAATTGTAAATGTCTCCGTTTCCGCGTCTGGTGTGACCTATTTTACAATATTTACGCGTGTACTACGTGGGTATATACATTACCGATGACGTACAGTTTTGTTTTTCATCGTTTTACCAGTCTTAAATTTGCGATATACCGGGGGAACTGGAAGCAGCTTATAAAACGTGTAACAGGATCTTTATAAAAAATGTTTAGGTTCTGAGCGAAACGAGTATTGCCACGAAATAAAAATAAACAATAATAATAGATAATTAATTGGCCATATATACGTGGTAGTGGTTCGGTCGAAGCTTTTTATAAAATTTTCGAGTTCAAAAACCAAAAAAAGTCAACATTTCCTAAAATTGCTCCAAATGACTTGACAAAACAACGTTCGAAATCGTAATGTGCACTATCGAACCCAATTTCAAAAGTTTTTGAACGATTTGCGGAGCTATGAAATTTTGAAAATCGTAGATAACGATGAAACGTTCGCCACTATTGTTTCAAAAAACCTTCAAGTGTTGAAAATTTAATACGATTTAAACGGCACAATATTAACCAAAAAAAAATATATGATTGAACAATTTTAAAAATCTGTTCACACAATTTCCGCTAACACGCGTTTTTACATCGTTACTTTGTCGTTTTTGTTGTTATTTGCGTATAGGTAGTCTTATTTCCATCGAAAATTGTTCAAATCTATTGCAATTTTTACACATTATTGGAATTTGGTTGTACGCCGTAAAAGTTTTAAACAGTTTTGATCATATTTTTAGCTAAACACACGAGTGTATAGTTTTCATAAAATTGAAGGTTTTTTTTTAATAAATCACGTATTTAAACAGTTCTTAAATTCATGGTTCGAAATTGTCACACAAGTTTTAAAAGATACTTTTCTATTTACATGCTGTTAAAAAAATTGAATAATCACTGTACTTTTTTTTTCCAACCCTTCTGCTGCATACAGCGTTTTCAAATTGTCCTAACCGTTTATTTCGAATAACTAATCCAAAATTGAATCGAAATTATTGAAGTTTAAATTTTTTCTAACAACAGTTCAAAAAAAAAATGTTAGACGAATATAAAACTTAAAAATTTACTACGTGTTGAGTCAAAAATTACTCACTAAACTCGGTCCGATTCGTATTTGTCGTTCAAATTGAAACTTTTGGTTTCTCGGTAACCAGTTGCAGTATGTACCAAACGTTCCAAAACCTTATATATTTTAGATTCTACACGATGACCGTACACGAAATCGTTCGTTAAAAGAGAAAAAAAAAAAAGGAACAACTTCGTTTTAGACTCTGGTCATCGAATGTTTTTTTTTTTTAACTAACGAATCGTTTCCAGTCCCCAAACGAAAAAATGGTTCTACAATTTGTTTGGTTATTATTGGATTTGTTTGTTTTTCGCAGAAGAATGGGTGACGAAGAAAAAAGTCGAACTGACGACAAAAAAACAGATCGAAACACGGGTGAAGCGGCAAGTCGTACTGGAGGACGGCCGTATCGTCGAAGACTCCGGGCCGATAGTGACGACCAACACGACCGAAGACACTGAGAAGCAAGAACACCAACAGACCGAGGTAATTTAGACGCGTGCGATATTTGTTTTTGATGAAAATATGAAGAACGTTTACTAGAATATTATTGATAAAAACTGAAGAATATTGTTAAAAACGTCTTGACGGCATGATTTAATTAAAATTTTCACAGTTTTGTTTAAGGGCCTCGGCCCCGGCGTTTATTAAGGGACGACAAGTTTGGCGACCGCATAATATGGTCTTACAAAGTTATTTTATCGAAAAAATAAATCCCTTCCACAGTTGAATCGTAAAAAAAAAATTGTTATATCATTGTGCATTTGCCACACTGCACTTTACCACCTAGACCACTCTTGCGACTAAATGGCCTATTTATTATACGCACTTAGTATACATATAAACACTGTTAATAAAATTCCGTTTGAATTTTCAGAAAAATAATTCGTTATACGTTCAGAAAACGGATTAATAAACCGACTTTGAAAATAGTTTTTTACGGCAAAATTTTTGTATAAGATTAATTCAATTTTTTTTTTAAATTTTTTTAGCGATTTCTAAACTAATAAAACAAAAACAAAAAAAGCCAGAATCACTGTAGATCGCTCTGGTAGTTCGATGCTGTGGGTTCCACCGTTTTGGAAGGTTTAATTAGACATATTTTGTTATTACGAATTATTTATTTATTGTTTATCACTGCATTAAAATAAAATAAACGATCCTGAACGAGTAATCTAATAAGTCCTGGGTGAAAAATTGCGAATTAATCCTATTATACACGCGTAAAAAAAAAAAAATAGTATATTATACCTAGCAAATAATTTTTAAATTTTTTATAACGTATTTAATTAATTTAGTACATAAATGTTTGAAAACGACATGGAATAATTTTTATAACAATAGTTTAATTGTTATAGCCGTTCTGACGCCAGGTTTGACGATTCCGCCATTTTGGGCCCGTCACTCAAAAATAAAATATAAATCATACATTCAAACTTTTATACGTGATATTCAGCGTAACGATTGGAGAGCACTCCTTCTACCCAAAAACGCCATTACACAACTGAAAATTTCAAAATTTTCTACATAAAATTCTCGACTTTTTCTGGCTTTCGGGGTAAGACTCGATAAGTACGGGGTAAATTCCGAAAAAAATTCCAACCAAAGTTCCATAAACCGTTTAGAAAAGTTTCTGAATTTGAAAATTGGAGCATTTCTTCTACGTGAAAAGTTGTCGACGGAAAATAGAAGAATGAAAATGATTATTGTAAAGACAATACATTCCTCGCTCGTCGAATCTAAAAAACCCACACACTCCACGATAAAACTAATTACATATTTCGCTACACTCAGAATCTAAAATGCCGACGGGGTGTTAGGGGAAAACTTCGTTCTGAACATAATTCAGTTAGTTTTCCTCATTTTGTTTTGGTCCCACGCACATTTCGGACCTACGGAACAAACGCAGAGGGATGCCCGTTAATATCTTACCTCGCATCATTAGTGGCGGGGCCGGTAATTTTTGTAGCCGCGGGCCGCCTTCAGACTTCTATAGTTGGTATCGCGCTAAACATTTTATTAATCTACGCGGCCATTAAACCCCCCGCAACAAGACTGTTCGTCGAACGGCAATTTTAACGATACAGTGGAGTTTTTTGTTTTTTGTTAAAAAAAAAGACGCATCCGTAAAAAAAAAAAAAAGTACTCACTCGGGTGCTCGAGGCTTATCGAGTAAAAAAATTTTGATTTAAACTTATAATCACGCGGACTAGTATCGAGTTGAACGAACTCATTTTCACTGTTTTATCGGCTCAAAACTGACGAGATTTATCTTTTGATCGTTTCGATCGATTTCGTATCCGTAATCGTAATCGGGATGCGGGAATTATCGTTAAAATCTTATTGAGTTTTCGTTAAAAACACGCAAGTCGAATTCGTATTATTACGTTTTTATTTACTCGACGATTGTAATTTAACTATTATGACCTGGTCAAGGACCACTTTAAAAGTTGAATTATTTACTTTCCGACTTGGATAACGATAGAGTAATTGTTATTATATCGATATTACTGAAAAAAAGAAAGAAACGTTCCAAATTGTCGAATTTTTCGATTCTCCGCATCTGTACCGGCAGCTACTTTCGTTTAAAAAAAAATAACTGCGATAAACGCACCATCCGTAGAGATATTTTTAGTTGATGTTATGGAACGCGTTGGGGGAAAAAGAAAAACGGCGATAGGATTTGTTTCTAATTATTGCACAATTTTCCCAATCATCCGGATCCGTCGGCGGCGGAACACGACTGTAAAATCAGTTTAAAAGTTTCATCACGCTCGATACCGCATCATAAACGTGTTGAAAAGTAGTTAACATTGCCAAACACATAGAGACTTGCGCGCGACCTCGCCAAACGCGCCGCTCGGTAGGTGAATATCGCCATTAGAATATTTCGTATTCAAGCACCGAACCGATAAAATCTCGAAGTGTTTGTAAAACTGATGAAATATTCCGCGGTTTCGCCCACAGCAGAACAATTTGAACGATCTGTTCGCGGATATTATATTATACTGTTACAAGGATTGACGAGAGCGCGAAAATTACGTGGACGACACAGTCTACTTCGCATAGTACGAATGTGCACATTTAAGGGAGACTTTCAAACGTATATCTTGTACTCGAGGGTATGATATAATTTATATATACATCGTAATTAGTTATCGTAATATATAATTCGTTTGGTAAAAAGCGTTAGGCACGCGCGTGTTTTTGCAGATTGGAATGTGAAAAAAAACAAACCGAATATTTTTCGCGTACGATTGCACTTGTATGTACTTGGTTTACGGAAGACATTTTAGCGGAAAACGGCGTATAAAAAAAACTATAACATAAAGTTCACGTTTTCCGACGCGTTCTACTATTTCATCTCACGAGTACGGATCCGATGTCGTTGGATTTTTTACCATCGCAAAACCAAAGTGGAATCGCGAAACGCGGAATAATTATAATAAAAAACTCTCGAATTGGCGCAAAACCGTTGTGCCGGTCGAACCGACTTTGTTTACGAGGAAAACATCATAATCGTATAGATACGCGTCCACTAAATTTTTTTCTCTTTTGAATTTTAATTCTAATATCGTCGTTTCATTAATACTGCGTAAAATAACGATCGTATTCTTTCACATTGAAATTACCACTCGTTTCGGTTGGTCCTCAATTTTCACTTCACCGAAACGATACCCATATAAGTATAGTACGATGTTAACGCGAAAACGAACTCAAAACTGCAACTCTTCCGACGCGTCAAAATTAAAAATCTCGCCGAAATCAAACTGTTTTTTACTTTTTACTGTTTTTTAATACGACTGCCGTCGTCGCCGTCGTACGTAACCTTCTTGACGCGTGAGAATAAATCTCCGGCGAATGGCACGTGCCAAAGAACGATTATAATAATGTAGGTTTTAATTAACCAAGTATGGTTCGCGGTATTCAAAGTATGTGTGTAATCATTATACGCGGGCGAAAAAAAATCAATTTAGACCGAACAGATGTATATCAACGACGAGGTTCGGCCATTGTTTTCGCGGGTCGAGCTCGGTCGGACTCCAGCCGCGTTTCGTTCGTTTTACCACCGCGGCGGATACGGGATGATGATTGTTAATTTCGAGCCGTTCGTTAAAATAATAAGTTTAATCTACACCAGTGGTTCTTAACTTTTTCCCGTGGTTCACCGGTGTTAGGTTCAGCCGAGCCCCGAAATTTGTTTTTTTTGTCGAAAATTTGTCGAAAATATTACGCGCAGGTACCGAGTGTTCCGAGTTACAGACGTTACAGCGTTATCATCTCGGAAAGCGCCGAAACGAAATTTTGTACGAAAGCATTTATTTATTTCACGTGGTCTACAACAGTTGAATTTATTTTTCACGTTTATTCGTGTTTTTTACGGTCAACTCCGTCCGATGTTTTTTTTTTTTGTACGCATTTTTATTGAATTTTGGTGGTAAAAAAAAAAAACAGTTTTCCGTTGAGAACTTTCTATGGGTTAGAGTGGCCTAAATTTTTTTTTAAAAAGCGTGTACTTTAACAGTCTGGAAATGTCCTATCAACGACATTAATCGACGTAAATATTAACTATAAAACAGTACATACTTTTTAGGTAAACCTCTCCGCCGACTTGTAGAGTGTTTTCTATAGAAAATTATTTTTCGACCACCAGAATTCAATAAAAATGTGCGAGTTTTAAAAGTTTTAATAAAACATAAACGAATCAGGGGTACGTAACCGTTATTGAAGGACATAAACCACGACGGCTTTCATACGAAAAAAATGGATTTTTTCCACAGCATTCTAAAATACAGTGTAAGTAATTATTTTAAGAAGACATTGGTAAATGTTTTTTTTTCCAACTACTCCCGCTTTACTAAACGATTCTACTTTACTAGGCAGGTATACGAAAATATTAAAAATTTTCCGTCGTCTCGCGTTTGATCGCCGGTGTCACCCCTTAAAACCTATTTACCACCCCTTATCCTAACCCATCTTCTTATAAGAACCACTGAATTTAACTGATGAACAGCAGTTCACTGGCACCGTATACCATTTATCATTATATTATACGATTCGTATTATAGAAACGCCGACGTGTCAATAATAATATACGAGTATTAAAAGTGTGCGCCCGTCACATTCCTCGGCGAGAGCGATGATCCTGCGAGAAATCGAGCCCGAAGACGAAAAATAACACGACGTCAGACGCTGCAGCTGTCGTTATTACCGGAGAGTTCTCCGGATTCATCATTAATAACGGGGCTCGATCGGATTAATCGGATAATACCGTGATACGAATTTGTAATTAACGCGTATATACACACACCACGCATGTGTGTACGATATTGTATTGTAACGATCGATTTTTAAACTAAAAACGTGTCGATAACAGCATGATGTACTTGTAAAAATACGATAAAACCGTCGGCGATATTTTTTAATGTGCGAGTTGGCCGACCATTTGAAGAATGTCGAACGATTCAATCTCGCCAGTGTTGTGCGAAATGTAGACGTAAAACAACCACACTCCGTTCGGTAATTCGTAAAATCGACGAGTTATCCGCGTCACAAACTGAAATATATTACAACAAACATGGTGTCCGCCCACGGTAAAAATTTTTTTTACAAACTTAATCACTATTAAGTTTGCACGACGCATTAATACTTTCAATTCCGTGTACTGTATGATATTCTTAACCTTATTCTTTTTTACTATTCGTTTGTAATCGACGTTGAAACTACTCGTAACTAAACCGCTTGTAATAATTGTATATCCCACGAATCGTTAGATTTTCAATTACTTTTTTTAAAAAATATCGTTTTAAAAATACACTTGATCCATATTAAATTATTAAAAGTATTTGTCACGTTTGTTTATGATAGCATCGCCAACTGGACGACGGTAAAGATGAGGACGGCGAGAACACCAAAGAGGTGGTCGTGAGAATATCGTCACTGGAGGGCCAGCCGTCTCTGTTGAAAGAAGTCAGGGAGAAAAAAATCAACAGCCGGGAAGAGAAAGAAGAGCTCGTGGAGACGGAAGATGTGGTGCATCTGGGCAACATCAGTGACAAGGTACGTGAATATACGAGCATTACTCGTAACACTGCGGCGAACAACAACAAGGCTAGGATTAAAAAACCGTAAAAACTATCTAAAAAAAAAAAAAATGATCTAAAGTTGTTTGTCCTAAAGTGCGCTGAAAATTAAAGTATTCTTTGAAAACGTTGAAACAGGATTCAATTAGTTTTTACGCACTGAAATTAATCGACAACCAAAGAAAACTATTCTAATCAAAACAAATCTAAAATCGGCCCATCGATAAAATAGTACACGAAATCGCTCTTTGAACAGTATATACAATTTGTATAAAATGCATTCAACACTAGAACTGTTGAAAAAACATAATCCAAGGCGAAACAAAACACAAATTTTAACTAGAGAATGTCAAAGCCAAATTTTTATTGTTTTTCTTTACCGTCCAAAAAGATGGGAATAATAATACCGAGTTGACCTTTCACTGCCGCCGCCAAATCCTATTACACCGTTTATATACATTAGATACAGAGAGTAAAATACAAAAACTTAAATAACCGAGTCCAAAATGAGTTTTTTTGGACTTTATGTATGTTGTTTCAATACTTCCCGGGTTGAACAAAACTGGTGAAATCCGTGGGAGCTCGCCACGTTTATCGATAATGGTAAAAATGCCGACTGCTTTTGTCGTCGCGGCGATTATAGCCGATTGTTCTAGGCCGGTCGGGCTGATTCCTATTGTAATCTGTTAATAATAACATTTATTATCTTTAATCGTGATTGTAATAGAACCAGTTTGTATGCGTAGTGTGGTAATGGCTTGTGTAATAAAAATAATCATAAACACAAAATATTAACAACACAATGAAAACTGTACTAAATAACGTTGGTGGAACTTTACTTTTTTTTAACTTTGAAAAAACTCCAAAGACCAGAATAATTGACATATTTAAAATCTGAAAGCTGGGTTCGTATTAAAAAGTTTTTTCTAGGGCACCGTTAAGAGCTTTTTCAAATTTTATTGTAAATAGACTACAACGATAAGAAAAATCATCAAAACAAAAAAAAATTTATATTCATAATTAAAATTTGGCTAAAAGAAGAAAAATCTTAAACGATGGTGCCCTTCTTGAAGTCATCAAAAGTCTTTTTGAGTAATTGCAAATAAATTCGCATCATTGAACTTTGTACGCTTTGTGAAAAATACACGAAAATTGATTTTCAAATCTAATTCTCACCACTCATAAATTGAAAGTTTTGAAAAATTTATCGAGATTATTTTTTAGAAGCCGCGTGACAAACTCTTTGGAGAAAAACAATTTTATATTTATTTGATTTAAAAAGTGGCAGTGTTCAGCCTTAAGAGATTACGAGTAAGAAATAAAAAGTCAAATTTTTATTGCAGGGGTGTGTGAAAGAGTAAAAAATATTCTTTTAAATTAAAAAACCCTTGATAGTGTTGTTTTTACCGTCGAAATAACGGTTTGCCTCAAAAGTTTTAAACAAAGTTAAAGATAAGTAATAGTATGTATCAAGATCAAACTATCTTGAGATAAATCTTGACATCGGACCCATATCATAGTTTGTGGTAATAGGAACGCATCTTTGGTATACTATGTTTATACTGCGTTTATCTATTTTTCAATTTCCAGCACTTATCCGAGTTATTAAAAGTATTTTCACACGTATAAAATAGTCTGCACGTTACCCAGACGATATGGAAGATTATATTACTTACATTAATTAACTTTGTTATTCTCGCACGATTGAACCTTTTTTTTTAATTTTATTTTTTTGCACCACAGACACAGCGTGTAGGCGTTAAAATAAAACGTGTGCACTTGTATATTAATGATATATACGTATTACCTATTTAAATTGAGTATATTTTTGTTTAAACTTTTATGACTACACCTACGTTTTTACAGTTTAATTAACGTTTACGAAGAAGTTAAACGCGTCGACCATTAAAACGTGATAACTATTGACGTATAAGCCTATGGACTGCGTCTGGATAATAAATTGATTCGCCAAAATAAACGTTTAGGGCAATCGTGGATAAAAAATGATTCAATTTGATTGTTCTGTGAAAAGTACGTAGTGATAAGCTTGAATCTTGATAAAATCATTAATTTTTATGGGAAAAAGGTATAAAAATTAATTTATCCAGGGTAAAATCATTATTTTTCATGGAAAATAAGGATAAAACTTATTTCATCTATGAATGCCCTGACAACATTATATTGGCGACAAGTACGTGTGCGTTGAAAGTGAGATACGCGCAATCCATAGGTCTATTGATGTCCATGGCGATAACGATTCACACCGCGGTATAGATGAAAAAATCGTCTAGGGTTTTATTTTAATTTTGATACTTAAATCAAATTAAATGTAATTAATTTGATTTTAATTTCACGAGATCAGATATTATAATATAAACATGATATTAATCAATTTTAAGTATTTGGCAGTTCAAATTGGCTCTAATCTGTGTTTAGGTAAGTAAATTGATGTTATTAAGAGTTGTTTTTGTGTACAGCGTATCTTACTGGTTTTCTCACTTTCATCGTCCAATAACACGTAATTAGATTTAGTTTTTTATCGTTATCTACTCGTAATACAAGTATACAATTTTTTTTTCAAATATTCCACGCTCGCAAAGGTATATAAATTGCATTTTCTCAGCTATATGCCGTTTATGATTTCTCAACAAAAAAATATCGAATGATATCTATAAGAATCTATCTTTAGGTCATGCTTGACACCATATTACATCAAGTTTTACAACCAATATAGGTACTAATCGTTACGGATGTATTAGGATGGTCCAATTTATTGATTAATTTCATAAAATATGACTGTAAGTTTTCATGCGGACATTTGAAAATCTTCTAAAAGCTACTTCTAAATATTACCTACGTCTTATATATTACCTTTGTCTGGACAATAAGTTTTGTATCATTCTTTAGCTTGATGATCATTTTTAATAAAGATGTCTCATTCAGATAATTTCTTATTGTCGTCCAGTCGCAACACAGATCGTAACATACGATATCGAGTGATAACTTTTCATTTTTTTATAATAATATGTGAAAAAAAAATTCAAATTAATAATATGTTTTACGTTTTATTACTGTACTCGATTCAGTTGCGTTTAGCCTATGTAGCAACGAATATACCTATAGAAATTTTACTCTCGGTTTGTCGTGATTCGGGTGACATTTTTGGGTTAGTCGCCGGCGGTTTGGAATGTGAATTTTGACGTTTTATGCTATAAAAAATTCTAAACGATGTTAAATCTGAGCGACTCCGACGAGTCGTATTCTCAGAAGAGAACGGGTCCACACTCGCCGTACAGTTATTATTATTATTATATAATATAAACGTATATAAACGAGGAAAAAAGTGTACACCCGTATAACGAAACGTGAGCAGAGTACACCGAAACAAAAAATGCATTATTAACATGTTCACGCAATCGTCGGATCATGGTGACGACAATAATAATTATTTGTGACGTTGACACGTTTCGCGTCAAGTCTGTATTTATTATTTCGTTGCGAAACCGATCGTTATACGACGTCGTCGCAACGCTATGTGTGTGTCCAGTGCGATGAAACATAATTTTAGATTCTGATGAGCGAGGAACGTATTATTTTTTCAACGATGATTTTTGTTTTCTCTCAACACCTTTTTGTACGTATACGAGGAACGCTCCGATTCGCAAAGTCAGTTAATACAAGTAATTTGCGATCGTTTTCGTTCGGGACAAATAAAGATTGGGTAGTTCGGAATCATTTTTTTCTCACGCGATTTTCGTATTCAGGTATTGAATTTTACGGATAAACCGCAACTTTGAAACCAATGCCCAAGTCTCTACTGCACGTTTACCGTAGTAGGTACCGTTCTATTTACTGTCTTTCGTGTGTTTTCTTCGCCTTTTTTTTTTAAACAGCAAAACATGAGTATACTTTATTTAATGACGTTAAACGACGCCGAATGTCAACGCAAAAGTAATGGTTTAAAACTTTCGATCCTTGTGACTCCATCCCTTCGAATTCGCATCCTTCCTCCCCAATTAAACACTATATACAAACAGTGGCGTGTACACACGAGGAAGGTAGTAAGGCTTGAGAAGATGACCCCACCGTGGCTTCTTATTTATTTTATTATTTTTTCTGATTTCGTACGGATTTATAATCTGCCGGTTTTCTGATACTATTATAAAAACACGGCCGATAACAGATCCGTACAACATAAAAAAGTATACATTTCACGTGAAAATAAGTTAGTCGACGTGTTGTTCAAAGTTTTTGGAACCTATACCTAGTTATTTTTAAGATAAATGGTAAAGCCAGCTCAACTTTTATAATTTTCGTGTCCCGTGCAGATCAAACGAAATCGTAGCGTCCCAAACGCTTTGTTTCCATAAAATGTTTTCACACGATGTGGTTAGGTTCAGGTCAGTATTTAGGGAATTCCATTATTGCAATTGTAAAATTGATAAAATATAAGGTTTACATTCGAACGAATTATTATTTTTCAACGTCTTTTAAACATTTCTGGATATGCCGACTGAACCATAATATCGTGTTGGCCGCAGCTTGACGCGTTTTGCGATAGTCTATTATGATACAGGTAAAGTGCGACTGTCGTCACGCTCTACATATTTTAAGATCGGCTGCACTCTGTTCTCGAATGTCGCAGAAAATGATACGATAATTATTTTAATCTGGTAAATAATATATTACCGCGTATTATAATACCGTGCACGTGAATTTCACAACGCCAGTATCGCTCGTATCGTAAAATCGTCGTAAAACGCAATATTTTTTGTCCGCATAACAGTTACAACTCGCATACGGTGAAGTGACGACACGACCGGACGCGTTTGCGATGAAACTAGACCGTAAAACGCGAGAGACGAAAATAGATAGATAATACAGTTTTGTAGAGAAATGTGAAGAAAATCATATCGGGTTCGGGGCCCCTGGTGTTTTAACCATAAACTAACCTTGCAGACGTTGATCCGTTACGGATGAAAATTTCAAATAAAACATCGTAACAATCGTGTAGACACATAAACACATATGGACTGCGCTTTGATATGAAATTGAGTCGCCAAAATAAACGTATCGTGGATGAAAAATGATATAATTTGATTGTATCACGTACGCAGTGATAAATATTGATAAGATCATTCGTTTTCATTGAAAAAAAAGTGTAACAATTATTTCGTACCGGATAAAATCGTTGTTTTTCGCGGAAAAAACTTATAGAAATTATCTCGTCTATGATAGAATCGGTATTTTTCATGGGGAAAAAAGTATTTAAAATATTTGACTGCTCATACATCATATTGGCGACAAGTGTGCAGTTGTGTGACGAGACACTCGCAGTCCATAGGTTTACTACACTTACGGCTATGAATGTAGGTACTATTAATATTGGTAATTTTATTACACAAAACGCATAGTACCTATCATAATTTTTCAATTATTTCGTCAATCGATTAAATCTATGATCAA
Organism: Hormaphis cornu; assembly: GCA_017140985.1. Taxonomy (NCBI): domain Eukaryota; kingdom Metazoa; phylum Arthropoda; class Insecta; order Hemiptera; family Hormaphididae; genus Hormaphis; species Hormaphis cornu. Next base: position 18,785,649 of record CM029358.1, on the reverse strand, counting down.
ATAGGTACTGAAAATTTAATGGCACTATGATTATCGTATAAAAAAATGTACTAAATTCCTTATCGCACGGCTACACGCTGATTTGTTTAATATTTTTTTACTCTTTATCGGGTCGACGTACGCTCGAATTCGATATTGGTGTTTTGATCCGAGCGATTCGGGCGTCCCGTCGCGCGCGGTATCGAGATAAAAAAACAAAAACAATATTTATAAAGCTCGAGGCGAGTACAATATGATATACGCGAGTAGAAAAACTTCTTCGGAAAAAATACATTACTCTATTATATAGAAAAAAAAATTACAAAAAGTTAATGAACCGCCGCGGCAAAATTCGTTTTGGCTAACAAAGTAATCGAACAAAAACCGTAATATCATATCGAATTCGCTACAGTTGTGTAGTTCATAAAAGACTGATTTACGCGGGTTGCATTCTCATTTGGGCGTACAGGACAAGAGAATCAAAATCGAGCCCTGTGTACTATTGAGTCGTGACATTCTTCGACATTCGTTCAAATGTATAATATAAAAATTGACATTCTTGCGTTTTGGGAGAACATCCGATAGACTTACTATCAAATTCGGCCAGACGACGTTCTATCAGTATTTCTATAGCAGTAAGCTAGGCAGGAAATGATCCTACTTCCTTTTTTCCTATCCTACTAAGTAGGGATTTTCTACTACTTTGTAAACGTGGACTCCGGTGTTATTTTGCTTTCTTGGTCGAGAAATCACTTTTCAAAATAACAATACGGTATCTTGTTGTAAATGTAATCTTTCCCATTTTCATCCGGCCGTTATAAAACGGCTAAGCGCTAAAAAAGGCGTATTGAAGTTCACGTTCCTGTAAGAAGTCGAATCTAGGAACGATTGATATTTTAAAATACCTCAAGTCGATTCGAGTGTTTGATGCGTATTTTTTCAATGACATCGAAACTATTAACGTGCACTTCAACGAATTTTATCTATTGTCACGCACATTGATCGTTAAGAATTTAAGAGAAATAAAAAAGTAATGTTGTTCGCTCCCCACGAATTCGTGTACATTTAGGGGCGAAATTCTCGCCCAATTTTTAAACGATTCTTTCCTGTAACGCGTCGTAATAATTGGGGGACGCTAAAAATTTAAAAACAAAATTACAGTACCGTACTCGAGTTTTTTTTTTTTTCAACTCAAATTCCTGTGACGCGCTCAGTACATAATATAGGTGTTATTAGGTATTTTTTTTTTTCGTCGTGCGACCGTTTTCTTACGATAATATTGTTATTATTTTGCGCGTTTTTCTCACACGATTGCACCGCTTTTCCCCGACCAGCACGTTGTTATCTCGCGTGCTCGCAAAAAAACGTCCGACCGCGCTCAGATCCGTATCTCTCGCGCTCTCGGAGCACTGCCCTTACTCGCGTGTTTTCGCAGTGGGCACTTCAGATTTACGAGTTCGCCGCGTGTGCAGCGCATTACATACAGAGAGGTGTTTTTGACCTAAAAAAGGTGAATTTTTCAATGGTAAACTCGCAACAAACTGCACAACAACATTTATAGTGTAGTCTGCAATACGGCGGTTTTTTTCAATTTAAACGAATTGGTATAATATCTCCGCGCGTAATACTCGGTTGAGTTTGGCTAAAAACAAAACTCGCTCGACTCGGGTGAACCCGGTCGTTATTATGTCACTTTTTGGTGTCACGTTTATCCTTTGATTCGAGTCAGGATCGTTTGGTTTTGCGTCCAACAGTCGAAAATCGACCTGAAACCGTATTAGATTGCGTATTGATTATGATATAAGAAATCAATTGGGTCGAGTACGCTTTTAAAAATGTCCGCGTTAATGTCAATTCATTTTTTGATTTGCTATCCTATACTTTTATTGTACGTACTATTCATAATTTTTAAATCCGTATTAGCGTTATTTGTGTTTTAAAAAAAACAACAACATCAGGTTTTTATTTGGACGCCGTTTTATAATGTTGTTTTTCGCCTAACGTTTTTTTTTTTTCGTTTACAATATACGAAACGTATATGAAAAAATAATTAACGAGTCTCCGTCCCGGTATTCGTCAAGGGGCAATACATTAGGCAACCACACAGTCACAAATTTATTTTATTGAAAAAAAAAAAAAAATAGGTATCCCTTTCACTGTTAAATTATTGTAAAAAAAAATTATATTATTATTGCGCTTTCGTCACTACTATTTACCAACAGTCTTGCCACTGAATTGCCTATTCAAGCCCCTTTTATTATTCAATTATACGTACGTTTGCTAGTTTCATCGGAACTACAAGACAGATAAACCATTAAACATTTTTAAACAGACCAAAAAAAAAAAAACGACATTGTCCGTGTCACGCACATTTTTTAAAATAACACTACGTTAAACAGTATTTAATTTTTTAAAAAAAAAACTGTTTTGAGTAATTTATAAAAAAAAATTTTAAAAATGCCGATGTAGGATACACTTTAAATCTGTTTTCATCATTTATTTTTATCCGCGCATTCGGACGTACTTATGCAGTGGCGTTGGCCTCTACCACCCGTTGGTCATGTTGAAAATTTGGTTATGATTGAATTTTTGCCGAATTTTCTATTTAGTGAAAAAATCATTAGATTTAATATGTGTTTACTGCACGATAAGTATCGTCACGTGTGTACTGATCTTAAAAATAAATTTCTGTTCTAAGCGTAGGTAGGTACTTTATTGGAAAATTTTTATAAAATTATTTGTTAGTTTAAAACGTATAGTAATAAAAATAGATACAAGTACCCGAAAATTGACGAAATTCGCACAGAACTATAGTTTTTATTAACTGCGTTAAATTATTCTTTCATAATATTCTAAACTGCTTATAAATATAAAATTAAAATCTTTAGCTGCATTCCACACTTTATTCCAATATGTAAATACATATATATTATTGACACAATAATAAAATCTACTAACACTTGGAAAATAATTATAGAAGTAGAACGTTGAACGTTATGAAAATGTTTTTTTTTATTTTGGTCCGTTTGATTTTAATTTAAAGTCAACACGTTAAATGACAAAAAAAAAAAACTTGACCCATCATGCAAAAGTGTATTAACGAGTTAATTAATCTGATTAAAATTAACTTATCGAGACTTGAAATTTCATTAAATGGTAAAAAAAAATTTTACCTCCTTTTTTTTAATATTCCTTGTACCAAAAAAAAAAAAAAGCACCGGATTTATTTATTTATTTATTTATTTACGTCTCGTCCCGATGTACACTATATTTGTTATTCTTTATACGACGTTAATTTATTAGTACAATTAGTTTTGACGTCATAATTTCCACTGTGAAATATTACCTTTCACATCATATGTTTTCGAAATGTCGATGTCATTCTAGTGTTGATTTTATTCAAAAACATAAAAACCCGTAAGACTCACATCATTCAATAGTCATGTATCGCGAGAAGTTGAAAATTGTACTCTAGATCTACGAGTTCGATTGACTTTTTTTTCATACGGTCGTTTTTGCGCATGATAGTGAAAAGTTCCAACAATTATTGTTGGCCTTGTAAACGAATGAAACCACGCACAGACATTGTACGACGTAGTGTACTGTGGGTCTGAAACGGTTGGTTTTTTTAAACTTAATTTTAATATTTTTAACGGTTTACAGCCTCGGTATGGGCGCGTTTCGTGGAACGTCCTGTACGACATCGGTGTGTATAATCGTGCATATTTTTTTTTCGTCGTACACTATACGACGTAGTGTACAGTGGGTCTGAAACGGTTGGTTTTTTTAAACTTAATTTTAATATTTCCAACGATTTACAGCCTCGGTATGGGTTAGCGTTTCGCGGAACGTCCTGTATAACGTCGGTAATTGTGCATATTTTGTGCGCACAGTACACCCCGGAGGATAGAGGATAGACTTATCTCCATTATTCGCACGCGCGACATTAAGTTTTGTCCCGTGCACGAGCGCGGCTCGTTAAGAGCTTGAAAAGAAACCGGTTATTCGTACGCGACGACTTCTTCGCGTGTTTGTTTGTACCTAACCGTGCGGTGTGGCTTGCTGCTACTCAAATATACTTATAGCATCAAACATTTTTAAAAAATTTCAATATTTTTTCGTTTGCAGAGAGATCTTTCGGTCAGACGTTCGGTTTAATTTTTCACTCGTCTCGCAGACGACGTCCTTATGAAAACTGGGGTGCGGCTTCACGACGTGTGGCGACCGTACAGTGTCAATCAATCGAACTTTCGTGAACGCCACCCGAAAAAAAAATCAAGTTGATATCGCCCTTTGTGGCGACCTTAGAGAAAAAACACGGTATTCAATACGATTTCACGCGTCGTGACTTTTCCTCGAAAAATACGGAACAAATACATACGCTCGATTAGTTGTTGAAAAAAATTTTAATTAATACCGTTTCGCCCCGAGATATGTTTTGTCACGGGACAGTTGTAGAAGCGTTTTGTGATTTTTTTTTTTAAACAAAAAACTGATAACAATTTACCTACTTCGCGATCCGTCGAAAACGCGTCTGCAAAATTATTCGGGTGGTGAGGTTTGGAACCGCTGGACGTTTGTCTGTGTTTGCAGTGATTCGCATTCTACGATTTTTATTTTGATGCGTTTAAATACGCGCAGGACCACAAGAAAATGAGAGGTCTTTATGACTCTTGTCTCCGTCAGTATGAGAAAAAAAATAAAGAAAGTACAAAACCACGCGAATTAATAATATGAACATTTATTTGAAGTTTAATTTGTTTTTTTGTTTGACTTTTAATTTAGTAAATTTTAAATATGAACGAAATAAACTTTTAACTTGAATTTTTTTTTAACAGTTATTAACTTGGGTAAAAAAGTTGTTTGCCCAGCCTTGATTATATACATGTAGCGCGTTTTACGTTACGACCTAATGGACTCGAGATCAATTCCTGCGAATAAAGTGTAATAAATAAGTATTAATTACATAAAATCATAAATTATTATGAATTACCTAACAATACGTATTTGCTCCCGTTTTTCGTAGCGGCACGTATTGTCGGGGCGAGAAAGCGCATATTATTATAATACAGTAAGCAGATTTACGACTCGTTTGCACACTTTTGCATGCTTCGCTCGACGATTCCCGTATTTCTCGCGAGTCGTTTACAACCGCGGTAAGAACGATACGCGATTTTTAATTTTTTACGTTTTTTTCTTCTCTCGCCATCATCGACTTTCTACCGGCGGGGCGTTCGCGAAACGGTCGGCGCGAAATTGGAATTTCGCGTTCGCTCTGCGAATATTACAGTCTCGTGTTTGAACGCGGTAACGTGTATGTATGTACACACCACTAACCGATCAAACGACGAGTGCGGCAAACCAGTTTTGTTGTTATTATAATAATTATAATAACAAACATAATGTTTCGCGGTGTTCGGTATATATGTGTACGTCAACGCGCGTTTGAAACGTGCGAATAGCTTACGAATACGCCGGGCCTTGTGTTTACAGGATGTCTCGTCCGCGAACGTAGAAAAAGCAAAAAAAAAAAGAGTAAGAACTCGTACAGGATAAAATATTTGGAAACTGTCTGCGGTGTGACGTTTTTTCCGTAAAGATTTTTACCGACCAACTCTGATTCCAAAAAAAAACAAAAAAATTCCCAACGAAAATGTACAGTTAAAATATTTGCGTGCGTTATGATAAACGTTTTTGACGTTAGCGTAAATTTTAGAACACGTAACCACCCTAAAAGATTGCGAAAAGAATTGTTTTTTTCCCAATTGTTCAACGTTCAACAATTGCATGCGATTCGCGTTGACCGTTATCGCGGTGGAGTTAGCTAAAATTTGTCACATAATCGATACAATAAATTGACAATTTGCGCAAATATTGTCGACTTTGGAAATTTGATTACGATGAGTTTTTGAGAACTTGAATAGCAGTCGGAATTAATACAAAACATTTTTGGCATTTAAAATTTGATGGGAACAATTTTTTTGGGAAATACTATTTTGAAAAAATTATCTTCCAAGGATGCAATAGGAACAATTCGAGAGGTGTGTCTGGAGGAGGGCCATCGTTCACTCGTCATAATGAGTTATTCGTTTACATGGTAATATTTTGAGATTTTTTTATGGATTGTTTGCTAAAAATATGGATAAACGGAGTGTGTAAATTGAATGTACCCAACAGTATTCTTCAACCCAATGTAGAAAATCAATATTTAAAAAACATGAAGTTTTTTTATGTCCAGAACGAAGTGCTCCTCACTTCTGCATTTTTAAACCAATACTACGAAGAATAATTTATTTTGAATCAAATTATTGACACAAATACTATTTGTATCCTATTATAGAATAACCGTTGCGATTGTTCCAACTGAGATTTGATAAGCAAAAGACACAATATAAACTATTAATTAGGTAAAGGGTTCGTTAAAATCAGAGCAATAGCGTTTTTAACAACATTCATAACCGACCCACACATAGAAAGACCTTTAATTTTTTACGAACCTATATAGTTAATAAGAAAATACAACAAAATTTTAGAGTCAAAGAGAATCGCATGACCCAATGACCTACGAGATAACGATAGTAATTGTGAAAAATATGTAATGTATGCCTAAATGTAACGTTTTATTTATTTTTTTTTTTTTCAAAATGTCACGTTGCAAACTGCCATTTGTCAACACTTATAGTGCTTATAAGTTGTAGTAATTATACTTATAGTGACCGCGATACCTACATCATCGGTGTCTAAATTCGTTTTTAAAAAACTGTATTTTTCTGTTGATAAATTTGTGATTATTGGCGCACTCTGTACATATTGTGTAAACTGCGTACTCTCGTACGACTGCAGAACACTCCACACCCGTCGCACATACTGACACATTGTGTGTTTACCCGTAGAAACTATAGATGTATTTTTGTCGCCGTTTTCATAAATATTTCCAAGCACTTTGTCGCCGCCTTGGTTAATTATTGCAGCTCTCAAAAATGGGGAACATTAACCCTTTCGGACACATAGTGCACGATACACGGTGTTTGTTTAATACGCTATCAATATTCGTTTAAATGTTAATTTCCTTACAGTCATAATATGCGTAAAACCACCTGTATGTGAAAAAATATCAAACAAACTCGGATTTTCGATTTTGACTAAAATTTTCGCTTTTTGTGATATAACCACTGTCGAATGATAAGAACATTGAGTACTGCCGAATTTTATATTTTTGTATATAAAATCAATGGGTAGCGCTTAAAAAAACGTGACGTGAAAGGTAAATTTCACAGAGAAAACAACGACGTCAAAACTATGTGTACCAATGCATAATAAGTTTTATCACCCGAAAATTAATGAAAAAAAAAAAAAGAATCAGAAATTTGTTTTTCTTTTTAGTGAAATTTCAGGTCTGAAAGGATTAATATTACCTATCCCTGCCGATAAATGAGCATAAAAGTACCTATATCCAAAGGAAATTTTAAAACTGCACAGCCAGGTCAGTGGTTTTTGTTTTTTGTGGCAATGAAAAAATTTGACGTTAAGCGAATGAAATTCGCCTTTAAATTTTCACTGTTATTTAATAATTAACTAGTTAAATGACTACGGATGTGTACCTAATGTATCAAAGTCAGATATAGGTATAAACAGAACAAAAAAAAAAAAACTAAAAAAACCGTTTAAAACAAAATCGTTTCGAAACCTTGGCCTTTGTTAAACATAGACATAAATGACGATTTAACGCAGGCGCTTAAAATATATCGGGTGCTCGTGACAATTCGTAGCATTCGTTTGATATCAATGCTTAAAGTAATAACCAGAACACTCGGTTTAGTAACTATTTTCAAGTAAATGAATTTATCTCGTAATGAAGAACGTCATCAGCGTTTGACTATAATGGTGCAAGACAAAATAGTATAGTGGAGTAGTAAGTAGTAGAGCAAAAAAAGATTTATCGAAACGTTTTCGACACGTTCAACTGCAGATGTGACAATTTTCTAACGCTTTATATTCATATTTAATATATTTTTTAAATATCACCTGTACAGAGTATCATTATAAAATAGCTACATCAAGCTGGGCGTAAAGTATTATATTTTGTTGTCTATCAATATTCAAAACAAAGTTATACCCATTCAACACTCCGTGTCGTAAATGATAAATTAGACGTTCGCCAAAAATGTACTATTAACTAGTTCACACAAAATATGCAAACTATTTAGAGCTAAGAAAGTTACGTGTTATTTTGTAGTTCGCATGCGATTTAACGACAATCGGCGTATTATTATTATTATTATAGTTGTATAGTGTGTGCTCGTATACGTATGCACGGCTATAAAATAACGATTATCGCGAAAGTCTCTAATTAAATGTAAACAGATGAATTCCGAAAAATCGACACCCGCAAACGCATTTTTAATAACCGTCAATTTATTTCACGTATGTAATACTTTATTCTGCAAATTAAATCAAGAAATAATAATAGGTTTTCCAAAAATAAAAAAAACTACCGTGTACAAGACTTATATTTTCTATTCCTCGCCTACAATGTGAAAAATTAAAAAACGTTTGATTATTTAATACATTTCGAAAACTATAATCCCGTCGATATAACTCGAAATGAAAAAATACTACGTGTGTATAAACTAATTATACATATCGTTGGTTCTCATAAAGTGTGGAGTATAATAATATCTTAACAGTTTACGAGCATCAGAAAACACTGTACCACGTCTATAATATAACACTGCACGAACAGTTTGAAATAAAAAATAATCCCGGAAATGTTTATACAATGTGAGAAAAAAAAAAAACCGTAAATTAACAAAACAACGATTTTACGGAGCGCGAGTATTATTAGAATATTATGCAATGCGTGCACACGCGTGTCGATGAGGAAAATATTACGAATCCGAGTGTAACTCGAGTCAAACGTAAAGTGATAATTATTTTCGATTTCTAAGCGTTTGATCACTTTTTTTTTTGTATCTTCCGCATAAAGTAATTATAACGACACTTATTCATTTACTATAATATATATATGTTATGATAACCATACGAAATATTTTCGTGAATGACGGCCAACAAAACTTTTTTTGATATATTATATTACATATGCAAATATCTGGTAGTTGGAGAGTCGTTTTAGAAAATCCAGCCCGTTTGAATAATTCGATTGTTGTTCAAATAAAATGTTTTTTTTTTTTTTTTTAATTTTCGAGTAAACATTTCGTCGGTGTAATGAACGTAGTCATAATGTATATTTTTGTTAATAAAAGATATTACTCTCATTTAAAAATGTCAGCGACCATTTTAAACCTTTATACGCACAACGCGCGTCGAGACACCCTGTACGAGCCCTATGTAAGATAATAAGGTTGTATAATTGACGGAAAATCACATTTTACTCTTGAAAATTACAGTCTATTATTGTTATATTTAGATAACTTTAGTGTAATTTAAAACAATATATTGCTTCAGCCTTGCCGATTTTTCCTCAAACATTACACAGTAACCCGAGTAGTAAGCTGCAGATTTTAACGCGTTAAAAATCTTTAATCGTAAACGACAAATTACGATACTGCGGATATGATAGTTTCACTGGACACGCTCTACTATGATCGCTGACAAACGTGTTCGTTTTTTCCAAAACGGTGTAAATATTGCTAATAATTTTTGGAATGAAATCAATGACAATGTGTACGATTTCGCTACTGAGATGAGTCAATACTCAAATCTCAATAATACGTCTTGTGACCGGGTGTTATAAAACACTTTCCAACATTTCAATTAATTAATATACGACTTTCATGTATTAAAACTTCAATAATCATATTAAATTACATTTAAAAACTGTATACGGAACTAAAATATATTTGAATATACTTAAAAATGAGTATGTTTATGAGTTACCTAATACTACAAGTAAATAACAAATAAAGAGTAAATATTAACGTACTGTATGTATAGCACCAAATAGGTTTATATTTAATAGTTTTTATGTGTAATTAAAAATGTTGCATTTTAACGAATTTGAAAGTGTGTATAGTGTAGCCAATGTCAAGTCGATTGTAAAAGCAAAAGTTAAGTAGAGTTAAAAGTTAATTTTTATAGTTTATTGAATAACAGCTGGCTTACGATAAAAAATTAACATAAAAACGAATAATGATCGTAATAGGTAGTTCATATTTTTCAATGTTGAGCAAGTTGGTGAAGTGACTGTGATAAGAAGTCAAGTTAGTTCAATTAAATTGCATTGAGGGAAAAGTTTAAAGTTAACTACGAATAAAATTAACTAGATTAGTTAAAAAATAAAAATGAAACAAACTGAAATTGGTTAAAAAAAAAAAAAACTTATCATAATTTTTTCGCTAAAATATTCACGAGTCATAAGACCTATATGTACGTCTATCGTATTTTCAACTTGCTTTAATATGGTTAGGAAAATAACTGATCAAAATGAAAAAAATTCTATGAATTTGTGTATTGGTTGTTGGTTCCGCTTGATAAAATAATAAACTTTGCAGCAGTATTAACTGTGTAAAAAGTCGAATTGATGCAATACGATGTTTAACTGGACACGTTAATGAGTTAAAAACAATAATAATGAACTGGTCGAGTTAAAAAACGATTGATTTTTTAACATTGTTAGAAATGTCCACCTTTGGTATTTTTAATCGCTGGTTTTCACCGTAAAAAACCGACTCGTTTGGGGGAGTTTGTCGGTGTTTATGACGCAGCTGGAACCAAACGTGTAACGTGTAACGTGTAACGATTCCCCTCCGTGTGAGTTGTAGAGGTTACAGATATTATTGACGCGCGATATCCTCGGCGAGGCGGCAGTAGTGCGACGGCGACGGTTCGACAGAGTCGCCGCGGGTTCGCATGTTTCGCCGCGGTACACGAGGAGCGCACAACACATAATCGCTGCCGTCCGATCGTAATCGTCTCTCACTTTTTTTTCCAATTTCATAGAATATATATTTCTTATTTTTGTCCAAAAACTATCGCAGTAAGAAGATTTTCGAACCGGCGGCCGTACACAACGCGGTAAGTGATTGTGAACAGGGTTTTCGATGTTGCGGGTTAGATTGTTCACGGTTATACGGAGGACGACTATTCCGTCGGTCGGTATTTAGTTTACAGTGTCGACTTGCGTCACGGATTCGTCGCCACGACACTACTGATTTTTCGCCAAGTTTCCCGGAAATCTGTCTTAATTGATAGAATACCGATTTTTTCAATTGCAAAGAACAATAATATCGCATCGTACTGTGGATATTTATGATTGTTGGCCCGACAGTCTACACGTTTTTTGTATTTTCTTTTGTCACCGCGGGCGTATTAAACGCAAAGTTCGGGTTCGCGTTCTCTCTGCCCGAAAAAGTAACGCTAATCGCACACGTCTTGCGCGAAATTTCCAAAGATTATTCGGTCTTGTGAAGTATAACTCGAAGTATTATTCGTGATTTCCAAAAAAACACTTCGTCTAAATCCCTTTCACGGCAGTCACTGACATCAGACAAAACTTCATATTGTACGCTCATAATCTAAAGCTATTTTCACGCATGTTGCACTGTAAAAGACCAAACTACAAATTTAAAGACGAAACTTCGTTGTCAATTGTAAAAGTATTGTTAGATTAAGTTGTGTTTGGAAAAAAATGACAGAAAATATAATCTGGATATGTATAGTTCTAAATGCGTAAGATTCATTCTCGGTTTGTTCGAGCCATGTGTAAATATTATTCTTACAAAAAGTAACTATATTCATTTTCCTTGTCATAGGGGTACCGCTCATGATAATATTTTAATATTTAACCGCCAAAGTACCTACGTTCACCGGTACATTTACCGCAGAAAAATATACCAGTAAAATTCACATCTCGATACATATTGGTGTGTCTAAAGACTAAAGTGTGCTAGGATCGGGTTAGGAGAGCTGTCGTTAAAATGAGTATAGGACCGTCACGATTTTTCATCAGTTCGGGCAACCGACCTAAAAATATCACATTCAAAGTGGTCCATTAAACGCTGAACGCAATATTATGTATTGCATCGAACAGTATTTAAAACCACGAGTTTAATACGGTGATCCCGAAAATTAGCATTCATCTAACTATAAAATTGTTTTTCCCAAATTTAAGTTTTACTCATACGGCATGTATAAACCCTTACAACTTGCCCTCACGGAATATACTCTTAGATAAACCTTTAACACTTGTGTTTCGTACAAAAAATATTACGGTTTGATCTGAGTTTGATCTTAAATCGTAATACGCGCTACTATGATTGAACGTAATACGACTGATATGTACACTTTTTACAACCTTTTTAAAAATTCGATTCTTTAACTTACGTGATTACATAAGTTAATTTAAACATAAAAATTATATTTCTCAGCTGCTGAAAACAATTAAAAATATTTTATCCGTGCGTTTTTGAAACTTAATCGTGTATTTTTTTTTTTTTTGTTGACTACAGCCCAATTTAGCCGACTGCCCGAGAGTAGACTGATATTTTAGGTCACATAATATAGATTGAAGGTTATTGATTTTTCCACGTAACGACTGAATTTCTCTCAGTACTTTTCTAAGATTTTTACTGATTTCCTACTTTACAACAACGACTATACAAACCGGACTGTTATGCATTATTTTCCCGACGATTCAAAATATTGTAGCATAAAATCTAGAACATTCTGAAGAAAATTTATGATATTTTGGTAACTACGAACACTAAAATATGTCTACGCCTCAATCATAGCTCTAAAATTATTTTAAATCTTAAAACACACAGGCGTGCTTGTACATCGTACATATCCTTACCCGTACTATCTATAATTTTCATACTAGTATAAACTTATGTCCAAATCAATTGTAAACCCTCAAAACGCGTGTGCGAAAAATGTTATACCGACGTCAATGACTGGAAAATAAAAATTTTTTTCAAAAGAATATTGTTGGTATAGCTGGTTCTCGCACGGTTTCTATGCAGGTGTGCTGTATGTATACTATATTATGTACAATACTTATACAGACGCTGTGTCTTTTGACGACAATATACGATGCATTGTGATCGTGTAATTTGATATTTTGAATCTATTATCTTGTGTTTATTATATATATACGTCCGTGCCACTCGTGTTCCAATTTTTATAATATTTTTTCATACATTCGAATAGTTCACGCGTATATATATTGACGACCCGTCGTTTTCGAACATTCGAAAAGCGATTTTTAATCTAATTTCGTATTCCAAGTAACATACTTCCATCACAATACGTATATTATACAAATACGTATTTAGCAACGCACAAGTCATTTGAAAACACATTTTTGTATTGTTCTTGCAGTGTACATACGTGCACCCACGTACAGTTCGAGTCGCAGGTCAAATAAACAGAAAAAAAATGATTGAGTGTTGTCCAAACGGACGTGAAATTATTTAAATTTGAAACTCTCCAAACGATGAGTTTGCCAAAATTCGTATACGTAAATGCACAAAGTGATCAACGTGTTCGTTTATTATGCTGTATACGTACCGATTATTGAATAAAATTGGCAATAATATCTATAAAATCGCTTTTATGAAAAAAACAATAATTGGAAACAATTAATCGATGTGAAATGTTATACGTCATCTAGAATTCGAAATTATCATAGAATTTCACGTTCTTTTGTTTAAGAATTTCTTACATACCCATATATATATATGTGTATAATAAATAATAATTTTATATGTAAAATAAGATTTAAAATAAACTCAATATCAAAAATAATTGTACACACCGGACATATAAACCTATGGACTGCGCGTATTAACACACAAATACTTGTCACCAATGTAAAGGCAGTCACGGATGAAATATATTTATACTTTTTTATTTTTCATAAAAAATACTGTTTTTATCACGGATGAATGGACTTTTATAGATTTTTTCCGTGAAAAATATCAAAATTTAGGCTTATCATTACGTACTTTTCATTGGAACAATCAAATTAAATAATTTTTCGTCCACGGTTGCCCTACGTTTATTTTGGCAACTCAATTTTATATCAAAGCGCAGTCCATATAGGTGTTTATATATGTCTATGAACACTTAAGTCCAACGGTTTTTCGTGATTTTTTATTAAATTCAGGACGTACGCCTAATGTATATAATGTACACATAATTTGACGCACTTAAAAAAAAAAAAGTCTCCAAGCATACGTTACGTCGGAGTTTTAAGTTACTTCTTCCGTAAACAGTTTTGCTCATACATATTGATATATAGGTAAATGAGCTAATTATGCGGTGAAATATTATTAACTCGTGGAACGTTACAGAGAAATCTAGATTGCCAACGGTGATTTAATGAGTCGTATACGCATATATCATACGTATAATATAACACAATATTTATGTAACGCGCTGTTTTTAAATACGAATTTTTTTAATATACAATAATAATAATAATTGGTATCTAAAAAAAATCAAACATGTTTGCTGTTCGTTAACAGCACCGTACAATCCGTACTGAATTCTATATATTGTATCGATTTTCTTCTTCTCGCGTTATACGTCTATAATATTATTTTACTCTCACTGCATAGGCGCGTGCGTTCAAGTCTCCGCTGCGCCGCACCGTCGCGACGAGTCCAATGACTCCTACAATAATATAGTGTCTGGTGTTTTTTTTTTTTTTATAAATAATAAATCCTGCAATACGAATCGACATAATAACATAAACCCATTTAAAACTCCGCGTTACCGGTTTAATTTTTTATATTTTATAGTACGATATCGTCGTCTTTCTGCGTTCATATTTTGTCAGCGAAATTTCGAATAGAACTCAACTACGGTAATTATTAAATAAAGTACGTCTCGTTACATTTTTAAACCTGCATCCGTGTTGAACGCGTCTTGTAACTATATTACAATATCTAACCATCGGCCGTTGTTATAACTATGATCTAGACGAATGGATTCAACCGAAATTTCGCGTTGATAACTGCAAAAACGAATGAAACGTTCAGGCGTTTTTTTTTTTTTTTAAACAAAATATTTAAGACGAGATATTAAAACTTTGCTTTACAACGCGAAATCGAGTGAACACTGCCGCTACAGGGCGTTGTAACATTTGCAGCCGAATATACGACCGTGTATGAATAACACGCATATTTATAACCACTGGAAGACTGATAGTGAGATTTCAGTGAAACACTACTATTATAATGTGCTGTACGTATCGTAATATTATGGTATCTATCTACCCGCGGTTGTGATGAGTCTAAATCGTGGAATAAAAAAAACTCACATTTCGCTCACAAATCGTTACGAACCGCGCTTCACGACCGCGTATATATATATACACCCATAATTATTATTATCATAAGACTCAACGTCAGAATTTCACGATACGTACCTAACGTTGTGTACGAATTCGGCCGGAGATGATATAAATGGTCATCAAATGGTCATAAGTTATGATATTATTTTCGTAATCGGTTTGGAAAATATCGTGACGTCCGCGATTCCGCGTTTTGACGTATTATAAAAGTGTTTTTGATTGAAAATTTTTGAATTTTTACAAATCACCACTGTGGTGTTGTGTTTACGGAAAAGAATTAACGTTTCTAGCGTCAATAAGTACATCTAGAAAAACGACCATATTCTGACCGCAGTGAATTTTTCCGAAGACCGCGTATAAATTTTTTCAAAAATTGATTTTAAACTTGAGACCACGTATTTGGATACACGTGGCACGAAACCGTAAAAGTTGAATCGCGATATTTTATTTTCACACACTACTAACGCCGAAAATTCGTTGCTATCAAAAAGGACGTCCGACCGAAAAAAATATAAATGAACGTACGTTAGTGTTGCATTAACAATATTTTGTCGTTTACCCATCGAGTCTAACGATATCGTGTGACAATCGACAATATAGAAGCAGATCGTTTCGTTATACTTTTAGTAATATAGTGATTGTTCTTGCGAACCAAACGCAAATAAATTTTAAATTACCTGTAAAGAATTTTTCGTTTTGAAGTGCTATATCTATATGCTCGACCTGTTAAAAACGGATAGTTTGATATTAGAAATTTGTCACATTACCCATGTGACACGTCGGACGAATAAACATTTTAGTTGTGTTTACAAAAGTACTCGAAGTAAAATATTATCATACCATAATTTTCTTACCCGTTATATACTATATGTTATTCTGCGTCGTCTATCTTCGGTATTGGCCGTAAACACAATATATTATTAAAACCGCAAACGGAATAGGTGTTTCGTGACCGGACTCGTAGCGGTATACGAAGAATTCGGACCCCGAGGACACGAAAAACTATAATGAAATACCTACGACTCGTGCGATACAGTGGAAAACGTTAAGTCCGAGATTGCCTTCGGTGTTCATTCTCGATTACACACGTTTTATTATGATATTATGTTGTACGTACTTTGTTTAAAATAAAACAGCACGTTTAATTGTCTACAACGTCGTCGATTCGAAAGTTAATAACGTGTACATAGAGAAACGTTTCACGCGTTTGTACCCACATATTTTGATATATCGGGAAAAAAATTAAGTATTTTTTAACCGATAATCGGCCGGTATTTTACACATGATTACGTCACGGTGAATTTTCATAATAAGTTTCTGCAATGCTATTAGTAGGTATGTTAATAATGAAAAAAAAAAGAAATACGAAAACAACGCGATGTACGCTCAATGAAAGTTTATTAACCGCAGCACGTTTTTCGAAAACAATATCGGTCGAACGTAAATCATTATAATATAAATGTCGGAATAAAATATATTGCCAAACGAGCTGTTTTCACCGGTTTTACGAGAAGACGCGACGACACGTGTGTGTTTAATAATCGGTCGAAAGTACGTGTACCTAAAGTACGAGGATTTTCGCTCGCAAAACGTTACTGTAGGTACACATTTTAAAAACTGTGCGAACAAATTGAATTTGATCAACTAATTGATGGAAAAATGAAGTTACGAACCACGGGTTATGATTTTGTCACTGCTATCGAGGTTAGTGTTCGGTAGTTGTAGTTTCGTATTAAATTAACGAGCGTAGAAAAAAAGCGATTCTTAGCGTGGTCTGCAACGAGCGAAAATGCTCAACAAGTTGTAATAGTTTCGATGTCCTTGTATTAAGCGCAAAAATGGCTGAAATCGTTTGAATTTTTTGTGACGTTTGTACCTTAGCCATTCTTATGTTGTTTGGATATCCGAAAAAAAAAAACTGCAAGAATTAACAGATTATCAAAATGTTTTTTTAACCACACGCGTAAAGAAATAATAATTTGAATAAAATCTTCGAGTATTAAAATTCAAAATTCCATGCTATAAAAATAACGAAAATTTACAGTTGATATTCTGTTAATATTCTAATTTTGACTATTATCGATTTTTAGATACTAATAATGTATAGCATTGTTTTTATAATTAAATTTTTAGTACACCTAACTACAACGTGATGGTGTTAACCGACCTAGTTTAATCGATGTTCTAACAGCAGAGTGCAACTATAGGCACTGCCACTACAAAAATAGGATCTGCTCATCAATACGATCATAATTGAACAAAATACTACCTCGGTCACGTCACCTATATCTTTGAAGTGATTATAATGTTTAGAGCGTTTTTACTTCCCCAAATAAGTGTTTTCGGAAAAATATGAAGGAAAAAAAAGGAGTATAGTTTAAGTAAGGAAAGGAAGAAAGAGTAAACTAGTGGTTGTTTGGCGTAACGATTACTCTTTGGAGCGGGTCACTTGTTTGAATTAGGCATATGCAATGTTTCGGAAGTTGTGGATCTAGCAAAGTAGCTGGAAGTAATTAGAAAAAACGATTCAGAGTGAGCTCGGTCGTATACATCGATACGCCTTGTAAAATAAACAAATTTAACAAAAAATATCAGCAACAATAAAGTGTCGGTCTATCTATACCTAAAATGCGACTTTTTTCGGTTCGAATTTATAACATGCAAGTGTATGCAATCTATTTGTGAAACGAAATGTGGAAAAATCGTCAATCGTTAAATACTTCAATACATAGACATATAAACCTATGGAGTGCGTGTATCTCACTGTTAACACACTAGACGTACTTGTCGCCAATATAATGTAAGGGCAGATGAAATACTTTTTATACTTTTTTTCCGTGAAAAATTATGATTTGATCAAGATTTAGGCTTTTCACGTAACAATCGAATTAAATCATCTTTCAACCGTGATTGTCCTACGTTTATTTTGGCAACTCATATCAAAGCGCAGTCCATAGTTTTATGTATGTCTATAAGCTTCAATACATTCAAACATAATGAAGGTTTTGTTCGTTTTTATGTTAAAAATTTCACGCGATGCGAACACTAATGTTACAATATAGTTGTCACTGTGAGTTGTGCTGCTAAAAACAACGAAACGACTCACTCCGAAGCGTAATCGCTATACGCCAAACAACAAAGTATATTTTAAATTATAACACCGACCGGATTTCTACGGTAAGTGCCTTTCCAGACACTGTACATACGTTGCGGCGATATTTTCGTCTGCAGACTCCCATAACAGGACCTTAACGGAGTATTTCAGTCGTCTGTCATCGTATATTGTATATCGTGATTACGTATTATCATTGTGTTCTGTACTTACCGTGTAATACGGCTGTGGGGCATGTGCGTTTCGTTGTCGACGCCAGTCGTGACAAAGCAAATATTCGATACCCCGTTAAAGACGTTTTTCGTGTACTATATAATTTTATAACTGATTTCACTAAGATTCAGAGATGTATTGCTGGTGAATATTTTTATGGGCACTGTCAAAGACAAACTAGGTAAAATTTTAAACCCCTTTCCAAAAAAAAAAAACTCTCTACACAAATTTTTCAGTCTCGTTTTTAGCACCCGAAATTCTCAATGAGTAAAAAGTTTCACTATACAGCGTTTCCGTAATGTTCGTATCCGCCTGGTCGTTTTATACAATGACGTCAAAGACAATAGGGCTTTTACCGAAAATGAACTAGAACAAATTATACCTAAAGTTTTACAGACCGTTATTGCACGGACGTCTTCTCTATTTCTGTCGTATGACAAAATTAATATAATATAAACATATTACTTGGGAAAATAATTTCAGTAGGTATTTTATTGTAATATTTATTGAATTTCGAAACGGTACGTAGGTGTCGTACCTATTTTACATATTTTAAGTTCGAATTTTATGCCGAGTAGTTCTATATTAGTTTTATTAGGTACCTACTAAAAATCGTCGATTTAATGGGCAAACGTGCTGAATTGAAATTAATTCCTAGAAACGTACAGTGTCATTGGAATATGGATTGATTCAAACAGTCGTTCAAGTCGCCAAACATTTCGAGCCTGTAAATTTAAAGCTAGAAAATTCAGAAATCGTCGAGCATTCTACTCGATGAGCTTGCCGAGAACCGGTAAACTCTTAAGCGATTCCGTACTTAAAAATTCAACGTAAACGTCTTACTGTAGCGCCCAAAGTTGTCACCTACAAAAAAAAATTCGCTATTCCAACGAGCTGGTCCAACCGCGATCCCCCGGTATTGGCTATACACTTTTATGAAGACTTTTTTTTTTTTTAAAAATTCTAAATACTATCAAAACTCCGCCATCAGTTTTCGAACACTTTCTTTTTAACCGGTGGCTATTAAAATCAGTTTTGGTATTAAATAACGTACGCGTTTGATACGCGTTTTTTGATTATACTTGCAGCCGTTATAGACAGACGTTCGCTGTCGTTTTTTACTCGTTTACGAACACATTTTCGGTACTGCGTATTATATATTATACTTTGTGTTTACAGTATAGATTTCTATGGCGTTTTTTTTTTCGCCGCACGAACAATCGAAACACTAAGCCGTCGTTTTACGTGTAAACGATTCGCAAACGTTTCAATTTCAGATCAGTGGCTCCTCAACTCGGCTCGACAACTGTTTTTTTTTGCTATTTCAAAAACGTATACAAGGATTTATACCGGGTTCGCCAGAAGTTTTTTTTTTCTCCTCAAGACGGGACAAAAACTGTATAAGCCTGCAATATTACTACAGGGAGGGAAAAGGATTCGACTACTTTATAGGAATAAAAATCGTAGGACGTCGTTAAAACCGTTAAATAGCGTTTCCATTACTCGACGCGTTCGCCGAAAACATTAAAATAATACGCGTGTTAAAATTACAGTTTTCGCGAAATTCTCAGAGAATAGAGTTACCGGAATCGTCCTGGGGGACGTGTCAAATAGAATTCTTTTTTCTTTTTTCTTCAGACCGTGTTCGAAACATAAACCCATGGAACACCAGCTTTGATGTGTCGACATAAACATGTTTCGTCGACGACCGTCTGCTTTGCGCGCAGATCCGTCACACGTTCGTCCACTGAGAAAGCCGTGTCCGTAACGTTGTCGTAGCTCGCGACGAACAACGAAAAGTCGTCGCCGCATACGACTCGTCCCGGTTAGGTCTCCGGATCGACGAAGGATCGGACGGAATTTTCTCTGTATTTTTTTATTCTATCGAGAGTTTCACGACGAACGGAGCCGGGGAGAGGCTGGTAAAACGTACGTTATAATACGCGACGCCCTTATTACAACAGTATTACAAAAATAATATTACAACAGTATTACAAAAATAATATTACAACAGTATTACAAAGCCAAAGACAGATTCTTACATGCGCCGCCCCGGGATCGTTGGTACGTTTTAGGCAACAACAATAATACAACAACGTACGCGGTATTATAACAACACCGGCCGCTCCAGACGTTATAACAGTAGACCAGCGGTTCCCAAAATTTTTGAGACCATAAGTCAGATTAGATATTGATACGTGTACCCCCGACCCGAAAAAAGAAAGTTGAGTAAAACATGTACATTATGATAATAATTATGATTTATTTTCGAACAAAGAAAATATGGGTTTTTGTTACAACCAACGGCAATGAACATTAATGAGACGGTTGATGTTGGTCTTTTCAGTTTCTTTAATATTCGGTTAGGCCAACGCACGTCTTAGGTCGTGTTCCTCCAAGTTTAATCGGCTTCTTGCTTTTGTTTTCATCTGTTGAATATAATAATGGAATGATAAAATGTGTGGTACAACGAAATTAATTCCAGGGAATTCAATATGATGTGTAGTAATATTCTGAGTGTTGATGAAAAAGTTATCAGCGTCATAAGATATTTCCCAAAACTAACAATATTATGTTATTACAATTTCGTTTACAGTCATAATACGCATTCTTTTACCCCCCAAAAAATCGTGTTTTTACCCCTTAGAGGGTAATCACCCCCAGGTTGGGAACCGCTGTAATAGACCGTGTTTCGCCCCGGAGCTCGTGCGGACCGCGGTGCGTACTACCTATATCATATTTTGTTCGATGCGCGGTAAAGGTCAATCGCGTGGCCGTGATCGGTTCGAAGGAGAGTCGGGTGAAAGTGTCGGCGGGTCGTGCTGCGGACAGTAAATATTACATACCTGTATTGCATCTCTTCACGACGTTTACACTTCAGCACACGCTCGAAACTTACTTACGCGTTTCTCGGATCAAAGAACTGCTCTCGAGATCGACGTACAGAGAATACGACTGTTATAGTTTGTGATATTGTTACTGAAATTACGAATCGGATATCCAAAGGGAAATCGTGTACGATCCCGCACGGAACGATCGTTATAATGTTGCGAAAAAATAATATTGCTGCTCGTACCTACCGGATTTAATGACAATAATTTCGATTTGAAATGATTTATACACCCGTGTCCACGTTGAACAGTGTTTGTTTTTTACCAATCAGACACGTCTTTCGTTTCGGAACAATGAAGCGTTTTGAGCTTGTGTATAACAGCGTGATTGCGCGCCAACGAAATCGATAGCTGCAGAAGTACTAATATCAAGTGGAAACGGATTGTCGAATCTAAACATACGAGTCGATGATGATCACACATCGCTTCTCTTGAAAATGAGTTTAAAAAAAAAACGTGTTTATGTGCGACCATGAAGAGTCCAAATTTGTTTCAGCGATTTTCGTAACATTCGTAACAAAATTCAAAATTTACCGTAGGCAATCGTGGTATAGATCTTTTTTTTTTGAATCGCGGGTCCGTTTTGCCGAAAATCCCACAAACGACGAGATTTTTACCGTGAACATATTCGGCACAGAGGTCTTTACCGAGTGTAATTAAAGGGAAAAATATGAAAAATGAAATTCTTTCGAAACTAGTGCCGTTTTACAGGGGACATCGTA